>CM033633.1:26817894-27413912 GCA_019453435.1 Rhinogobius similis | reverse complement strand
GAATACAATGTAATCCAGTTAATATGTAAATAGTGTCCAGATTACTTTGTTCTGAAAGTCGGGTTCAAAAGTTTACCTTTTTAACCTCGGGGCATAAGCTGTCTTTAACCAGTGTGCAGGGGAACAGTGTGCCTTCAGGTTTTGCCAGGTGTGCCTTGGGGAAATGTCAAATTTGAGTTAACAGGTTGACAAATGCAGATGTAGTTTATCAATTTACCTTTTTGGACTGTCCTGAGCTACTTCTGCACCAACAAAGAACACAAATCCATCACTACTGCCAAATTTAAAGTAGTAAACGGTGGTATAGACATTTTTCCTCCAATTATACCATATTTTTTGTGCTAAATCTGTTTCGGCCATGTTTGAGTAATAGGTGGCTTGCCGTGGTATCTTTTCAACCCAAAAAGTGTGCCACGGCTCAAAAAAGGTTGAAAAACACTGGTCTAAAACAGCTTTAAGGGGCACTATATACATTATATTCAGGCTTTTTTATTAAAAACCATTAAGTATAAAGTTAAAACGAAACATTTACTCACGTTTACTACTTTATTTTCATGTGTCGACAACTTTATTTTGCACGTTTTAAGTTTCTCATTCCAGTTTACTTTCTAGACTTCATTATAAGTTACAAGTTAAGTTTCCCGTTTTAGTGTTAACATATTTCACTCATTTCCATTGTCTAAAAGTGACTTTAAACACAAGTGCGATCTGTTCAGAGAGGGAAGTGTTGGCTTTTCCCCTGCACTCTGAACACATCTCATTCTCCTGTTGGCCCTTTCCAACAATGGATACTGTATGAAGCGAAATATGTTCAAGTTCAAACACACTTTTTCTCCTGTTGTTTAGCCTCTGTAGCCTCTGAGCAGATGACTTTATTTACCTCTTACACCTTTTAAGTGCAATAATTCAACTCAACGCACCAAAACGCAACTAAAAGTAACAAAAATGCATCTAAAAAGTACAAAGACGTGACTAAAAGTGACTAATTACAACAAACACAACTGAATGTGACAAAAATGGGACTAAAAGCGACAAAATTATGCTTAAAATGTGAATCTGAATAGAAAATCGAATCGCAATCGCAAAACTGGTCAGAAAAATCACAATTACATATTTTTCCTAAATCGTGCAGCTCTATTAAAGGCAGTAAAAAAACCAAAGTGAACACAAATCATGATAAAATCGAAATCATTATCTGGCCCCAAGAAAATCATGATTATAATTTTTTGCCATGTCGCCCAGCCCTAGTTCTAGTTCTAGTCCTTTACATTTACACCTCAAATCCCTGTGTGTTCTTTAAGATATTTCTTGTCCTTCCCTATCCTTCTGTTTTGACATGAGTACTTTTTGTGTAATTAATGGTACTATCTATTTTAGTTTTTGCTGAATCTAGCGATGTATTCTCAGGGGATGGAGTATACATTCCCTCCGAGGTTTAGTGTTTTTTGTGCACTCGTTATGACACTCTTATTAGCATTATTTTGTGCTGTAACTGGTGAAACATCTCGGGAAATATGAGCGATTTATTTGATTCCCATTTAAATCATCTTTCTGAGAACTGCGCAATTCTGCAAATACATCTAGTGCCCCTTGATTAAAGTCCATATGACACGTTGTCATGTTTCCCTTGATGTTTTGGTGGGAGGGCACCGGTGTTAAATATTCATCAGTTTTACATCTGTGAAGTTGCAGTTTGTGAAGAAAATTTGAAAAATAAAAGTTTAAAATACAGGAAGTAGTGCCGAGTTCTAAAATGGAATCCCTCTGTGATGTCATCCAAAAGAGACACATTTGAAAATAAATAGACAGTTAACGTTTAACTGAAGCAGCTTTCTGACAGTTTAAACGGTCATTCAACTAAATAAAGGTGTTATCAGGTATTATTATTTGTCAAATCATAACTATTGTGTCATTCATGTGGATTTTGGCCCTTGTTTTCAAAATGGTTGCTAGGAATTAGAAGTGGAATTACCTCTATCTGTGTCATATTTGCTGCCCATTTCCAACCAGGAAGTAACATTATAAACTTGGCAAAAACTGTCAAACGGGGGACAAACAGGAAAGATGCTTAGTGAAACCTTAAATATAATCATCTTCTCTACGTTTTAGTGGATTGTGACGTCTAACATGTCAAGATTTTACTAAACATTTTGCCTGTTTGCCCCCAGTTTGACAGTGTTTGTAATGTACTTCCTGGTTGGAAATGGGCCGCAAATATGACACAGGTAGAGATTATTCCACAAGTGTTAGCCAGCGAGGGCCAAAATCCATACACAATACGATTTGACAAAAAATAACACATTATAACAACTTTAGTTTGTTGGATGAGACTTTAAACTGTCAAAAGGTTGTGTCAGATGTGTCTAAATTGTGTCGCTTTTTGATGACATCACAGAGGGATTCCGTTTTCGAACTCGGCACTACTTCCTGTCATTTTAAACTTTTATTTTTCAAAATTTCTTCACAAACACACAACTTCACAGATGTAAAAGCAGAATAAACAGCACTGATCTGATGTGTGACTGGCTTGAATCTCACCCTTTTAAAATTCAACTATTGGTCTTTCCATTTCAAAGTCATTCTTTATATACCTTTTTATACTTTAACCTTTTTTGCACTGAAACACGGCCACGTTCTCATTATCCAGATCATGATTTAAATTTTTATCACGATTTGTGTTCACTTCTTATTTTTCTATTGCCTTTAACAGAGCTGCACCATTTAGGAAAAATATCTAATTGTGATTGTTCTGACCAGTGCGATTGCGATTAGATTTGCGATTTACGTTTCAATAACAGGATTCAGTTCAAATTTGAAACATAATTTTGTCGCTTTTAGCCGCATTTTTGTCACGTTCAGTTGCGTTTGATACTTATATAACTTTCAGTCGCGTTTTTTGTCGTTTTTAGTCGAGTCTTTGTCGTTTTTAGTTGCATTTTCGTCACGTTTTGGTGCATTGAGTCGCGTTTGTTGTTAGTAGGCACGTTTTTGTCGCTTTTGGTCACATTTGTGTCGCTTGTTTCAGAACATCTTTCTGCAAATCCAAACATTGTACGCAGTTTTAATTCAAATCAAAGCAAGACATTTTGTTGTTTGTGGAAGAAATGATTGCACTTTTTGCTAATTGCAGCCATCAAATTTTGTGTGGATTTGGTTTAATTGTGCAGCTCTGGCCTTTAAGAGGTAAATAAAGTCATCTGCAGAGCTTCAGAGGCTAAACAACAGGAGAAAAAGTGTGTTTGAACAGACAGCTGCATTAAAGAGACAGACGGTGAATCACGATACGACAACTTGACAAAAATAGTTCATGGTCACAGGGACGAGCTCACGATTCGATTTTTATCAACGTATCGCCCAGCCCTACTATCAACCAATTAACTAAAAGGGGGTGTGGCTAAAATATATCAAAAGTGTAAAGCATTTCCAAGAATCTAAACTAAACTGCACTCAAAAGAACAACAACTGCAGAGGAGTTCAAGCAAAAACAACTATTTACACTGAAAAGTACAAGGAGACAGTGTATTTATACATTAAGACTGCAAAATCTTCAGCTAACTCACTTCATATCTTCTTGGTTTTGCCGTATAAATCATTTTGTAATAATTTAATAATCAGTCGACTTATAAATATCTTGGTCGACTAAGATCCCATCGACCGATTAATCAACTAAACAAATAAAGGTCTACAGCCCTCGTGTGGATTATTGCGTTAAGGTTGTGTAGAAACGAGCATTTTGGAAATAGCACACTGTTCATGGACTTTTCATGATGTGATGTCAGTTTCAAGTCTATATGACAGGTTAAACAACACATTTCACTAAAACATAGTGAAGAGGATTATATTTAAGATTTTACTAAACATTTTGACTATTTGCCACCAGTTCGACAGTGTTTCTAACGTTTAAGATGTTACCTCCTGGTTGGTCATGGGCAGCAAATATGACACAGATAGAGGTAATTCCACAACTGGTACCTAGCAGCCATTTTGAAAACAAGGGCCAAAATTCATATAAATGACACAATAGTTATGATTTGACAAATAATAATACCTGATAACAATGTTAGTTTGCTGGATGACACTTTCAACTGTCAAAAAGTTGTGTCAGATGTCTGTAAATTAAATATAATAATGTAAATAAAACCCAAAATGGCGCCCTGTTTATCTCTGTGGTGTGTGCTCATTGGCGCATGGCCCCAAAAAAAGTTTCTTACTTCCGCATTTACTTCCTGATACAGAGGCTGCCATCTTTGCTTTAGGGTGCCACATGACGACAATCCCCCATGATGCTTTGAGCGACGTGAGCGACCACGCAGCTTGCAAGTTTTTGTGTTAACGTTAGCTTGTGTGATTGTAATTGTATTCTTCATGTTAGACACACATGAAAGCGTCTGAAATGAAATAAAATACAACTTACAGGCATCGTTGGTCTAGCCATGTCCACGTGCTTATATGTATCTTATATGTATATATATTGTATCGTCAGACGTGCTCGTTCACGTGGCACACACGTGTTTGCCATTTTTTTTTGTTTGCCTGTTTGACGTCACTTAATATAAAAACGGTAATTTTGGCGATTTTAGAAACGGTAGAAAAGAACATTTCCTTCTATTTTATTTAAATACCGATAATAATTAAGTCCTGTCCTCAATTATAATGTGCAATGATAGAAAAAGGCTGGGCCCAAGAGGCTGCAATACCTGACACGGCCACTAATCAATCTGGGACCACAGACAGAGATTTGATTTTCAATGGCCCGTCGCTTTTTGATGACATCACAGAGGTGTTCCATTTTAGAACTCAGCACTACGTCCTGTCATTTTTAACTTTTATTTTTCAAAATTTCTTCACAGACTGCAACTTCACAAATGTACAACTATAATAAATAGTTGCCCTCCCAGACAATTTTCAGAACCTGCCATATAAACTTTAAAGCAGTAAAATCTGGTGGGATACATAAATATTTATTATGGTTTTAGATCAGTCAAATTGCAGTTTGTGAAATAAAATGGAAAAATAAAAAGTTCTGTTTTGGGAGTCTCTTGGTCTATCTGTTATCAATAAGCAACGTTCAAAAATGCAAGGAGAATTTACACGCAACTGATACATTTAAACCATCATTTAACAAAATAAAGATGTCATCAGTATTTATTAGTTGCCAAATCCTAATTAATCTGTGATTTATATGGATTTCAGAGCTTGTTTACAGTATGTAAGTAATAGTTACCTCCACATGTCACATACTGCTCATGTCCAACCAGGAAGTGCAATTATAAACTGCACCAAACCATAGAAAACAGTAGAATAACAGGCCACATTATATGAAAAAATCTAGAGTTACAATGTCTGAGTGAAATTTGTAATCTAAATTTTCAAGCACCTGAAAGTGGATGTGATCCCTCATTCTTCCAGCAGAGGGCGATGGTAGAAAGGATTGTCATACTGTTGGTTTAATAAAGACAAGGCACGATCTACCCACCAAATGTATATGTGGGATTATAGATCAAGTCGAGAAGAAACCAAGTCTCACTCACAATAGCCAAGTCTCACTCACAGTATCAAGTCTCACTCACAGTATCCAAGTCTCACTCACAGTATCCAAGTCTCACTCACAGTATCCAAGTCTCACTCGCAGTATCAAGTCTCACTCACAGATGTCTCACTCACAGTACCCAAGCCTCACTCACAGTAGCCAAGTCTCACTCACAGTATCAAGTCTCACTCACAGTATCAAGTCTCACTCACAGTATCAAGTCTCACTCACAGTATCAAGTCTCACCCACAGTAGCCAAGTCTCACTCACAGTATCAAGTCTCACCCACAGTAGTCAAGTCCCACTCACAGTATCAAATCTCACTCACAGTATCAAATCTCATTCACAGATGTCTCACTCACAGTATCAAGTCTCACTCACAGTATCAAATCTCACTCACAGTATCAAATCTCATTCACAGATGTCTCACTCACAGTATCAAGTCTCACTCACAGTATCAAGTCTCACTCACAGTATCAAATCTCACTCACAGGACCAAGTCTCACTCACAGTATCCAAGTCTCACTCGCAGTAGCCAAGTCTCACTCACAGTAGCTAAGTCTCAATCACAGAAGACAATTCTCACTCACAGTAGCCAAGTCTCACTCACAGTAGCTAAGTCTCAATCACAGAAGACAAGTCTCACTCACAGAAGACAAGTCTCACTCCCAGTAGCCTAGCCCCAATCACAGTAACCTAGTCCCGCTCACAGTAGCCTAGCCTAACTCACAGCATCATGTGTCTGCTCCCTCCAGATCTCTGAGCAGACGCTCAACAAAAATCAGATGGAGAGTATTCATCCTCTGCGATCTCAAGACTCAGTGTAGCACAGAGACTGACTAGGTTCAATAGGTCAGTTTTAATCTATGCTGAAAGGTTTGAAAGTGGGATCTAAAAACAAATTTCTGTGCTCGTCTAAAAGTGTTGATTATGATCTGTGCTGCTGCCTTAATAATCTCAATAGACTTTCTAAAGGTAAAAACAAAACAAAAAGGTTTGCTAGTTTGGTGTAATATATCTTTGCATCACATCTAGATAGATATGAGGCAGTTACATTGACATGGTAAGTTTTATTTTGCTACTTACAAATGAACTTTTCCAGGCGACGTGACGCGCTCTCTTCAGATGAAGCGCGTGGGGAACGCCAGTGCCACATGGGAAACCAAAGCACGTAGTGCACTAATGTACGGAAGCGTAGAACTGTCAATGTTGTGGTTTTTTTTTTTTTGGGATAGTTATTCTGACTTTTTTTTTTTTTTCGATAGTTATTCTGACTTTTTTTGGGGGGGGATAGTTATTCTGACTTTTTTTTTTTTTCGATAGTTATTCTGACTTTTTGGGGGGGATAGTTATTCTGACTTTTTTTCGAGTAGTTATTCTGACTTTTTTTTGGGATAGTTATTCTGATTTTTTTTTTTGGGATAGTTATTCTGACTTTTTGGGGGGATAGTTATTCTGACTTTTTTTTTCGATAGTTATTCTGACTTTTTTTTTGGATAGTTATTCTGACTTTTTTTTTTTTGATAGTTATTCTGACTTTTTTTTGGGGGGGGATAGTTATTTTGACTTTTTTTTTTTTTTTAGATAGTTATTCTGACTTTTTTTTTGGGATAGTTATTCTGACTTTTTTTTTTTTTTTTTTTTTGCAAAGCTTTATCTTAAAGCTTGAACAGGAAATGACTACTTTACAACACCAGGAGGAATCAAGAGGGCGCATGGCGTCGCTGGAAGAGGATCTGATCAAGTTTTACTTCAGCCTTGGTCTCAGACATGGCGAGATATTATTACTGCTGAACACTGTAGACAATATTGTCATGAGTATGAGCACCTTGAGACGTTTTTTGAAACGATTGAGATTATACAGGCGGAAGAATCAGTCCGATCCTAGGGTCACTATTTGTCAAATAGGCGTGAAGTCATATTATAACTCTGGAAAAGCCATCAATAGCACCATTTATACAAATACCATACGGTTTGAGTTTTGAGTTTGAGTCATATGAATGTGCCACGTGCACACGTAATTGGGGCCTGGGTTAATGTATTCTGCGCCTCTGAAGACTATTTCTTCGCCTCTGCTCCACACCATTTGGATCGAGAAACCTTAAAAGATGCCTCACAGTATTTTGGGTCACCACAAAGCCATCTTGGATACAGTTGAGATGATGTAACTTATATCCGTACATCTTTTTGTGTCCATTCAGTTGATCAATGAGAAATGCTGCTACCTCCAACGGATCGGACTGATTCTTCCGCCTGTATAATCTCAATCGTTTCAAAAAACGCCTCAAGGTGCTCATACTCATGACAATATTGTCTACAGTGTTCAGCAGTAATAATATCTCGCAATGTCTGAGACCAAGGCTGAAGTAAAACTTGATCAGATCCTCTTCCAGCGACGCCATGCTCTCTTGATTCCTCCTGGTGTTGTAAAGTAGTCATTTCCTGTTAAAGCTTTAAGATAAAGCTTTGCAAAAAAAAAAAAAAAAAAGTCAGAATAACTATCCCAAAAAAAAAAAAAAAGTCAGAATAACTATCGAAAAAAAAAGTCAAAATAACTATCCCAAAAAAAAAAAAGTCAGAATAACTATCCAAAAAAATTCAGAATAACTATCGAAAAAAAAAGTCTGAATAACTATCGAAAAAAAGTCAGAATAACTATCGAAAAAAAGTCTGAATAACTATCGAAAAAGTCAGAATATCTATCAAAAAAAAAGTCAGAATAACTATCAAAAAAAAAGTCAGAATAACTATCAAAAAAAAGTCAGAATAACTATCAAAAAAAAAGTCAGAATAACTATCAAAAAAAAAAGTCAGAATAACTATCGAAAAAAAAAGTCAGAATAACTATCGAAAAAGTCAGAATAACTATCGAAAAAAAAAGTCAGAATAACTATCCCCCCCAAAAAAAAGTCAGAATAACTATCCCAAAAAAAAAAAAAAGTCAGAATAACTATCCCAAAAAAAAAAGTCAGAATAACTATCGAAAAAAAAAAAGTCAGAATAACTATCCCCAAAAAAAAAAAAAAAGTCAGAATAACTATCCCAAAAAAAAAAAACACAACATTGACTAATGCTATCTTTATTTATTTTTATTTTATTTTATTTTTTATTTCATATGCATTCAGACAGCGTCCACACATTTGAATTATTATTTTATGTTTTATTTATTTATTTATTGAGCAGTCTTTCTTTCCGGATTTTTAGGCCAATAAGAGGCGATTCTCTGTTTGGCCAAAAGATGGTGCTGTATGTAAAGACAACTCAAAACTACTCATAGTTTTTTGTTTTTTACCAGAAAATGGCATACTATGTATTCTAAATCAAATAGGGTAATACGCTATAAATTTACGGTTAAACTATTTAAATGATCAGTTTCAGCTGATTTAATTGGTCTGATGATGATAATTTTGACAGGGCAAGCATTTTTGTTGCATCTAAAAATGTTAAATTGCTCTAGCATAACAATGTGACTTCTGTAAAATGAGGTTGATCTAATTTTCTGTTGTGAATTAAGGAACATAAGCTATCCGAGTAGAGGTGTCCGTAATAAGAGAACCATACATTCATCACTTTTATCACTTTTCAGTCTTGATTTACTCCCATGGCCCATTTTGCCTGAAGTAAATAAGCTAAAATGGACCATATGGTTTTTAATTCATTGTATCAGGCATTTCTTAAAGGAGACATATTATGCAAAGTACATCTTTATGAGCTTTTAACAATGTTTCCTCATAATTAGGTTGCTTAAAGTTGTATTTTGATTGATTCACGCGTGTTCGAGTAATCCTGTATTGTCCTGTAACCGAGGCTCAAGTGCTCAGAAAAGTCCTGTTTTCACCTACCCTCTATCCCCGCCCACATCTCGTTACTTAGCTGTGATCCTTTACAAATATTTGAACAGTTCTAAAATTCCACGCAGCCACTTTTCAAAAATAAAAACACATCAATGACAATTCACAGCTTGCTAAGATGAAATGCCACTTTGATGAGGCGGGGCTTAACAGTTCTGCACAGGAAGTAAACTGATCTGTTTCTCTTACTAAGGCGTTTTAGATCAATATTGCAGTTTACGATGGACAAAATGTAAAATGACTTTTGTTACAGTTCAACACTAAGTACCTGGAAAAAAAAGATAATATGCCTCCTTTAAGCTTCAACAACATGAACAAAATGTAGCAATATCAGAAACTTGCGCAGGTTATTTTTTGTGCTCAAAGAGTTCTCATTGCTCGTCTGCACTTGTCTCACTTTGTTAGGCTCTCGGACATTGTGTTCCACTTCTGATCTCGTCAAAGTTCTTCTGACGCGGACTCAGCTGTCAGTCCGTGTGCTTCGGCCCGTCCAACATGCTGTGACACTGCCACGTCTTTTCTGATTTTAGAGGGAAGATGTTTGACACGAAGAGCAAAGTTTACAGATTCTATTTATGTACAGTGGCAAAATGTTCCAAGATGAAGTTAAAAGTCAGATAAAGGGCATTGGAGAAACTTTTTGGACTGTCTGTGGAGTGTTTCTTTGTTTGAGTAATGTTTATATACATCTCCAAACGACTGGACCCTCTGCATGATGTCATCAGGTGGTTTAACATGAATTTTTAAAGTCTCGTCAATTCAAATTGACTGCAACTAACCACTTTTTCCTTGCGTCCTGTGTACAAAGAGAAACTTACCAACATTTCCATACAAAATATTTAAAGTTAAAAGAAACTAACAAGAAACTAACAACTTACACTATTGTAGTTATAATTGGCATTAGGGTTGGGATTTTGTTTTCAACTCCCTGTTAATTTGGGGGGGAGATCAATCTTTAGTAAAGTACTTTATTTTTCACCAATAGATAATTTTGTAAAATGTAAAAATAATAATAATTATTATTATTAATAAATAAATAAATATGTAAGTATTTTGATATTTGGCCTAATGTCATTCTCACAGATGCAGTTCACAGTTTTTTTGATAGGTGGCACTGCAGGGCTAGTAAAGTATTGTCAAGTACAGCACATGGAACTGTACATTCAGAATTCAAAATACCCACACTTCTTTGTGTGTATTCAATATTTTTCATTGTTATGGGCAAATTTGATCCTTCACAATTCCTGCACAAACTCAGTGTCTCTCTCCTCGGGCCCTCGTAAAAAGATAAGCACATTTATTTATTTATTAATTGGTAAATTAAACATGTATTGTGTGACATTTCTGGTCCCTGCTGATCTCTTTAAAGATTTTTGCTTTACATAGAATACATTAATTACATTTTTCTTTTTGCAAAAAATCCCCTGAGTCACTTGCTGGTCTCCATGGAGATGGATGAGCTTAATCTCACTCTGTGGAACATTCCAAGTTAAGAAAAAGTTGCATAGTGCACCTTTAAATAAGACACATGGTTTTATTTATTATTGAACATTAACATAAACAGACATTTTGTTCACTTTAACCTGCAATTTGGATCTAAAATAAATAAATATTAAATAAACATGGACTTTCTGTTCAAAACTGCAGAACTGATAAGCCCCGCCTCTTCATGGTGACATTTCACCATTGCAAGCAACAATTCTCATTTGCATAAATATTATTTTTTGTTTAAGAAATGTCTGTATGACATTTTTGAAACTTAAATGTATGACCCAAGCCTGAGTAGTTTGAATAGTCGTCCCATCTGAGGACGGGGCAGAAGTCTGTGCTTCTCTACAAACAACAGTTTGGCTTGGCTTGTTCTGCTGTTGTGGAGCTTCCACCAATAAGCCTCAAATGTTCGCCATGACATTACGCATTTTTCTAACAGCTTTTGGCAAGAGACTTTCCAGATCTATAAATGTGTAGAAATCAGTTCATAATACTGTACATATCAATCTGGGCTAGATTCGAGGATTACTCAAACATGCATGAATCGATGTAAATACAATTCTGCGAAAACTTAGGATGAGAGATCACTAAGTATAACATAGATAAAACTTTAAAATTAGCTTTAAGATTGACTTTAAATTGACTTTACCTTCACCTCATCACTTGTCTCAATCATACAGTCAGTTAGTGGATATGGGTATTACCACAAAGTACCTGTTACATCTTTTATCCCTTGGACTATACAGCCCATGATAACTGCTTATTGACAGCACATGCACACAGAGCCACCGCTTCCTCTCCGATTCATCCCACGGTGAGCGCAGTTATCTTCAGGGAACAATGTCGTCTGAATTATTTATGCCTGAATTCCAGATTGGCGCAGGTGTATCGTATGGCGGCAGCAACGGGGGGATCATGCCTGAGCCTCAACCTGCTCGCCGAGGGGCCCCAAAGTGGCATCACAACAAGCCAAGTGCCACAGCAGCTGACAGAGGAGGGCCGGCTGAAGGAGGTGAGTCATTATTTGTGAGGAGGGAGGGAGGGGGAGGGAGGAGGGGTGTGTGGGGACATCTGGGTGACATTCTCTCCTTGATCATATGTGACATTTCGAAAGGTGCCATGATATAACCGACGCTGGGTGGTATAACAAGTTTGGTGGGTCCAACATAAAACAAGATGGTCACTATTTATGGAACAACTGAAAAGAAAAACTGTATTTTATTTCATTTTTTATTTGCATTTAAGGACACATTCTGCTACAGTGACTTTTTTGAGCTTTTAACCGTGTTCTAACAATGTCCGGTCAAAAAAAACATACTCGGAGTCACATTTAGCTGCTGTTTAGATGCTGTTTTGTGTTTCTCCCCTCCGAGTGTCAAAAGCACTTCCTGCTGAACTCCTTTGATCAATTATGTTTTTTCCAATTTTCTACATCACTTTTTTGTCTCGAGTACCCCCTAAGCTTGTTTTACACTCAGAGTACCCCTTAACTTGAGTTTTAGGCAAATAATTGGGTTTACTAGTCGAATACAGTCAATTATTACTATTATAGTTTTTATTTCAATTATATGTATGATCCAAGATACTCCAAAAGATGCACATTTTACAACTAATGGCACTTTTTTATTCAGATAAAAGTACATTTCATCTTCATTTAAAACCTGAAACCATTCCAAGTACCCCCTGGTAATTCTCACGTACCCCTTGGGGTCCCCGTACCCCTGGTTGGGAAACACTAACTTAAAGTGATAACATAACTAAATTGTGTAAGTGCTAGGCGCCATCTACTGGCTGCATACACTCAGTAAGTGCCAGGGTAAACAGCAGAGAAACTTGTTAGTGCATAATATCTGTACTGTAATATCTGTTTACTCAGGTTTAATAGCATATAAATAAAAATTTTAAAAGTAAAATGTATTTTCAGTAACATCTGGCTCATATTAGTCTTAAAATATACACGTTTACGCAAATAAATGTCCAACTCTAAATGGATAATCACAATCATGCCGGCTTCCTACATACAATTAAAAGGAGCAGTACGTAACTTTTCTGATGAATCTGCTACCTGGTTGTCTCCTTGGAGATATTATTATTTTGGTCCACAGTATGGCA
This sequence comes from Rhinogobius similis, assembly GCA_019453435.1. NCBI lineage: Eukaryota > Metazoa > Chordata > Actinopteri > Gobiiformes > Gobiidae > Rhinogobius > Rhinogobius similis. The sequence goes on along the minus strand of CM033633.1, from coordinate 27,400,928 downwards.
TTAAACTTATCTCGCTTAAAAATACCTTGAAATGCATGCTTTCTTACTGTGAGCAGACACGCCTCTCCATAGATCACACTTGTCTCCATGGAGATACTTTAACACTATACTGTTAACTCTCTGGAAAGTTATTGCAAGTGAGGTGTAAAGATTAAAATTCCTGAACAATTAAGCGAAAACAAGTGAACACTCTTGTCGAATAAAATGTTGTTCAGAAGTTGTCGATGAAGTAAAGTTTAGTGACAATTGTGTTTGAGGGTTACCGGTTCAAACCTCACCCGAATCACATACAGTTATGGCCGAAATGTTTTTTTTTTGCTATACGCATATTTATTTCCTTGGTGTGTATTGGAACAATTCAAAAAAGCAAAGGAAAAAAAGCAGATTTGACATAATTTCACACAAAACTCCAAAAATTGGCTGCACAAAAATGATTCACACCCTTAACTTAATATTTGGTTGCACACCCTTTTGAAAAAATAACTGAAATCAATCGCTTCCATAACCATAAATCAGCTTCATACATCTCTCAACTGGAATTTTGGAGCACTCTTCCTTCAGGTTTCTCATATTGGAAGGGCGCTTTTTCCCAACAGCAATTTTAAGCTCTCTCCACAAGTGTTCAGTGGGATAGAGATCTGGACTCACTGCTGTCCACTTTAGAACTCTCCGGAACTTGGTTGTCATCCATTTCTGGGTGCTTTTTGAAGTCTGTTTGGGGTCGTGTCCTGCTGGCACACCCACGATCTCAGACGCAAACCCAGCTTTCCGACACTGCGCCCTACATTGCGACCCAAAATCCTTTCATAATCCTCAGATGTCATGATGCCTTGCACACAGTCAAGACACCCAGCAGCAAAACGACCCCAAAACATCTTTGAACCTCCCCCATATTGGACTGTAGGTCCTGCGTTCTTTTCTTTGTCGGCCTCATACCGAACGTTTTCCCAGAATGATTTAGGTTTTCTGACATACATTTTGGCAAACTGCAGTCTTGCTTTTGAATGCCTCTTAGTCACAAATGGGGTCCGTCTGGGTCTCCTGCCATAGCGTTTCATTTCATTCAAATTTGGACGGATAGTTGATGTTGACACGACTTGCTTGGGGCTGCTTATCCACCGTCCGGAGTATGCTGCATTGCAACTTCTTGATCATGTTGCGCTCTGTGGACAAAGGAACATCAATATCTCTGGAGATGGACTTGTAACCTTGAGATGGTTGATATTTTTCCACAATTTTTGCTGTCCAGTCCTCAGACAGTTCTCTTCTCCTCTTTCTGTTCTCCATGCTTAGTGTGTTTTCATCTGCTTTCAAATGTGAGTTTTTATATTCCCCATACCTGTCACTTGCCCCAGGTGGGTTTAAACGTGCATCGCATTGTTAAGCAAAGTTATCTATCCACAATTTTGAAAAGGTGTGAGTAATTTTGTCTGGAGTTTTGTGTGAAATTGCATGAAATTTGTACAATACACACAAAGGAAAATAAACACAATGTGAAAATGCAATACTTTTTCGGGAGAAATACTTCCAAACTTTCAGGGTCGTGAAGACTTTCGGCCATGACTGTATCCGGGGGTGCGTATGTGTGATCAAATGAAGCGTTTCTTGAGAAAAAGTCAAATTTGAAAAACTCAGTGTTGCTTTGTTCTTTTCCCACCGAACGCCACGTGAAACCTATGGAAAAAGTTCACTCCGATCGGCGTGTTATGCTTCTTAATGATGCGGCACTCTCTCCGCAGGTGCCTCTTCTGCCTCCACTGTGCAGCTTTTAAACTGGGAGACCTTCATTATTCCTTTATGCCGTGAACTCGTGTCCTCTGTAGCTTCAAAGAGGAAACTCCCGGAGACTGAGGAACAGAACGGGCTTGCGCCTCAGATCGGAGATGTACGCGTGGCTCCGGTTGCGGTCATAATAGCCTCTTCTGCATTGGAGTGGCTGAGAGGATCTTATTCATTATCATAATTGCAGTGACCGTTTGGCCCGAGACGATTGCGCGCTGCCGGCTTTGCTTTTTGTAATTCTAGCTCTCTCTTTCTCGCGCTTTCTCTTTCTCCCTCAGCTCCGTCACCCGTCTTTGCGTTTCCTCTTTCTTTCTCTCAGACCTTCCTTTCTTTCTTTCCCCGTTTCTCGTTTCCTTTTCACTTCTTTCTCTCCCTCTATCCTCAATCCTTTCCCCACAAATTCCCTCTCTATTTCTCTCTGCCTCCTCTCAATTTATGCCTGTCTCTCGTTCAGTTTCGCTCTCACGCTCGCTCTCTTCTTCTTTACATCTCTCTGTCCCTTTTCACCCCTTCTCGCAATTTTCGTCTCTCTTCCTTCATCTGTTGTCTCATCTCTCTCCCCCTTTCTCTCCACTCTCTCTCCGGTCTTTCTCCCTCTTTCTGTGAATCCCTCCCATCTCCTTTTGTTTCCCTTCTCTCTCTCTCTCCCTCTACCGCTCTCTTCTCTCTGTCATTCTCTTCGTATTCCTCCTTCCCTTTTTCTCTCTCTCCATCTTTCTACCTCTGCTCTCAGTTATCTCTCTTTCTCCCTTTGCCTCTCTCAATGTCTCTCACTTGTCTCCCTCTCTTCCTCTGTCTTTCTTTTCGATTCCTTTCTTTTTTGTCATCTCTGTTTCTCTTCCCAGCTCTTTTTTCTCTCTTCCTTTCAATTTCTCTCTCTTGTCATTCTCTCTTCCTCCCTCACTTTGTTTCCATTTCTATCTCTCCTCTCTCTCTCTCTCTCTCTCCTCCTTCTATCTATCTATCTTCCTCCCTCCCTTTGCCTCTCTTTCTCATCTCCCCCATCTTTCTCTGTTTCACTTCCTCACTCTCTCTTCTTTCTCTTTTTCTCTACCTCTCAATCTCTCTCTTCTCTCTCCTGCCATTCTCTCGCTTCTGCCTCCTCCCAAGTTTGCCGTATCGCCCACAACTTCCTTTACCCCTCCCTTTGTATCTCTCCATCTTCTTCTGTTTCTCTCTTCCTTTCAATTCCTCTCTTTTCTCTGCTGACGTTCTTTCTCCCTGTACTTTTACTCCTCTGTCCCACTCCTCCCTTTGCCTCTCTCTCCTGTCTTCTATCTCCCTTTTATCCCATTCGCTCTCTCTCCCTCCCTCAATTCTTCTCTCTATCTATCTCTCCTCTCTCTCCGGGCGGTCTCCCTCCTTATCCCCCTCTCTATCTCCCAACCCTTCCTTTGCTTCTCTCTCCTGTCTCCTTCTATCTCCCTCTGCTTCCTTTCCGCTTTCTTCTCCCCCCCTCTACATTCCTCTTCACCTCTCTATATCTGTGTCTCTCTCTACGTCTTCCTCCATTTCCCCGTTTCCCTTTCTTTCTTCTCCCTCCCATCTCTCCCTTTCCTCTCTTCTCTCTCCTGTTTTACTCTCTCCCTTTGCCCCTGTATCTCCCTCAGCCCTCCTTTTACTTTCTCCACTCTATATCTTTCTCTCTCCTGTCTCCCTTCATTTACCTCTGTTTCCCTTTCTCGCTTTTCTCTCTGCCTTGTCTTCCTTGTAATGCCTCTTTCTTCTCTCCTGTATTTCTCTCTTGCTCTCTCCTCTTTCCCCTGCATCTCCCTCCCACCCTCTGTTTACCTTTGCCTCTCTATATCTCCCTGTCTCCCTCCATCTCCCCGTTTCTCTTTTCCTTTCAATTCACCTCTCTTCTCTCTCCTGTCATTCTCTCTCTTCCTCCCTCTCCTTCCTTTTTGACCCTCTATCTCCCTCAAACCATCCCTCTCTCTTGCCTGTCTCTCTCCATTTCCCTCTGTTGTCACTCTTCCCTTTCATTTCCTCTCTCTTTTCTCTTTTGTTATTCTCTCTCTCACTGCCTCTCTTTAACCCCGTACCTCCCTCACACCCCTCTCTTTGCCCCTTTCTCACTCTCTCCTGCCTCCCTACATTTCCCTTTGTCACTCTTTTCTCTTTCTCTCTTCCTTTCAGTTCCTCTCTCTTTTCTCTCTTGTTGTTCTCTCTCTCGCTGCCTCCCTTTAACCCTGTACCTCCCTCACACTCCTCTCTTTGTCCCTCTCTCTCTCTCCTGCCTCCCTCCATTTCCCTTTGTCACTCTTTTCTCTTTCTCTCTACCTTTCAATTCGTTTCTCTTTTCTCTCTTGTTGTTCTCTCTCTCGCCGCCTCCCTTTAACCCTGTACCTCCCTCACACTCCTCTCTTTGTCCCTCTCTCTCTCTCCTGCCTCCCTCCATTTCCCTTTGTCACTCTTTTCTCTTTCTCTCTTCCTTTCAATTCCTCTCTCTTTTCTCTCTTGCTGTACTCTCTCTCGCCGCCTCCCTTTAACCCCGTACCTCCCTCACACCCCTCGCTTTACCTTCGCCTCTCTATCTGTCTCTCTCTTCTCTCTCTCTCCTCTCTAAGCCTGTATATGCTCATTGACTTACCCGCAGCAGCAGCAGCGGCGGCGGCGGCAGTAGCGGCAGCAGCAGCGTTTCCTAGCAACGCCTCTTGAATGTACTGTACAGTGCTTCCCCATCTCGCGGGTGCCTTTAATAATCTGCTCTGCTATTTTCATGTAAGCTTTGTTAAAAGATTTATGGCACGTTGGATTGAGCTCCAGCAGCACACTCCGTACATGCCAGTAAACAGACACGATCCACTGGTTAAAGCGCCGTTTACTGCTCTTTTCGGCGTATTACAAGGGAATTAACATGACGTCTGTGTGTGCGGACGGCGGCGGCGACAATGGGGGGGGATGCGGCGCTGACCCGTCCTCATTGTTCTGAATGAGTGTCAGCAGAACAGTATCAGTGTTCTCCTGCTGGATGAGTTTGACCGGGGCAATCCTCTCAGGCGCGCGGCTCGCTGACAGACACTTTAATAAGTGCGAATCATTCACCACGGGGACCTTTGTTCTGGCAATGAGCTCTAAATGCATGTATTATGTCTGCTGTGGAAGTCTGTCAGAACGCTCATGGAGAACAGAGATGTGAGCAAGGAAATGCAGCAGACGGTTTTTAAACACGACAAACAATTAAAATAGCGCCGTTTAGAGTTTGCGTTAGAAGATAGGGCTGCGCAATTAAGTGAATTTTAATCAAGAAGGATATTCAGTCATCTCTAATCGTCAATGATCGGCTTCGGCCCACAGCCAGTCCTCGGTCAGTAAAAGCATGTGGAGCCGAATTCAAAATTTAGAGGAAGAAATGTGACTATATGTCAAACAGAAATGATTAAAAGTCTGTTTTATATTTATTTTCAGGAAATTAATATTGGAGGAGGTCTTCGGGACTGTTTTCAAGTGCATAAATCATCGGCAGACTTGTTCTGAGCACTTCTGCTGTCAAACAAAATCAGTACAATAGGGATGGAAATCGAGAACCGGCTTAACTTTTTAGCGATCCATCGGAATCGTACATCTATTCATTTAACGATTCCTCTCATTGATGCTGCTTTGGGCTGCAGTACTTTTAAATGCTGTGTCAGACTCATCCGCACATCACACTTTACTTTCAGTTTCACTACAGGCAAAAGTTTCAGTTCTCATGAAGTATACGGACCGTGCTGCAAGTCATGCCGAGTCCATGTGGAAATAATGGAGAACAGTGACCGCCCACAGCTTGGTCCTGGAAGTAAATTTTCCTTTCATTTTCCACACATGGATTCTGAAAATAATTAATATTACATGTTTGAAAGTTTGCTCGAGGCTAATCTGTTCTGTAGTAAGTATTGAGCACAATTGTATTTGAAATCTGTTTCTGAAACTGTGTAAACCACAAATTTATTAAAGCATTTGCAGAATTTAAAGTTTTACATGTTTTGGACTGAAAATAAGCGTGTTATGGGCATTAGTTACCACATAGCTGGATAGCCTCCGTCACAAACCTAAATTCTTCATATTTGAATATTTCTAAATGTCTATGGCAAATATGAATGAGAAATTTACTTCCAGAACCACAGCAAAGTGGACAGGGCTGGTGAGCTCCATATGCACTTTTACGCAGGTGGCAAAGGACAGCCAAACCAGCGATAGTGAGGCCACCGACATGCATGTGTTTGCATGCACACACCTGACCAGCAGAGGTAAGGGACTGACAGGTTCGTCCCCTGTTTTTGTGAATTACAATGTGACACATCTGAAGAGCGAAGAACAAGATGACAGAGGAGCCCTCACTGCCTCAGTATTAAGCCGACCTGTCTGATCCCTGTGTTTATCTGGTAACACAGCGTAACAACATATTTGAGAAATCTGTTTACACCTGTGCCTCTGAAGTTGATTTTCTGTTCATTATTTAAATGCTTTATATTGTAGTTTTAGTATTGTAGCCAACACGTCTGTCTGCATTTATTACAATTTGATAAAATAGAGCAGGGCCATTCAACTTTACTTTAGAGGGGCAGATTTTTCAAATGGTTTTGTCCTTGGGGCCAGAAACCAAGACTAAACTAGGTTTAAACCAGGACTAAACCAGTTCTAAGCCATGTCTAAACTAGATCTAAACCAGGACTAAACCAGATCTAACCCTTGTCTAAACTAGATCTAAAACAAGTCTAAAACAAGCCTAAACCAGGACTAAACTAGGCCTAAGCTAAGTCTAAACCATGTGGAAGCCAGTTCTAAACCAGGTCTAAGCCATGTCTAAACTAGATCTAAACCAGGACTAAACCAGATCTAACCCTTGTCTAAACTAGTTCTAAGCCATGTCTAAACCAGGTCTAAACCAGATCTAACCCTTGTCTAAACTAGTTCTAAGCCATGTCTAAACCAGGTCTAAACCAGATCTAACCCTTGTCTAAACTAGTTCTAAGCCATGTCTAAACCAGGTCTAAACCAGATCTAACCCTTGTCTAAACTAGTTCTAAGCCATGTCTAAACCAGGTCTAAACCACTAATAAGATATCATATCCCCTGGAGGGCATGATTTGGCCCCTGTGCCTTAAGTTGAATAGAGACTTACTGTAGCAAAATCTCTTTTGATACAGACATTTTTTGAATGAAGAATTGAATTAATAAGAGCAATTGTCAATACCCCTGATATTGATCAAATCTTATCATTTCCCATCCCTAATTACAAGTTCATTCTGCAATATCATGCCTGGGTAAGCTTTTGTTTATTTCCCCATGGTAATTCTCCCTGCTGCAAGGCAGTTTTTTTCAACACAGCCAATATTTTAAGTTGTAAAACATACCGAGCAATATACATAATGCACAATATCTGTCCAGAAAATCCAACCCTATCTGACCCCGGCTGTACACTCCCCCACCTTCTAATGCCAATATTTGACAATTCTATCTTCATGTGTCTCTCTCTCCACTCCCTTTTATCACACCTTTAAAATGCCTACTCCAGCTTTAGCTCTTATCCAGAGCGCGGTTCACGGGGTCTGCTGTAGCGCAGTCTATAAAAAGCCCAGATGCATTTGAAAGCACCGCGCCGGGGTCGGACTACCATGAGGGGGTTATATCTGTGATGAATCCCACTGTTACGTGAGCTGTCCGGTGCTGAAATATATGGCCCCATCCAAGGGCTCTTCATCATTCTACTGACAGAAAGGATATATCGCGGCGGACAGGAGATCATGGCTCCTATACACTACGGCTGCTGTTGGAATTGCCGTCTCCTCACTGAATAATTGTGCTCTGGATCCATCCAACAAGTCCACAAATTCGATCGAAAAGCAGATCTTGGCGAGTTACATTCATTCTCATCCTTGTTTATGGTGTTTTACTTTCCGAAACGCCCACGCCCGTCACCTCGGCTAAATCCTGGGTGATATATTTTTGGGATTCCGGCTTTTATCATGCAAAGGGCCTGACAGCGTGTGCACATTGGAAACAGCTGTTGTAGTGGCAGGCAGACACAAAGAGGTTGAATACATTAGTTTGCTTTTTCCGTATTGCTTTTGTCGTCGTTACATAATAATCTGTTCCTACCTCAGCAGCAGAACCATCTGTCACCTCAGCCTCTCAAATCTATTTCACAATCCATAATAGTGCCAATGTAAAATTGACTTTTGATCTTTTAACCATCGTCAACATTGTCCCCTCATAAAAAAACAAACAAACTGTAGCGTATTCAGTCTTCATTCAGCCTTTTTCAGTAATTCTGTTTTTGATTTTGCCTCTGAGCCTCACAAAATCACTCGGTTTAAATTTCCCACTTTTGTGATGTCAAGGGTATCGAGCCGGTGTTCTTCTGTGGTGTTTTGCACTACATTAATCATCGGTGGACTTGTTCTATGCATTTCTGCCGTCAAAACACGTTGATCATAATAATGGGCGTGTATAAGCATGCTAGGGGTAGCTTTTGTTTATTTCCTCTTGGCAATTCCGTCTGGTGCCACCAGAAGGGGAGCAAACACAAATCCTAATGAGGAACTCCTGGCAGATTTAAAGTAATGTGCGCTTTCAGTCGATACAATATTTTAAGTTCTAAAACATGAGATGCAAAAGTAAAAGGAAAAGAGCATGTTTAAAGGACAATAACAATATCAGTGTTTTTGAATGACTTTGGACACAATTGCTATAAGTACAAATATATTTGAAAAACAGGTAAAAGAAATTCACCCTTGTTACCATGGACACAAAATGTCATTGTAGCCAGCAGAGGGCACAAGAACTAGAATGATCAGTTTAAAGGGCCTGCATTGAGCTTATTTGTGATCTGTTATAATGTTTCCTCATCAAAAACAGACCTGGAGTTGTGTTTTGTTTCATTCACATATGTTTAACAGACGAATATTTAGACTACTTTTTGTCTCTCAAACGGAAAAAACTCCACTGCTCCACCTTATGATGTCATTATGTGGTAATACAGGAAATGCTCCACTGTCTTTTAAAACTCCATACAACTAAAGTAGAATCAGTTGATTAACTTTGAAGCTACAGGAGTTGTTTTAGCCTTGTTGAAACATCTTCACTTCTCGATAGTGGATTTCGGACACTTTTTGCGTCAATCTCAACTGAACTTTAAAACTACCACGTAATGACATCACAAGGTGTTGAGCTTTGGAGATGTGGACAGCCTAAATCTGCAGAATTATTCAAACACGTGTGATGGAAGCAAAACCAACTATGTTTTTGATGACGTAGCAACAGTGTAATATGGCTAAAAGGTCAAAGGTCCATTTTGCGTATTGTAGGACCTTTAAATAAGGTTAAAACATAGCTAATAGTTATGAAGAAACCATGCTTTTAGTCATGGGCATTTGAGTTATGAAAGAATCAGTCCGAAGATGGTGGATGACATCGCTTGGATTGTATTCCTGAAACATCCGTGAACGAAACTTGTTGTCTAATTTTGTATCTAATCATGAAAAACCTTATTTACTGTACTGTACTTCTCCGCTACTGGAGCAGTGTTTACGGGCACCAAAACAAATCTCTACCTGCCTGAAACCACACCAACTGTCGTGTTTTATTCATGTCTTTTACTGAACTTCCTCCAGCTCTTGCGAAGGCTTTCGGACGTGGCTTTTTCTAATTCAGCTTGTTTGGCACGGCGCCTCTCTCTCGCGCCGTCTCTCTCTCCTCACCGGTTTGCGTCCAGTGCGTTTCCCGGAGGTAAAGAAGATGTTGTCTCCCATCTGGCTGACTTCACAGAGGGCTGACAGGCTGCTGCAGTTCTCCTGTGACTATACAAGCATACTGTTCCCATCGCACTGCCACGGGCCCTGCTAAATGTAGCCGAATACGATCAGAGGGCTTTGCGGTAACGTCGTAATAATCTGCATGTTGTTTTGCGCTAAACTCGGACATTTTAGTCTGTTGACATGCAGTTAGAGTGAAAAAACAGGTGTCAACGATGCAATGAACGAAGAGAAAGATGGATTTGTCGCGGTTGTTCGAGGCGTTCTCTTGGTTCTGATGCTGCGGTAGAAAGGAAAGTTACATACATTTCAATAAATAAGAATGGACAGTGTAAAACTTGACGAAATTAGACAATAATATAGACAAATGTGGTTGGAACGAGGAAGAGAAAAATAGTCCTGATTGATTTTACAAGTAGCCTCAGTTTCTCTGCCAAAAATAATAATGAATAAAAAGATCTTTAATCATGAACAATAATTCAACCAGGACAGGAAGAACAAAAAACAAAACAGATGGAACTTATTTGGTCCGAAATTGAGCTCGTTTTAGTCCTAATGTGGTATGGAGTTAGTCTGAACACACTCTTAAACCAGCTGTACATTAGAGGGTCGTATAATCTTCAGCGATTTTAGGACGTGTCAAAAAAGTGCGCAATATTCACTAAAGGTAATGAGTTGGTCACACTGACTCACTTTAGATTAAATGAAAAATCCGTGTTGGTTTTGTCCGATATTTTCAACATTTTACGAGCCATCACCTACAGCGGAGCCTGGCGCTGTTGGAAAGTTCTTCGCGTTAACATTACAGCTGGGTCATAAAATATCGTTCATGATATATCGTCATTTGGTTTGAGGGCAGTATAAAATCTGGAACATATTGATGATGTTGCAGCTAATTGCGAACGCTAATGGCTAGACGCCTTAAAAATCAATGTTGAGGTAAGGAGTGGAAGCAAGATTACAGCAATTGAATACATATTAAATATCCTTAGAGGTTCTACGCTTTATAATTGCACACAGACAGCACACAGCGGTACCATTTTGACCCGAATAGATGCTTTTACAACATATCTGTGCTGAGGCAGAACTGATTCTACTTTGTTACATGACAAAAGCACCTTTAAACGAGTCAAATATTTATGCCATTGTTAAGTATTTAGTCTAGAGTTATTTATATCGTCAATTATACCGTCATCACAAATGTTCTCACAAATAATGTCTTACCAGAATCGCCACTCGGAATCGCAAATCGGGCTAAAAATCCTCTAGTGTGCAAAAGGCTTAAGGTGCAGAATGCAACTTTGCGGTAAACGGTCTGCCACCTGCTTGTCTTCATCGAGATGTTATTGCTTTGCCCGGAATGTCTCACGGTGTGGCATTAAAAGTATCCCTCTAACCACCAGGCCAGGTCACACGTCGAATCAGTTGAACTGCGAATCCACGCACAAACAATAAGAACGCATTTTAGCACGTTTAACACCTAGAAATGAATGAACCCAATGTTTACTGGACTGAGGAACATTTCAGGCAAAGTTGGTGAACTCCCAGCCTGAAAAGTTACATAGAGCACCTTTAAGGAAGCTTATGTTTTGTTTTATTAAGGATAGCCCCTTGAGACACATCATCGCTTTTTTGAGGAGGTCCTAAAGCTAAATTTGGCCATTTCGAATGAGATGAAAAGAGTACAAAGCATTAGTGAAGAAAAAAGAACACATTTTTGAACAACATGCACCTCATAATGTGCAAAAAATGCCATTAAAGCTTGAATCGAACAGTTCTCACCCATATCTTTCAAGATCAAAACAACAATTTGGACGTTTTTATGCAAAATAGTTGACTAAACGCTATTGAAAAGTAAGAAAAATGGCTACCTCTTTTGGTTGCCTTTGCTTTAACAAAAACTGACAGCAGCAGCGGAACATCTACAAACACGTTGGCAGATTCACGTGTGGCGCACTCTCTCTTCCAGGTGAGCCGCGGCACCACTTAAAATGAATAATTAAAGATTTCGATCATATCTAGGACTCGTGTTTATTTTCGCCCGGTCTCTTCTGCCTCTCTAACGTTATGGACGAGGTTTTTAAATCAAGTCTGACCGAGACCTCAACAGGCCCATAAGATCCCATGATTGGATACAAACCCATTATTGCATCCTGGTAAATGAGTGATAACCCCGCAGTGCCCTTCTTCTCTGAGCTCCGTACTGTTCCGTGAGTTCGTAATAGCTTGTTTGCAGTCATGTGATTCAGGCGTGGAGGGCTGTAGTGTTCAAAGTAGGACATCGTTGTAGAGGAAATAACGTCTCCTCAAGGGGGATATTATGTCAAATCTACCTTTTACGAGCTTTTAACCATGTTGTAACAATGTTCCCTCATCATGAACTTACTCAGAGTTGGATTTTGATTAGTGCAGTCAATCAATTAAAAACATTTATCTGATTAATCATACCTTTGAAATATTATTGACTGCGCACTTAAGTTCATTTCCTTCTTCAAACGTATTAAGTAAGTATTTTCGCAAAAGAATTGTTGTTGTCTTTCCCATTTCCCAGCCTTTTCTGATTGTAATTTAAGTCCATGTCATAGTAAATTTGTGTTTCAAGTAGATGTACATGTCGGAACAAAAAGTTTAGTGAGGTCCAAAGGCTCTTTAGAGGACAGATGTGAACTGTTCGTATTGGCCTGGCGTCTTCTATTTCTTTGTTGTGGTTTGGTGGAATATTTGGCCCATATTTTTCATTTAAGTGATCACACAGAACCTTATTTTCCACACTGAGCACCACGGAGCAAAGTCGAACCGCGTTCGTGCAAGTAAACATCGGCTGACGAGTGATCTGTGCTCGCCCCTTTGAATTTCACGAGTAAATTTAACAGCGTTGCCCCTGGACATTTCACATTCTTTCAGGTGAACCTCTCTGCGTAATCTAAAAGAGCACGTTTTTATCACGTGATTAATTTGCGTCCATTCATGAGTTAGCGCGTTAATTTTGATTCATGCATGTTTGAGTAATCTTGCAGGATTAGAAAATTGCACTGAAAATGTCCGTTTTCACCAAATCCCTCACTCTGCCTTCTGCTCCGTCCTTACTTGTGATTATTCCAAAATGCCAGACTCCGGGCCATAAACGGAAAGTTCAACAATTAAAACATGTGAAATGCCACTATTATCAAGCTGTTTATCTCATTTTAGAAGTCACTGAACAAGTTTCTTATTCTTATTTTTAACTTAGATCAATAATGCCGTCTCCAATGAACATAATGTAAAAGAATGATTTACGTATGAAAGCGCAATAAATCTTCTATAAATGGTCTCTCCAGATCGAATCGACATCAGACACTCATTGAGGGCAGCTCCGTCTCCTCACGTCTTCTTCTTTCACTTACAGTCTCCATTTGTGAGTCGCTCCCCAGGCACAGGCCCTTGACCCAGAGAAGTTCACCTGCTGCAGATTATACATGTCCAATTAGCGAGAGAGAACTATGTCCAGTGACGCGATGCATACCAAGGAGAATCGTGTTGCTGACTGCGCCAAACCTTCCACAGGCACATTGGTTTGGAGTGTCCCTATACTTGAACGGAAAGGTTAGTGGTTGAATCCTTCCTCCTTTGTGCATACTGTGTCTTGTTCTTGGGCAAAACACTAGAGTGATTGTTCTATTTATGAGTGGTTTCAGTCCTCACTTCAGTGAAAATCATAAGTCTAATGTGTTTATCTTCTTGTTGTCCGTTGTATTATTAAGAAAAAAATACAAGAAAGCATATTTTGGGCAGATTCTTTTCGTGATTAATGTAGAAAATCTACATTAATCTTATGTTTGTAGAAGTCTTACACCACACACCAGGGGTTGAAGACTTAGAAAACAATAATGCTAAAACAAAAGAATAATAGAAAAAAGTAAATAAAATAAAGGCAAGACTAACAGGAAACAAAGTAATACAGAAATAAAATCTACATAATAATGAATTGCTACTCCAACGCAGCTAATACAATACACACAAACAAACAAACTCACAGGCCATAAAGAATATACACAGTTTTTATGGCTTTTAGATTGTCTGATTTTGAGACTAGCTCTATGTACAGCTAAAACTCTTTTTGGAAAGAGAAAAATGTGGGCTTTTGGCTTGCAAATTTGCATTTATGAATCAAACATTTAGTCAGTAAAAGCAATACATGGAAATTAAAGGCTACTACTCGCTACACGAGATTGGATTCATGAGACAATGCAAGATGACATTTATATATATATATATATATATATATATATATATATATATATATATACATTTTTACTCTTTTTATAACATTAAAATTTAAGTTATTTAAAATAAGAAAAGGCAAGCCTAATAAACTGCTTTCCTTTGATATGTTTTCTGTATTCAAAATGAAATATGGCATTATAAGACAATAAAGAACAACGCACTTTTAAAACTGGATATTCTCTTAAATAATTCTTCCAGGAAGGTTATTGCGCTCTTCAGTAGTTGTAATATAAAAACAATGTATAAAATAATTACTCTGTGGGTGTTCGCACAAATGTGAGGCATTTCAATCTCGCGAGATCTCGAGGAATAAGATTGTGTCCAATCACTTGTAATAATTTTAATTTTTAAATTTTAATTTTAACCAACTTTAGTGCTACACAGCCAGTAGATGGCGCCTAAACTCAGTTAGTGCTGAGGGAAGCAGCCGAGATACAGACGTTCATTCTGTTTTTATAAACATTTTTTTTTTGTTCTACAACATGAGATAACAAACTTAAGACACTCAAGAGCATGTTTAAAGGCCAATAACAATATGAAAAATTCATAATAGTTTTCCTTCAAAGACAATAAGTTGATGTAATTACCTGAGCTAAACCACATAATGGAGTCATTATGGCTTGGGTCACTGGATTAGAGAACAAGTTCAAACACTGGCTTAAGGAGGCGATTGAAATCTGAATACGAGGTCATCAACCATGACATAGGAGCTTTCCACCTATCACACACCCGGGACATGCTACTTCAGAGACCACCAGGTGACAGGAGGCGTGGCCAGTCTAAGTAACCTACCAAGATTGTCAGACTGATCACGCCTCAGGAAATAACGTCTGATAAATTACATGTCAACAAGGCCAGTGACAGTTCTGAATGCCAACAAGGTAAGTACATCTTTTAACTTATTGCCTCTAAAAAGAATAGATTTTGCAAGGTGGGTTCTCTCTGGGTTCTCCGGCTTCCTCCCACCGTCCAAAGACATGACTGTGTAGGTTAATTGGAAACTCTAAATTTCCCATAGTGTGTGAATGTGAGAGTGAATGGTTGTCTGTCCTTGTCTGTCTCTCTATGTCAGCTGCGACGAGTTGGCCACTGTCCAGGGTGTACCCCGCCTAAGGCCCAAAGTCACTGGGACCAGTCACCCACGACCCTGGGAACAGGAATAAGCGGTACAAAATGAATGAATGAATGAATACTCAATAGAAATATACTGCCTGCACAAAAAAAGCCACTTTCATTTCATTGGACCCCTTTAGCTTTGATTACAGAACACATTTGCTGTGGCATTGTTTCAATAAACTTCTGCAAGATCAAAAGCTTTATTTCCACCCAATGCAGCAATTGTACTGATGATGAGTCTGACCGCTGAGCAAAGTCTTCTACTGTACATCCCAAAGATCCTCAATGGAGTTAAGATCTGGAACAGGGCAAACCTGGACTCATCAGACCACATCATCTTCTCCCATTGCTCCAGAGTCCAATCTTTACACTCCAGAGCAAACTGAAGCCTTTTTTATTGGTTAGCTTAACCGATTAGTGGTTTTCTTATGGCCGCACAGCTTTCAGTCCGAATCCCTTGAGTTCTCTTCGCAATGTTTTTGTGTAAATGCACTTACTTTCACAATTAAACACAGCCCTCATTTGTAGAGTTGTTTTTTCTCCCCATTTGATTTTGTCACATGTTTGAGTGATCACCAATCACGATGGTTCCCCACTCCTTCCAGTTTTAAATAATGTGTTGGACAGTTTTTAAGCCAATTTGAGTAGTTTGTGCTTCTCCTTAGATATTTTGATGCCAATGATTTGACCCTTCTCAAACTCGCTACATCTCGGGATATGTCTTTGTCAGTCTCAGAAATGATAGGCCGCTCACTGCATCAGTTGGGTTTAAATACCGTGTTGCAGCTGAACGACTCATGGAGCAATTATCCAATAGGAGACTTGTACCTATTTACTTGATTGAATCCAAGTGGTGTTTGTTTGGTGACGCTGTGTATATTCTCACCTTTCTTTTCCAAAAAAGTAAATTAACATGCAAAGAAAAACCTGCTTGGAGAATGTCTTTTAAGTGTTTGAAATCTTCCACTCACTTACACTCTTCTCTCAATCTTGCACCATTCTTCCTCTTGTCTGCAGCAGTCGTGACGCTATCACCAGACCGTATGTTCACATTCAGCTCCACTTCTATGGCGGCGCACACTCTGGCTGAATAGTCCATTTTATTAAGTGTCTGCCTTAATAATAGGCCTTAGCCGAGTGTTCTCTTTTCCTCTAAAGCTGACAGTCATCTTACACACTTAATCTGTCTTTAGCGTGTGACTGCGGGGAAGCACCGCGCCGCTGATATTACCCCACTGAGATCAGATTCAGACGCTATTTAATTTGTTAGCCCCCTCCCATCCTCAGATTTGCAGCTTTTTTTTTATACAAGGGCTCTCAAACGCTAATGACTAATGAATGAGCATATGGCATTCGGCATCATATGTTGTCACACTAATATTCATGATTTGCAGGAAAAGTGTCAGGAGTACAAAACAAGGGTGAGTATTTGATTGAAATACAAGATGGAGATTGCCATGTGTAAAATGTTGTTGTGTGTTAACAGTCATTAACGCATCATTGTTGGGTTGGTTTCAATCAAGCTCTGAGTCAACGTGGATAATTTGTCTTCTACATTTGACCCTTCAAAGCAAAAGAGGCAGGAGTTTGAGAATGCAAGATGGTCCCGGGTTCCTAGACACAACATAACAAGACCAAACAAAATATCACACATAACACATAACACATCACACAAAATATACTGATCATGTTGTAACTTTTTGAAGCCATACTACTCCGAGCAATCTCTTTGAATTCGTAACATTTTGGCGAGGCACTACAGGCATTTTATCTTTTGTTTTTTTGATCAGTTTGCTCTCTCAACATAAAGGCTTTCATGTGCGAAAAACAAACATGTCCAATCTGCTCCTAAAGATGTTTAATTATTTCATTTAATCCATAGATCTCGCCGAAATATACCGAAGGATTTGTTGATACCTAAAGCTTGATTTATTAAAGTTAAAATTAAGTTTTTGGCAAATTTTCAATCCGATCCAGTTTACTCAAAAACGAAATAAGAAATCCAAACTCCCCTTTATTTATCTGGGTAAACTACAGGAGAAGTTTCAAATTGATATCTTTAAACTGGATACTTTTTCCTATTCACAGCAGTGTCTTACATTAATTCATACATGGAGATTATCTGCTGCCGGCCTGCTTGTGTCCGGACACAAATGCAAAAGGTCACTTGATGTCCGCTGTGCTCACACGTCACATTTGTTTCCCTTTCATCTGGAAGCGTGTTTTACATTTCTCGAGTAACTTCAGGTCAGGACGTGCTAGCTCGGTGTAATCTTTTCTAATTCAGCCCTGCAGCGCATCTTAATTAAGCCATTAGGAGGCACATTTCTTAAACCTTGCCCTGTATTGCTGTTAATGAGACATCTCGGGCCGTCCGCTGTGGTTACCATCCAAGGCCTTCGCTCTCTTTCTCTTCTCCAACCCCGTCGAGGAACCATGACTCAGCAGTGCTCAGAAGCGAGCTGATTAAAGGTGTATAAGGGTAGGGACTCCGCTGGCTGCTACCGATTAGCCCGTTCGGCGATACAACTTTTTTTTCATCTTCCCTCAAAGCTGTGTGCATTTGATGTGGCCGGGACGAGCCAGTGCAAATAAAATGAGCATATTCAAATGTGTTCCTAACAGAGTGGCCGTCATTAGTAGATAAATTGAAAGATTGCCCTGGCACATCACACGCGGCGCTCGGAATTGGGTGCCCGCTGTGACTGGGGTGACCGAGAGGAATATTCATGTCCAGCGTGCGTGCCGGAAAATGTGTAAATAATGTCTGAAGCCGCTTAGATCTCAGTGATATTTGGACAGCAAACAGCGCAACAGACATTGGTAAATATACTACAAGAATGCCATTTGATGTTGGAGTATCAGTAAATAAACTGCAGATATGAGATAATCAAATATGAATACACTTCAGAGATTGCATGCTTAAATGTCAGATATTGCTTGACTTAGAAAAGTTATGAAAATTGCCCAGAATTAATTAGACTATAAATTACACACTCATCAGTCCAAGCAGTGAACTTATTCTTCCTGGACACAGTTTCAGATTCCCCTTCCATCAAAAAGTACCAACTTCTTAACCAGTCTCAGTCTCACCTCTCAGTCAAGTCACAAAATCCATAAGTCAGTGGATCGTATTGCTTGATGACAAATTTATTAGTATTTTTTCTCATTGGACTGGCTGTAGACCTATTGTTTAAAAAGCCCCAAGGCGATCATTGACCATTTTAACTGATTGGATCTCGGTTAGATTAAAATTTGATTAATTACACAGCCCTAAGCGGCAGGATATTTGGCAACAACAGTCCAATTTACACCAGGTAGATACAGACGTATAGTATAAAAGAGCAAGAAAGAGTCTTGGATGATGCGAGAAAGTTTTGATCCCAAACTTGAACTCTGTTGTGACCCCTTTCCTTTCGGGTTAGTTCATTGACAATAGCAGTTCTCGTGGGGCTGATGTAGCTGCTCACATGTTCTGAAAGGTCTTTTAAGTTCAGCCCACGTTCTTTTTACCGTGCGTTGAAATGTGATTTGTTGTGGGTTTCCGATTTCTATTTTTCGGCAACAATGCACTTGGAAGACATAAATGACTTCTGCTTCATGTGAGGAAAAGGATTAAGCTTACTGTATTCAATAGCATCAAGTGCTTTTCAACAAGAGTCTTGGCACAAACACCTTCAAGCCTTAATCAATACACGTATGAAATCAATAGAAGAGAAAGAAAACTGCATTTGAAACAAACTTGCTCAGAATGTTGTGCTGTCATCACCAAATGTTGCTTCAAGGATAATCCATTTGGCTGCTCTTTTCTGACTAGTTTCAGAACTACAAAGATATGTGGACTGGTGGAATGAAAGCAAGTGCGACTTATTAAAGTTGACAGATCAGACCAGGGTAAAAAGTGCCAGAACACTTTTCATACTTATTTAAGTCACTATTTATTTTACATCTAGTATTAGGCTTTAAAATGTCATGTTATCTTTAAATGACAAATCCATTTAAGTCGAAGTTTAATATATATTTAGCGTGGGTAGAACTCCTATCACCTCTCATTCTGATCTCTGTCAGTACAGCTCTGGTTTCAGAGAGGTTTCTAATTCTTAAAAAGGCTTTGGTCCTTCCTTGAAGTTGAGGTGCCCAACTTGTTTCTAAATTAAGGAGTTGATTTTGTTTCTCCCCATAGAGTGTACTTTACAGCACGGCTTCTGAGTGGCTAGCACTCTTTTCTCAGAGCAAGAGGGCTCCAGGTTTGACAGTGTGGAGTTTGCATGTTTCTCTCTGAATCTGGGGGGGTTTTGGGCACTTCGTTGAATGGGTCCCCTGGTGCTTCCGTGGAGCCCATTGCTCCTGACAGCCCCAGCTGCACTGAAGGATGGGACAAATTTCCCTTCGAGGACAATTAGGTATGTAACCATAATCTGGGTCTGAGACACCACTATGTTACATTTTGGGGTGAATGCTAGATTGTTGTTGCTGTTTAGTGATCGTAGTCAACCCTGCATGGCTGTTTGAAAATTAAATTTCAATTAATTTTATTTTTGTAGAGCCTAAAATCATAACACCAGTTACCTCAATGGGTTTCACAAACTGTTGAATTTTATTGACGCAAAATTAGTCATTGGTCAATAAAAGTCAAGCCGATTAACGGACATTCACAGAAAACATGCATGGATTTGAGCAAGGGAAAACTCTCAAAAATGTTCTAAAAATGCACACATCAAAATTCATACACGTGAATAGTAGAATTGTACCAAAGTGGTGGTCACATTTTGATCCCCTAGGTAAAGTATTAAAGGCGATGTACTTGATTTTTACTTGTTCATGTGCCCGATTTTTTTTTTGCATGTAACAAAGTAAAATCTGTTTTGTCCCAGTACAGATAAATTGTAAAAGCATCTATTACAGTGAAAACGTGACCACAGCACTTTTTCTGTCTCTATTTAAAGAACGTTTTTATTCTACGAGAAGCGGAAAGTGCAGTGTTAGCATGCTAACGTTTGTTAGCTTTACCCGGGACGGCAAAACTTGTTCTGAGCTCAGAGAAAAGTGCTTATAAACTAATCGCAGGGAACATTTAGGATGAGGGGATTGTATTAGGTAAGTGAGAGATACATGTGACTGTTTTTCACGTTTCAAAACAGGTACAAGTGCCTTCAAATCAGCAACTCCATAATAAAAAATTAACTTTCGAGACACTTTCTTCATTTTCTTTTTCTGTGGGTGAGAAAAAAAAAGAACTTTTTGACATTTGCGGTATCAATTTGACCCAACTATGAAACCTAAAAACAAAGCTAACTTAAATTGTCATGGTGTCGTCGTGGCATGTGCGTTCTGAGCTGGAGCATGTTGTCGTGTATACAGCCTGTGCGTGGGCGTTGACGTGTGATGTTTTTTATGTTCTATGAGTTTATGTATGAGCGAGTTTGCCTGACAGGCCTACTGCATATTGCCCCCTGGAGAATAATCAAATTACAATGAGTCACACTTGACCTGCCTTACAGTGGATTTAAATAGATCATAAAAGGGGCTACAGCATGCTGAAATCACCAGTATGTTGCATTCATGTTTGGATAATATGCTATTTCCATGACGCAGGAGGCCCATTGTTATAGACTCTAATTTATGTCATTTATTTGCGATTATTGATTCGGTGCGACGGAGCAAATGATGTAGATGAAAGACCTGTTTTGAAAGCGTTCATTCAAGCCAAGGTCTCACCGTCTATTGGAAAACGCTGATTTCCCCCATGCAGACAGGGACAGTGGCATTGTACAGTGAAGAGATGATGCTATTAGCCGGCATACATTAAACATGAGCTACATCCAGCCATGGAATAAAGGCCGACCAGATGGTAAGCATATTTCGAGCTGAGCCAGAAATGAATAATTCCCCTCAACTGATGACACAGCAGCGACAGCAGCCCACAGAACTTCCAACTTGTTGTTAATTAAGCGCATTGGAGTTTTTGCCTTGTCAGAAAGTCAGTAGAGGAGAAATCCCTAACTAAAAATAAAGCGATGTGTTCAAGGGTGAAAGGAAAAACGTATTTAATCCCTTTGGTTTACGTTCTGGGTGCCGTAATGAGCTTTGCCGCGTCTATGTAAACAAGCAGCCATTGTGTGGGATGTACAGCCATAACAGAAGCTTTGGCAGAGAGCGGGGTTAGTTATTTAAGTAAAAGGTGGTTCTTACTTTGAATGAAATCATGTATTATATGATAGCAGAAAAGATGAGGTTAAATTCAGAGGCATTGAACTGGTATTGGTTACTATTTTACCCAAGCGCAAGAGCAGGTAAAGTTAATTCAATCTACATTTTTGTCCTCTTTTGGGTTTGTCTACAAGTAAAGCAATTGTGTAGTCCTATTTTCAAAAGACGTATGCAAGATCCAACTTTTTAACCATAACATATTTGTTCTCCTTTGTCATTAAACCACTCAAAGTTGTATTTAGAGTGATTGGTGCATATTTGAGTAATCTGTCAAGACGCTCTTGCTCCGTAAGTGCAGGTTTTGGCCACTCCGCAGGGCCGGTTTTAGGCATTCGGTGGCCCTAAACGAGATTTTGAGTGTGGCCGAACCATTTAAATCAACCAGTTTACAAATCAGAGGCAGAAAGGGAAGAAAAGGTGACTCAGGATCTAAAGTTGCTTGATATATGTAAGGAGAACCACTGCAATTTCTTCTGTCAGGATGTCTGAGGTTATGTACTGGTGCACTTATAACAGTAACCTACACTTAAGTTTCCTGTCAAAAATTTGAGTTACCATTAATTGTTGAGGCTGATTCTCTCTTGCTCTCTCTGGTCTGGACAAAGCCCACCAGAGCATGTGGCCCCGTATGGTTGTGGCCCTAAACGTTCAATTAGTTTGTTTATGCCACGGGCCAACCCTGTCCACGTATTACGCCCACTTGTATTTACTTACTTCGTTCAGCAATTTTATTTTAGCCATTATTGATACAAATGAAAACAATTTCTCTTTTCGCTTTCGTGAACTGCAGCTGTCCAAAGGCGACTATGTAAAGGGGCCGCCGCAAATTAGCGTTTTCAACATGGAAGTACACAAACTTAGTCGTTTTTTGTCGTTTTAGAGCAATATTGCAATTTAAGATGTCCAAAACATAGCATAATGGTCCACGGGTGTCATGGATTAGAACTACATAGAAGAGAGACGCATTATAGGTCCTCTTGAGCAATAGTTTCAACCTGGAACCTCTTATTTTAGACCTTGTTTAGAACTTAGAACTAGTGTTACTCAAAGGGCCAAATATTCTTAGGCCGGATTTGGTGTGAAAAGTTTGAGAACCACTGATCTATCATTTACACTACTAAATCAAACTTCGCTCACCTCAGTTGAACACTGTTTCTCTTATTGATTGCAGAAACGTGCAATCAATCTCTGCACGCCCCTGTCTTATTTTGTTCTTTTCTTCTTTTACTCGTTAGCAGCCACGTTTTTCTTGTCTTGGAAGGACCGTGCGTGTCCCTGATTAGCCGATCCGCCTGTAAATCATGCCCATTTGAGCCCAGGTTGCAGTCGTACTTGTGCCGGTTTTGTCCTGGTTTGATCACGCTTTAGTAGCCTCTGTTCTCGTTCTGCCTTGGCCATAGTCTGGCTCAGTTTAGCTACGACGTGGAAGACACTTTGACAAGAAGGTTTGTGCAGCTGTAGAATCTGCTTCGGGCCAGGCTTATTCTATATGAGCACACAGAGATGCAGAGCTGTCAAATCAACACGACACACGGAGAAGATGCAACAGGGCAAAACCAATACAATCAAGATCACCAGTGACAAACAGGTGACCTTGGACCCATAGCAATGCGTCACACTTTAAAGAGGACGTATTGAGTCTTTTATGAACGTTTAAGCCCTTTGTAGCGCTTTGATTTATGTGTTTGTTCATCTACTCCGCCTAGCCCAACCCACTGCTTTGAATTACCTTTGAGAGAAAAGTAAAAACAACCTACATATGTTTTAGTTTAATACTAAATCATCGTTGCATCATGGGCTGCAACTTCTCTAATTATAGGTCATACAGTGTAATTGAAAGATAACTTCAATTGTGACATAACTGAAATAAACATGTCATTCAAATCTACATCTGGCAAAATATGTGATGTAGAAATGAACGCTATGTTTTGGTAACTGCAAAAATGCTTGAGAAGTTGTCACACCGGATGTCCTTGGTACGTGATACTTCAGTCAGCCCTGTCCATCATTCTGGACGGGGAAAAAAAAATCATAACTGTTTATACAATCTATTAAACAGGTTGCCCATGCAAGATGTGGAGCTAGTATGGAGCTTGTAGAGAGTCAAATCGGTCTCCAAATTCGACAGAGTTTTTAAAATCAATGCACCGTTACACTGACCTCGGAGCAATGCGTTCACGGAACTACGCGGGGTTTGTGGAAGGAATCTGCAATAAGTATACTTTTCCCGGACACTACAGCGGTGAATCGTGAAACCACATGGATCTGCGTGTAGGTCTGTCACTATAATTACTATATCAACTTTTCGTTCAGTATAATATAGATGGAACAACGTTTCTGGGGCTCAGTATTTATTGCGTGCTTTTTCTATGCTTTTTCTACGCAATAATGATTCTAACTTAACTACTGAAAGGGAAATTATTATGTATTTTTGTATTGTTTTGAGCCTATAAACCTGCTCTTGAGTGTCTTCAGTTTGACATGTCATGTTTTAGAACTAAAAATAAAATGTCTTTATAACAGCAAAATGCCATTTTGACTTAGCTGTGGCTCCATCTACTGGGTGTAAAGGCAATTACATTATTATATTACTATGTAAATATATACCCACAAATCATTGCAGTAAAGAGTGGATCTGACAAAGTTATAGTTACTGTGATTAAACGGAAGAAATTTTCAGAGCGAGTCTGGCGATGATTAAAGGACTTAAACAGCAAAAGATTCTGAGATAAGTGATGTCGACTCTCATCTACATCACACATCGAAGGAGTTCAGAACACAGTGTTGAAGAGGGAGAGGATTTTCAATCGAGTAGTCATTAAACAAACATGACTCAACCTAAATGCTACTCCAGGTATGTTTTTAATGATGGAACAATGTTAGAACATGACTAAAAGCTCAACAAAGTCAAGTTTGCGTAATATTTGTCCTTTAAGTGTTTCATTCTGTTATTTTCTATTGCTGATCATGTTTTTTTTTTTCATCTAGAAAAGGGTTTACCTGTAATATCCATCCATCCATCCATTTTCTTCCGCTTATCCGGGGCCGGGTCGCGGGGGCAGCAGTCTAAGCAGGGAAGCCCAGACTTCCCTGTCCATGCACACTTCCTCCAGCTCTTCCGGTGGGATCCCAAGGCGTTCCCAGGCCAGCCGAGAGACATAGTCCGTCCAGCGTGTCCTGGGTCTACCCCGGGGCCGCCTCCCGGTGGGACATGCCCAGAACACCTCCCGAGGGAGGCGTCCAGGAGGCATCCTGAACAGATGCCCGAGCCACCTCAGCTGGCTCCTCTCGACGTGGAGGAGCAGCGGCTCTGCTCCGAGCTCCTCCCGTGTGACTGAGCTCCTCACCCTATCTCTAAGGGAGCGCCCAGCCACCCGGCGGAGGAAGCTCATTTCGACCGCTTGTATCCGCGATCTTGTCCTTTCGGTCATTACCCAAAGCTCATGACCATAGGTGAGGGTAGGAACGTAGATTGACCGGTAAATCGAGAGCTTTGTCTTTCGACTCAACTCTCTCTTCACCACAACGGTCCGATACAGCGCCCGCATCACTGCAGACGCTGCACCGATCCACCTGTCAATCTCACGCTCCATCCTTCCCTCACTCGTGAACAAGACCCCGAGATACTTAAACTCCTCCACTTGAGGCAAGGACTCTCCACCCACCCGGAGAGGGCAAACCACCTTTTTCCGGTCGAGAACCATGGCCTCGGATTTGGAGGTGCTGATCTTCATCCCAGCCGCTTCACACTCGGCTGCAAACCGTCCCAGTGCATGCTGTAGGTCCTGGCTTGAGGAAGCCATCAGGACGACATCGTCTGCAAACAGCAGAGATGAGATCCTGTGGTTCCCAAACCGGACACCCTCCACGCCCTGACTGCGCCTAGAAATTCTGTCCATAAAAATGATGAACAGAACCGGTGACAAAGGGCAGCCCTGGCGGAGTCCAACATGCACTGGGAACAGGTCTGACTTACTGCCGGCAATGCGAACACAGCTCCTGCTCCGGTCGTACAGGGACCGGACAGCCCTTAACAAAGGGCCCCGGACCCCATACTCGCCGAGCACCCCCCACAAGGCGCCCCGGGGCACACGGTCGAATGCCTTCTCCAGATCCACAAAGCACATGTGGACTGGTTGAGCAAACTCCCATGAACCCTCGAGCACCCGATGGAGAGTATAGAGCTGGTCCAGTGTTCCACGACCGGGACGAAAACCACACTGCTCCTCCTGAATCCGAGGTTCGACTATCGGTCGGATTCTCCTCTCCAGTACCCTGGAATAGACCTTACCGGGGAGGCTGAGGAGTGTGATTCCCCTATAATTGGAACACACCCTCCGGTCCCCTTCTTATACAGAGGACCACCACCCGGTCTGCCAGTCCAGAGGTACTATCCCAGACTGCCACGCGATGTTGTAGAGACGTGTCAACCAAGACAGTCCCACAACATCCAGAGACTTAAGATACTCAGGGCGGATCTCATCCACCCCCGGAGCCTTGCCACCAAGGAGCTTGCCAACAACCTCGGTGACTTCAGCTTGGGTGATGAGCGAGTCCGCCGTCGAGTCCCCAGCCTCTGCTTCCTCCTCGGAAGACGTGGCAGTGGGATTGAGGAGATCCTCAAAGTATTCCTTCCACCGTCCGACAACATCCCCAGTCGAAGTCAGCAGCTCTCCACCCGCACCGTAAACGGTGTTGGTGAAGCACTGCTTCCCCCTCCTGAGGCGTCGGACGGTTTGCCAGAATTTCTTTGAGGCCGACCGATAGTCCTCCTCCATGGCCTCCCCGAACTCCTCCCAGCCCCGAGTTTTTGCCTCTGCAACTGCACGGGCTGCAGTACGCCTGGCCTGCCGGTACCTGTCAGCTGCTTCAGGAGTTCCACAGGCCAACAAGGCCTGATAGGACTCCTTCTTCAGCCTGACGGCATCCCTTACCTCCGGTGTCCACCACCGGGTTCGGGGATTGCCGCCGCGACAGGCACCAGAGACCTTGCGACCACAGCTACGAGCTGCCGCATCGACAATGGAGGCGGAGAACATGGTCCACTCGGACTCAATGTCCCCAGCCTCCCCCGGGATCTGGGAGAAGCTCTCCGGAGGTGTGAGTTGAAGACCCTGCCGACAGAGGGCTCTGCCAGACGTTCCCAGCAGACCCTCACGATACGCTTGGGCCTGCCGAGTCTGTCCGGCTTCCTCCCCCGCCAGCGGATCCAACTCACCACCAGGTGGTGATCGGTTGACAGCTCCGCCCCTCTCTTCACCCGAGTGTCCAAGACACGCGACCGAAGGTCAGATGACACGACAACAAAGTCGATCATCGACCTCCGGCCTAGGGTGTCCTGGTGCCACGTGCACTGATGGACACCCTTGTGCTCGAACATGGTGTTCGTTATGGACAAACTGTGACTAGCACAGAAGTCCAATAACTGAACACCGCTCGGGTTCAGATCAGGGGGGCCGTTCCTCCCGATTACCCCTCTCCAGGTGTCACTGTCGTTGCCCACGTGGGCGTTGAAGTCCCCCAGCAGAACAACGGAGTCCCTGGGCGGTGCACTGTCCAGTACACCCCCCAGGGACTCCAAGAAGGCCGGGTACTCTACACTGTTGTTTGGCCTGTAGGCCGCTACAACAGTGAGAGACCTGTCCCCCACCCGAAGGCGCAGGGACGCGACCCTCTCGTCTACTGGGGTAAACTCCAACACGTGACGGCTGAGCTGAGGGGCTATGAGTAAGCCCACACCAGCCCGCCGCCTCTCCCCGTGAGCAACGCCAGAGAAATGGAGCGTCCAGCCCCTCTCAAGGAGATGGGTTCCAGAGCCCAGGCTGTGCGTGGAGGTGAGGCCGACTATATCTAGTCGATAACGCTCAACCTCCCGCACAAGCTCAGGCTCCTTCCCCGCCAGAGAGGTGACATTCCATGTCCCCAGCCTCCCCCGGGATCTGGGAGAAGCTCTCCCGGAGGTGTGAGTTGAAGACCCTGCCGACAGAGGGCTCTGCCAGACGTTCCCAGCAGACCCTCACGATACGCTTGGGCCTGCCGAGTCTGTCCGGCTTCCTCCCCCGCCAGCGGATCCAACTCACCACCAGGTGGTGATCGGTTGACAGCTCCGCCCCTCTCTTCACCCGAGTGTCCAAGACACGCGACCGAAGGTCAGATGACACGACAACAAAGTCGATCATCGACCTCCGGCCTAGGGTGTCCTGGTGCCACGTGCACTGATGGACACCCTTGTGCTCGAACATGGTGTTCGTTATGGACAAACTGTGACTAGCACAGAAGTCCAATAACTGAACACCGCTCGGGTTCAGATCAGGGGGGCCGTTCCTCCCGATTACCCCTCTCCAGGTGTCACTGTCGTTGCCCACGTGGGCGTTGAAGTCCCCCAGCAGAACAACGGAGTCCCTGGGCGGTGCACTGTCCAGTACACCCCCCAGGGACTCCAAGAAGGCCGGGTACTCTACACTGTTGTTTGGCCCGTAGGCCGCTACAACAGTGAGAGACCTGTCCCCCACCCGAAGGCGCAGGGACGCGACCCTCTCGTCTACTGGGGTAAACTCCAACACGTGACGGCTGAGCTGAGGGGCTATGAGTAAGCCCACACCAGCCCGCCGCCTCTCCCCGTGAGCAACGCCAGAGAAATGGAGCGTCCAGCCCCTCTCAAGGAGATGGGTTCCAGAGCCCAGGCTGTGCGTGGAGGTGAGGCCGACTATATCTAGTCGATAACGCTCAACCTCCCGCACAAGCTCAGGCTCCTTCCCCGCCAGAGAGGTGACATTCCATGTCCCAACAGCTAGACGCTGTGTTCGTGGACCGGGTCGTCGAGGCACCCGGCCTCGGCTACCACCCAGTCCTCTCTGCACCCGGCCCCTACGGTCTCCTCTGCGGGTGGTGAGCCCACAGGAGGTCGGGCCCACGTCGTCCCTTCGGGCTGAGCCCGGCCGGGCCCCGTGGGCAAAGGCCCGGCCACCAGGCGCTCGCAAAGAGCCCCAACCCCAGGCCTGGCTCCAGGGTGGGGCCCCGGCTGCGCCATACCGGGCGACGTCACGGTCCTTGTTTTTAAATTTTCCATAGAGGCTTTTAGAACTGCACTTAGTCTGACCTGTCACCTAGGACCTGTTTGCCATGGGAGACCCTACCAGGGGCATAATGCCCCAGGCAACATAGCTCCTAGGATCATTCAGGCACGCAAACTCCCCCACCACGATAAGGTGGCAGTTCGAGGGGGAGATAATAGTCGCCCTTCAAATTTTGTTTTCTCGAATGAACACTCTTGAACGCTGTGTTCATCAAATACAGACCACGGTGCAGCAAGAGTGTAATCAGTGGCAGACTTATCATTTGGCAACAGGCCACAACTGCCTTGGGCCCCCAACCTGAAGGGGCCCCCAATTAGATGCTCTTCCCGATCATGATAGACGCAAGGCTCTGAAGCAGTTCTCTCAATATCATGACAAAGTGCAGTGCAGTGTACTTTTAAATAAAGCCTGGAATTGTCAAACGTATTAATTCTGCGGCTGCCAAAGTCACCCCCCTAATAATGCGAGATAATAAAAAAATAGAACATTATAAAATAACAAATGAAAAGAGTGTATTTAAATCAGTTGGAACATGTGTTGAAATACTTTTTCTGGGGAAGGACCTCCAAACCCCCCCGTTTAAAGCTGAATTTTCCAATAGTTCACTTTTCCACTATGAACTTGTCCGGCCACCACGCTTAAAAAACTAACAAAACAAAACCTTCCTACTAGAATAATTCAAGAGACGCGACAGAAAAGTTACAGAAAATCCCACTTAATGAGGAGGGGCCTATACATAATTTTGCCCCCAAATTTCTAGGCCTGGGTGTAACAGGCACTCTGCAAGTCACCCACACAAAATACTGAACCCGCCTCGCATTAGACGTACACTGGCGTAACAACAGTCTTATCGTCACCACTTCCGTCCTAATGCGCTCAGAGCCATTTTTTTTTTTCAAAAGCACGATCCCATCTCTTGCTCTTTCCGACATAACTCTCTTGATTTATAACTTGCCCTCACAAATGGCACTCTCGTCAGATTCGCATGTTGTCATTTTTCTCGCCGATGACAAACTTGACGACATTTGACGATAAGACGCCGCTCTCCTCCATTAGCGCTGATAGACTGTGCTGCCGGCTAAAGTTTTGTTTCACTACATTATGCATCACAATTTCCTGAAAGATTTATTTCGTCTGACAACTAGCCCGTAATTTAACATGCTAGCCTTCACCCACGTTCAACTCCACTGCCTCCAGCTACTCCAGTCTCCGGATTCTACCTCAATTAAGAACGTTATTACTGCCGTGCTAACTCTGCACCGAAAAGGAAAAAGGAGGGTCAAATGTAAGTTGCACCAATTAGTTAGTGTTTTGGCAGTGCGACGCCTTTCAAGAGCTGTTTCTCCTTTTAATAGATAGGAGAGCCAGTCATTAGATAGCACAGCGCCGAGGCCTCTTTTGCATACAAAACGTCAGGTGCAGTTGGAGTAGCACCACTTAAATCCACATGATTGAAGTGTCTGGGCGTAAATTAGCGAGGGGGTGAAGATTTTCGGAGAGTGTTTCCTGCGAAGAGCACACAGTGACCTCCTTGACCCAGCTACACTCATTTTAGAATTCCAAATTTTGATCTTGTTTTTCGACGTCCTGTAACCGTTACTTCCTGGTTTCAAACAACTGTGTACCGATTTGAAATTATATGCTAATGACTGCAAATCTTTGGCCTTGATTTTTGATCGAGGACAGCAAACTTTTCTTGAGTAAACATTGTCAGTAAATCAGTTTTGGAGATACTGTATGATACAAATATACGTAACTGTTTGTAAGGTAAGTCATACAAAGGAAGGTCTATACTTATGTTTTGTTTCATTCTTTAATGTTTGGGTAATTCCGTACGCTTTGTCTCTCTTAAAAGATCAAAATGCTTGGCTCTACTGTATGACGTCATCAGGTGGTAATCCGGAAAGTCTCAGTTACACTCATCTATCACTACACAATCACATTTAAAGGTGTGCCAAGTTTTTTTTGCGGGGATAGTTTTCCTGTACAGTATGTTCCACAGTCATGCATTTAAAGGGGCTATACCCAATTTTTTGTCATGAAATAAATCTGTTTTTCCTCAGTATATATATTGTAAAAGCATCTACTTGGGTCCAAATGACACGGAAGTCTTTACTCTGCATCTAATTCTTGAGCGTTTTATTCTAAGCAGGAAGAGCGCTGATGGCATGCTAGTTGTTGTTACCTTTACCATGACAGCAAAACTTGCTCGCCCCTTCTGAAAGCTGTGAGAAGATAAGGATGCTCTCTGAATGCATTAGGTAAGTGAGCAATAAATGCGGACTGACGCAAAAGAGTTTAAAATGTACTAGTTCTGTTTTTGACATTTGACAACAAAATTTAGGTTTAGTTTTTTAACTAAAAGTAAATCTTCTACCTTTACTTTTCACGCAGAGGGGAAATTCCAGTGTTGCAACGCACAGTTCAAGAACATCAGGAAAACAAACATGCAATCAAAAAACAAGATAAATAACTTTAAAACTAGACTTAAATCTAACACTATGTGCAGGTAAGGCAAACATAAAAACCTCTTACATACAATAACTGGGTATGACCATCATAATGTAACAGTGCAATAGATAACTTCAGTTTGCTGTTATACTTTCTGCAAAGAGAGGCTTGAGAGTCTTGACTGAAGGATTACATGGACAACAACAGAAACATTTGTTTTAAAAAATATAAATTAGCTATAGTTCTATCGCGCATTTACAGTGAATGCAACTGAATGCTACTTAAGGTATGTTTTTGATGACGGAAAATTGTTAGAACATGGTTAAAAGCTCAAAAAAGTCATTGCAGCAGAACACGTGTCCTTTAAGAATCGCATTTATTTCTTTTTTTGTCCATTCATGGCGTACATTGAAACCCTCCAGATCCCTGTAATCCAACATCTCAATGTGGGCCTACAGCAAGCATATTTGACAAAACCTAAACCTGGCAACACACCACAAACTGATCAAAACAAATCATGCCGAAAACTAAGCTAAGGCCTTTTGTATTTACTCCAGAGAGAAGGAGAGTGAAGAGGAGGAAAACAGTGCTTCATTTTGCAACATTAGTCCAATCAGCTCCCTCCGGCTCCGCTCTGACGGGGGTGCACCTCCTGCTGTGAGGGAAAGTGGAGGCAGTGAGATCACCCTGCTGTTCCATACCATCAAAAATACATGTGGCTGCGCTGCATTACGGATTACATGGAGAACTATAAGCTAAGTATGGCGCGGCACAAGCTTTAGCGCTAAGTCTTTCGCGGTTTTCACGTGGACATTGTAGTCTTTGGTTTAGTTGAGAAGACAACAAGTGGAATTACTATTGTTAGTCTACCTATTTTTAACAGAATAGAGAGATAATTTTTGTTGTTTTTAGCCTTTTTTTAATAACAGCACATCTCAGAGCATTGGTATAACACATTTTAGATTCTAATATGCTTGAAAGTGTAGTAGTGTTAATGGACTTTTAGGGAAGTTGAAATTTGCATACGTGTACACTACAGTAATGGTAATTCTGACATTTCTGCATGGTTTTCCCGAGGCCAAGTCCTACCCTGATATCCCATTTAGAATATATTTTCACAATGGTACAGACTGTACTAGTACGTAGCTATGCACAGAAGAATTTAAGGGGGGGAAATGACATGAATTATATCTAAGATTCTGTAGCCCTAAATTATGCACAACAGACTTCTTTTAGCTTTTAACCAACCCATGTATTTGTTTTTTTTGTCCTCATTCCCTCGACAGCAAAGCACCAACTTAAATGTTCATCAGTTCATGCCAACGTATGTCACGGTGTGTCATTTCTCTGCTCTGTTCACCAGTCACACGTAAAAGAGGATGTTCGGTGGTCAATTGATGCTACAAGAAGCACAAGAAATCGGAAAAATCAACTTAAATTCAGTTACCCTTTAGCTCAGATGACAGTTTGACATGTTAATCATTATCTAAAATAAACTACTAACAGGTTTACACACTCAGCAATGACTTAACAAGGTTTTGACCACTCATAAACGTGCTCGATGGGTATACACCTTGCGTGTTAGCAGGCTAGCACTAATGGCTATAGGGAAAATACATGAGACTACCGCCAAAGTCCTTCAAATCATATTGGACTAGCGGCATTTGGAAAGTGATCGAGGGCAGTGTCTACTTATCTATACTGTAAATACTGTGAAATAGGAGTTATATAGACTTAAATATGGGAATTGATCTCGCCATTCATTTGCTTGTGAAGGAGCGTTTGATTTGAAGCCCATGTAGCATTGGCTAGCAAAGAGGTCGTGTCTGAGCAATTGGTAGGCAGAGAATTTTGCATCTAGGAAAGTCAATGGGTTCCACCACCAGCTTGTCTCCATGAAAATGTTATTGCTCTGCCTGGTACGTATGACTGGATTTTATGTGTAGTTTAAAACAAATCTAGTTCTAGTGTTCTTTGCTGGTGTTTGAACACAAGCGTAAAGCCTCAGATAAATTCACTTGTTTTCCATGCTGTGTTAAATTATACAACACGTCGGACCAAACTGCTAAATTGTCTTAAAGTTGTTTTTAAAAGCCTGAATGATGCACAGTGTTGGACTTGGAACTTTTTAGACTTTTATGAGAAAACATGGCTGGTAGAGTAACTGAGAGCACAGGGTAATAGTCTCCTTTTATCTGACAGTTCATGCAGTAGAGTAATGAATAGATTTGACTTGTATCACACCTTGCTGACTCATTACTTTCAAAAATGAAAGCTTTTTTTTATATTATGTTGCACAGATGTGTTCAGAGCTCTGTTCTCTGTGATTCATATGGTATCCTTGACAACCAGCCATTTAAAACTGAATGATGCGAGCTGGGTGTTTTTATATTAATCACACCACGAAATTTACAAAAACAATTTGGTGTAATGGAACTGTTCAGAATGATGAAAAATTAGGTCAGTCGCCAAACCGAATAAATTGTCATTTTAAAACATACAGCACATCCAACAGAACAAGACCAGAGAGAGAATATGAAAAAAATTAAACAAAGACAACATCCTAAGAGTAATTAATACATTCAGCCCCAAGTAAACGTCACATTTTGTCAAGAGTTTCTCAATTTTGTCCATGTTCAAATTCAGTCTGGATGTGTGTCTTTCCATTTTTTGTATGGCTCAAATTATTTTTCAAAGGGAGAGTCAGCGTTAGCCATCAAACTATGAAAAAACAGCGCTGTTAAAGGTCCAGGCCCTGCACCGAACTCTGCTCTTTTCCAAGCACTGCCCAGTTGAACAGCTCATTTGGACTGTGGCTGTGAGCGGAGTTTAGATGTTTAGTCCCACTCCTTCCCTTCAGTGCCCTGGGGCATCCTGTCAGGAGCAGTGGGCAACCTCAGTGCAGCGCCTGGGGACCCATCTTCAGATCTTGAGTCAGGATTTTGGTCAGGACTGCCGAAGTAATGATGAGGGGAACCAACCAACCCAACCAACTCTCTGCACCGAAAGACTCCGCACAGGGACTGACCACGGGACATTCTTGCCGTGAGGTGAGATTGGACAGTCCAGGATGAAATTTGTCCGCATTTTTATACATCAGTAAAAGTCACATTTCATCTCATCTCAAGTTCAGATGGGCGGGATTGAAAGGTGGATCAGCCAAAAAGGAAAGAGCATGACCCGCCCACATCAAAACAAATATGGCTGATTACAAGAAAAAAGAACGGAATAAATATCTCAGGGGACCGAAAAACATTGATTCCGCAGAAATCCTTGAGCGAAGGAAAAACATAGTTAATTGGGGGTGAGAGAAATCTGATTTTGTTCTAAATGATTGATGAGGATGCATAGTGGCAGAGCAGTTAAAGCTCTCGCCTTCCAATAATGATATCATGGGGTCGATTCCCGTACCATACCAACATTCACTCTCTAGGTGGAGTCTGCATGTCCCTCCTGTGTTACTGTGGGTTCTCTCTGGGTTCTCCGGCGTCCTCCCACCGTCTTAAGACATGCATGTGTGGTTAACTGGCAACTCTAAAAATTGCTCTTAGTGAATAAATGTGAGTGATGTGAGCAAATGATTGTCTGTCCATGTCTCTGTTAGTCCTGTGACGAGTTGGTCCCTGTCCAGGGTGTACCCTGCCTAACGCCTAAAGTCACAGGGATAGGAGTCACAGGTGACAGGAGCCTAACGAGAACAAGCCGTGGAAAATGAATCAATATATTGACAACCAATGACCTCATATATTTCATATGCGTCACGGAAATAAACAAATCTGATTTCACAATACCGAGTTGTTATGGAGGGCGCGGTGACCAGACTCACTCTGAGTAAAGTATTAAAGTAGCGTGTATTCTGCATCTCAGGTAAAAGATTGTTCTAGCCTCTCATCCACCATTTCTTAAACTGAAAACAGAGCACTCCACCAGGTACGCCACCCAGACGCTTTTGCATTTATTATTGATCAGCATTCTTCTTAAGCTCTGACTTTAATTTAGCTTCCTGTCTGACACAACTCACTGTGTGTAAATTGCTTGATGCTGTTGGAGGTCTGCCAAGTTTGTTTGCAGTGGTTATGTTCGGGAGTTCTGTTTTTTTGTCAGCTCGTGAATACTTGGCTACCTGGGGAAGAGTAGCAGTGTTGTTTACAAGCAGGGGAGACAACTGGAACAGTGTGGCCTGTTAAAATATTCATCCCTCCACCACAGAACGGCCCCGGATGGCCCCTGACAGACAATGATGAGGCCAATGACCAACAGCAGAGCACAGACTTAGGCCGACCGAGCGGAACCACTGTCTGACTCCAAGGAGAATTATAGCAGTAGAGTCAGTAAGTAAATTGAGGCAAAATGTTACAGTTTATTATTACTTTGACTTGTATTAATAAGATACTTGAATTGCATTTTACTATACCCTAAACAAAAGCTACATTACAACATGATTACATTGAAAAAGATGTTTGCGTTGCGTCTAAGGCTGGGTGATATGTCAAAAATACAACATGTTTTTTTTTTTTTTACCTCATGTTGATCTTCACAATTTCTTATTTGATAATAGCACTGGCTCAAATGTACATCGCAAATTTACCTCTATGTATACATTCTCGTAATATGTGAATTTTTATCTTGTACATACTTTACTGCACTGCATTTTGTTGCACTGCAAGAAAGTTATATTTAATTTGAACTGGGCTAAGTGCTATGAGTTAGATTCCTGCTCCGGCAATGTCCTTCCCTTTCTCTTACCTGTCCAATAAACCCTATGGGGAAAAAATCCATTTAATACAAAAATAGTCTTCTTCCTAAGTCTGAATTTGGTCCAAATATCTTTAAAAAGACCCAAGCTGATTATTGACGAGAAAAAAAAAAGACTGAATCTCATACTCAATTCAAATTGTATTCAATGTAGTCCTAAATGTGTTGATTGTTCGTGGCACGTACTTTTGCTCGGACAACAAACAAGAAGGGGCCCAGGGCTGATCCCTGATGCACTCCACCTCCACCTTGTTCTTCCCTACAGCACACTGCCCACTAAATCTAATACATCATTACTTCATAATCAAATTTCAGTCACAAAACAGCATTCTCTTACAGAGCAAGGGCAAACTTTTGTTTTATAGCCCATACTATTTTTCATTAAATTAGCTTCCAATTAAACACCCATCAGTAAACATGAATGCATTTCCAACCGTACACAGCTGTGAATCTGGCACGCTACTGTACACAGTAAATTAAAATGTATGATGGCTCAGTTGCAAATAATCCTGTTGCCGTTGCTAGGTAACACGTGCTTTGGGGAACCCTCATTATATAAGCATGATAAATATATGATTCATTTGTTAATTCGCTGATGAACATATGTCCGAAATAGCATCCCATGTCAGGCCTGAGAGCTGCAGATACACGGAAGCAGGGGAAGAAAAACCACTGCTGTTGTCCACATTGTGTAGCATCTGCAGGGACCACCGCTGTGCTATTGTGAGCGGGATCAAAAAGGCTTTAGCGGAGGCAACA
Organism: Rhinogobius similis; assembly: GCA_019453435.1. Classification (NCBI taxonomy): domain Eukaryota; kingdom Metazoa; phylum Chordata; class Actinopteri; order Gobiiformes; family Gobiidae; genus Rhinogobius; species Rhinogobius similis. The sequence goes on along the minus strand of CM033633.1, from coordinate 27,364,777 downwards.
AACAGGCTAGCAGTTATGGCCAATCTCCACACTTATCAGTTGCCGGGGCTGCAAGCGAGTTGAAAGATGCAGCCGAGAATCCACCAACACCACCTCCTTCGTCTAAGCGGGCGTTATTTTTAGCAGGCATAGATCTAGAGAGAGAGAGAGAGGGATAGACAGAGTGAGAGCGCGAACTGTAGTTTTCTCCCAGTCCTAGTAGTGGTTCAGCCCGGAGCACAACAATTATTGGCGCCCTTGGAGTATGCACGGTGATTTTCCTCCGGTTCGACACATGCCTGGACAAAAGGTGGCAGGATTCATGAAGGTTCACTGCGGCTCACTGTGGAGAAAGATGTTGTGGTCAGTTGCACGGACTGAGGAGGTTTTTCTCACTGTGTAATGTGATTTTTTTGTGTGAGAAAATTGCCTTGGAGTATGACATTTGAAATAAATATGGAAAATACACTGTAAAAGAAACGGCAGAGATAAAAGTAAAAAGCTGTAAAACGCAGCTGTAGTTGGCTTTTACGGTGAATTTGCATTATGGATGAAGTTAAGGGTAAATTTATGTACGTAATAGAAGTGATGGATGGTGTATCGGTTCCATTATCGCTAATTTTCACCAATATTGTTAGGCAATATATAAAAACCAAATTGAGATTGTTTGTTTAGTCTCTGTGTGCCATTCCCAGTTTGTCCTCGGTGCATGTTTTTTTTTTTTTTTTTTTTTTGACAGACTAACGAGTAAAAATTGAAATAGAACAGTTAGACCATAAATATGCCTTCATGTTTACACAGTCATGTCACAAATTCTTTTATATTCCAGAAAGATAGTGAAAAATTCAACTGATGATACAAAATCTAAACGTCGGTATCAGCAAATATTGTTTGTCAATATTGGCTCCAAAAAAATCCATATCTGACCATCCCATAATATAAAGTGTTCATTGGGAAATTATCCATATGCACATCCATCGATGTAGGATTTACTGTTGATCTTTGATATGTTTCAGATTAAATGAGGATAAGTTTAGTTACCACACCTCACACATCTGTGTAGTACTGGAACTGTACATGTGCTGACCAGTGGGGGCAGTAGTGAACACAGCGCACCACGGAAACTCAGCTCAAAAGTGATCAGAACAAGCTGCAAATCAAATACATTATTTTCTTACTCATTATGTTCCAACAAATGTGATCAAACCATGGATGTATTAAATGAACTGGATAAGGTACGCCCCCTCTGTCTGTGGTCCCAGATTGATTAGTGGCCGTGCGAGGTACTGCAGCCTCTTGGAACCAGCCTTTTTCTAAAATTGCACATAATAATTGCAGACAGTACTGAATTATTATCGCTATTTAAATAAAATAGAAGGAGATGTTCTTTTCTACCATTTCTAAAATCACAGAAATTACCGTTTTTATATGAAGTGACGTCACCGCAAACATGTGCGAGTCACATGAACGAGCGTCGGACGATACAAACAGAAGCTCGTGGAAAAGGCTCGACTAGCGATACCTGTAAGTTGTATTTTATTTCATTTCAGACGCTTTCACATATGTTCTAACATGAAGAATACAATTACAATCACACAAGCTAACGTCAACACAAAAACTTGCAAGCTGGTCGTTCACGTCGCTCAAAGCATCATGAGGGATTGTTGTCACGTGGCGCCCTAAAGCAAAGATGGCAACCTCCGTATCAGGAAGTAAAACAAAGATGTCAGCCTCCGTATCAGGAAGTAAAGCAAAGATGTCAGCCTCCGTATCAGGAAGTAAAGCAAAGATGTCAGCCTCCGTATCAGGAAGTAAATGTGGAAGTAAGAAATTTTTTTGGGGTCATGCGCCAATGAGCACTCTCCATAGGGATAAAGAGGGCGCCATTTTGGATTCATCTTCCAGGTTTTATTATAGTTCTATGGATCAAACACAGCTGTCGGCGTCCATGTTTGATTTTCTAGTTTTTTCTTCTGTTTTGGTCAATTGTCTGACTCACTTTTAGCGTCCTCTGGTGGTTATTAAACAGAACACTGCCTTGACATTAGAAATGGTTGAAAGTACAAATGAAGCTTTACTCCCTCTATCTTTTAATCCCGATTGCTGATCGCCTACAGAGAAGCCCCCTAACTGGAATTTGAATATCATTTTGTCAAAAAAATATCACTTACACATATTTACGCTGTATTCTGAGGTTATGGTTGGATTTGCAGAGTTACAGAGTTCTAAGTAAACATTTGCATGGTAAATATATCTATAACATACAGAAAATAATACTTGAAATAGTGGTTATTTTGATAAAAGCTCAAATACTCAAAACTTTTCAATCAAAGTAGAAATAATTGTTTTACTATGATGCTTTTCACATACTCTTTGCCATTCTGAAAAGTGTTATTTTTTGTGGCAATCGTCAATCGAACCATTCAAAATCGACCTGGGCAGCTTCATTTGCTGCACACACAAACACACACATCCAGTATTGTTTGTACTAGAAGTCTCTTGAGGATTGGATTCAGCCTCGTACCAAAGGATTTCAATGGGCCATGCTTGTACTCTGGGTATTTCTGGCTCAGTGAGGCGACAGTTGCTTACTGATCTTAAGGCAAATGGATGTGTGAGGAGAGGGAGAGAAAAAAAAAAAAAAACACAACACACAAGTGAGCATCATTCACGGGCTCTGCATATTTTACAGCGAGTGGGCTCTGGATGTGATGTGTCCTCCTCTGCCTATTTTATTCTCTCTCTCGGTCTCTCTCCACTGGCAACCAAAGCCCCGAGATGGATTTTTAGACTCAGGTGCAAACTGAGCTATTTTCCAGACACCCACACCTTACTGTTATTTTTTTCCCCTTCTTTTTTTTTTTTTAAACCGTAAAAATACATTCCACTTGGGACATGGCATCTGTTGTGGCGCTGCGATGGCTAAAGCGCAGGGGGGTAGCGTGTTACCGAATCGTCAAGAGAGAGCCAAATCTGTGACCCAAAGACGAACAGATGATGACGTTTTTTTTAATTCTATTTTTTCCTATTTTTATTTTTTTCATGGCATCACTTATGAGTTGCTTTTTGGTCATGCGAGGGATGAGGTAACAGTGATGGCAGGTGCTAATAAAAAGAGCAATGATTCAAGGGAGTAAAAATAGTTACTCAGTGATTGTGCTTTTGTAAGTTCGATTATGTCACCCTGAGTAATGAGTAATGGTGTTTTGTTTTTTAAGAACAAAACAAAAGAACAATGGAAGTGGTCAAAAATCTCTGTACATAAGGACTATGGAGTTTGCATGTTCTTCTGTGTGTATAACGTGGCTGACGCTAGATTGATATGTGTATCACTCTGAATTTAGTTCTACGCATTATCAATCTGGACAGGCTCTCACCGTCAGGAAAATGCGTAACATCATGCTGAACATTCGAACTGAAAGCGGAACAAGCCAAACAAGGCGGGAAATCATGAAGTCTAGTTTAGAGAAAAGCACAGACTTTTTCCTCGTCCTCAAAAGCAAACAAGTCCGTAAATGTGTTGAAATAGGCCAAAGTACGGCCGTCTGCGCCGCTATGTTTGTTTAGGTTTGTCTAGTTGACTTCTGCTCAAACCACAATGCAGTGCTGTGATTGGTCCAGCACACAACGGCTCAAACCCAACAGCGGGATACCGTCCAGAAGGATTCTCAAGAATTCACAAATATCGCAAGAATTCATATGACAGGGCCAGGTTAGTGTGTGCATGGGAGGTTCCAGGATGGATCTTCTAGGGACGTAGCATAAAATTCTGGGTCTCGGGTACAAACTTTCTTGGTCCGATACATCATTTTGTATATGATTTTATTTATCCAAGCAAATTTGCATATTACTGTTTTCATTCACTATTGCTAGAATACATGGTTACTCAACACACTTAAAATACTCGCAAAATTGACTTTGTTGAGCTTTTAGCCATGTTCTAACATTGTTCCCGTCATCAAAAACATACATGGAGTAGCATTTAGCTTGATTCCCTTTTGTTTAATGAATACTCGATTGAAAATCCTCTCCCTCTTCAACACTGCGTTCTGAACTCTTTTGATGTGTGACGTAGATGATGCTGACGTCATTTATCTCGGAGTCTTTTGCTGTTTTAAGTCCTTAAATCATTGCCAGACTCGCTCTGAACATTTCTTCCATCAAAATCGCAATAACTATAACTTTGTCAGATCCTCTTGCAATGCATTGTGGGTATATATTTACATGTGTGTAATTGCCTCCACAGCCAGTAGATGGAGCCACAGCTAAGTTAAAATTACATCTCCCAATGCTGTGATTAAGTTACGTTTTTCTTTGTGAAAGCGTTTTATTTTTAGTTCTAAAACATGACATGTCAAGCTGAATACACTCAGGAGCAGGTTTAAAGGCCAATAACAATACAAATGTCCTTTAACAATAATTATAGACATCCTGTGTAGGTACCGGCTTATATTTTGATACAGTACTATTTGTTTTTGCAATAACTACCAGACCAATTTCACAAACATCTCGAATCATATTAAGAGTAAGACGTAAGGGCTCAATATGGATTTAAATTAAAGTATAATGTTATAACAATGATAAATAAAGACACTCAAAACAAAGGATTACAAAAGATGACCCAAAACGGGACTTGGAAAAGGGAAGAGAAAGTGCACCAAGGGAGACACACAAAGTGGAAATAAAATACAGAAGGAGCGGCTGGAGGACCAAGACATCAGAGCAATTCAAGCTCCAGACATGCACAACACAACAACAAATCAAAAGGACAATTGTGTGTAATTATACTGTAATAACAAATGATCCGGTTATACTTTAATCAAACTATTATATAACAAAACTAGGGTAGATATGATGCAACTGAGAAACAAATGCTTTGGAGGGCCCTTCCCTGACCTGGGCCCTGGAGAGTACCCTTTGCCCCCCCTGTCCGACCCTGCTTACACTTTACTTTTCATTTCTACAAACGCCGAATGTTTACTTGCATGCATTCCAATTTACATTTAGTAAATTGAGGGATGTGTCTGTGTTTTTTTGTTATTTTTAAGGCAATAGATATGTTTCATTGGAAACACGGTGGAGGAAACTTGGCTGTTTTCAGAGTTAGCTTATAGTAGAAAACATAAATACACAGACATGCCTCAGCTTCTCTGCTCATCCTTTACTCCTCTGCCTTCTTCTCCGCACTTCTCTTCTTCGTAAATCCACAGATCCTACATGCTTTCTCCACTCGATATTCAACAAGAGCATCCAGTCGCGTTGTGAAGTGAAATTAAAAAGTGAAGCCGTGCGCCCTCAGAGCCGGAGCGCGACTTACGGAAACATCCCTCGAGTTTAGATTTTACACGATAAAAACGGAATATGTCCAAGATAAACGCGAGAAAAACTGAAATCCCACTACAAATAAAGTTTTGTCTGATATTTGCCCGGTGTTGATGTACGACTCTGCTTTTGCTCTGCCAGAAACAAGGAAACGAAAGGTTCCATCTCGATACAGTAAAATCCCGTTAAACACAGACAATTTTCTTGTGTTTATCTTTTGTCCAGCTATATATAGCTTGTTGAACTTCACTCATTCCGCTGCGGCGTCCGTCAAAAATAGACTCCTTGGGTATTTTTGCCGCAGACGGATCGGAGACGTGACACAGTGGTGTAAACATGCTCTTTTACAATTGACACATTCTAATCATCACGACAAAAGCGCCGGGAACTCATCGGAGAGGTGCTGGAGTTGGTGTAAATTGGCCTTTATCACCACCAACCTCTAATGTGATTATTGGGCTAACCCTCCAGCTAGGTACTCCCATGTTCAAGAGCTGCAGAACGGTTGGTCGCTCATTGATCCTGATAGATTGCACTGTTAGTGTGGGATTAAAAGATAGCTAAATGAAATGTTCTTGCTGCAAAAGAAAAACATGCTAAATTATACCGCTGTATAGAAGTAAATGGGCTCATTTTTTAAACTTGTTGTTTCAGATCAATATTGCAATTTACGATGTCCAAATAATATGCAATGATCCAAGTGTCATAAATTAGAACTATATATGGAAGACAGACGCACTATAGGTCTTCTTTAAAGCTGGGGTACCCAATATTTTTTTTGTAAATGAGTACAATTTTTGTTTTCCACCAAAGAGTATATTGTAAAGAAGCACTTCGTGACAAAAATGAGACTGCTGTGTAATGTCTGGATTGATAAACAAAGGATTTCATGTCTTGTCAACCAGGAAACAAGAGCTGAAAGCAGCGCTCTGATTGGTTGCGCTTGTGTGGTCCACCCCAGTTTCACTTTGCTGTCTGAAAAAAGCTTTAAAATTTTTTTAAAGCTGTGTACGTGCCTGAAAATGTATGCATGTGAATCCTAATGATGTGCCAAAGGGTTTGTGAGTAGGGACGAGTTAGAAGGATTTAAATATTTACTTCTGGTTATGCAGTGAAATCGGATACCCAACTTTAACAAATGAAAATCTAGGTGAGATTTAAGACGATACACAGCAAGTGAACAGGAAAAAGTCTGACATTTAAATATATCAATTTGAAACTTCTCCTGTAGTTTACTCACATAAATGTAGGAAACAACATCATGTAATGTTTTCATGTAGAATTAAGGTATTTTGTGTGTAAAAACATATTTGAGACATTTAAAACTTAAAAATGGACACATTTGAAAGGGGATTTTGGATTTCTTATTTAGTTTTTGAGTCTAATAGATCTGACTGAAAATTGGCCTAAAAACTCAATTTTTTTTAATTAAACTTTTATAAATTAGGCATCAATATCAACAAATCCTTTTGTGCCTTCTTTCAAAATCGTGTTAAGTACAAGATTGTACAGTTTGGTGTGTGTAGGAGCTACTTTAAGTGGTAATTATGTCTCTGTCGGAGATAAATGCATTTTAAGAAAACTTTGAAATTACAATGTCCCAGAAAAATGTATGGATGAAGTGAAATAAATGTAGTAATAAAATATCTTTAGAAGCAGATTGGACATGTTTATTGTTTCCACATGAAAGCCGATATGTTGAGAGAGAGAGAGACCAAAACACAAAAAACTGGTTTGCCTGTAGTGTCTCGCCTTAAAATCTTGTTTTATTTTCCTTTGTGCAAAGCTCGTTCCCCCATCGGATTTGCTCAAATGATAAATCTGAGCAAACCCGATATCAGAGGCCAAAACTTCAGAGTCTCAGCTTCACAAAGAGTCCAGCCATTTGTCTGTGCTCCAAAGCGTTCTTAAACAGCTTCAGTTTGAACTGGGGCTCGCTTTAGTCGGCCGATTTTTGAAAAAACAGTAAATCTCCAAAAGAGTTTTACACCATCTGATACTGTGGCATCAACAAACTCTAAAACATGAACGCACAAAACCACATGCAACCAAACCGCCTTTCACTTTCCACGATGACTGGCAGAATCGTGCAGGTCCGTCGCTCCTGGGTACCAACCGACCGACCAAAGCGCCAATGGGCTGCCGGCACAAAAACAACAGCACAAATTGCGCGAGTGTGTGTGCTAAAGTGCCCCCCTGCTCGTGTCCACACATCCTCTGTACCGCCTGGACAGATAGCAGCTACATTAGCCTGCCGCAGCTGTTTCCACACAGAATTATCAAAGCCATTTGTATTGCCCGGATAGGAGTTAAGGGGATAAAGAGGCGAAGTGTAAATGTAAAACAAGCCCTGACAGGAAGTGACAGCCGACTGTAATATTCCCACTAGCCTCCTGGAGCTCCCCCCGTTCCATAACACATCCAAGCGGTTTAATCTGCCCCATAAGAACCAAGCCTTCTCCTCTCAACTTTGATCACTGTCTTTTGGCAAACTTACAGGATTGGAGGGATTGAGACAAATACATTATTCATCCCGCTCTCCAATTTAAGGCCTCTGTAATGCACTTCTCTCATCTGCCTGTCACGGATGTCTTCTGGTCTCTTGTAGGATGATGTCGGGGAGGCTTGGTTACATCGGGAATTAAAGGAGGATATGCCTAGTGTTCGGCGGTGTGATTGCATATTTATAACGTGTAAGGTTTGATTGGGGAGGCACATGTTTGGTGATAATGGAGATGCTTTCTATGAGGCGTGAGGGGTTAGAAAGCAGAAGCATGCAAGCACTGAACCATATTCAAATTGTTTTATTGGTGTAAAGTAACTTACAACACTAACGACAAATGCATGCTTTTAAATTCTAAGCAATTTTCTCGACGAATTTTTATTCTGATGAAGATACAGGGATACTTCTCTACAACTGTGGTATCAGTCTTAAATGCATGTACACATGTCCTTTATTTCATCTTTGTATTTTCACTCTATTCTATAGCCCCAATCTCTGCCGCTTTATACAGTCCCATTCAAAAGTTTAAGACCAGCTGAATAAATGGCAATAGTCACATTTTGCATGGTTTGATCTTAACAAAGTTCCAAGTACAGCTTCAATAAGGAACAAGAAAGGGGAGTGAGACAAAAAAGTTTACATAAATATTTAATCGAGAACAACAATTAAACTTAAATAGGCTGTTCCACAGCTGATCAAAAGTTTAGGAATAGACCTCTAAAAACAACTCGAAATCTCCTCAAAACAAAAATCAAAATTCCAAACATGAACTCAGTAATGAGTAGTGCCACTGATATTGTTGTTCACTTCAAAAATTGGTTGCAGCGCTTGATGCAAGTGTTTCTCCAAGACGGCCTCATGAAGGGCATCTACTGTCTGGAACTTCCCTTGCCATCCATCCACGAAGGTTCTCACTTGGATTTAGATCACAGGAACACACAGGATGGTCCAAAAGAGTGACGTTATTCTCCTGAAAGAAGTCCTTTGTGAACTGTAGCGTTGTCCTGTTGATAAACCCAGTGGTTCTACAGACAAGGGACTCAGTCATGAGGGATGCTCCAGTAACAGCCTTAATTTGGATCAAGGATCGTCCAGTGTCTTGACCGACGGCCAATCCGATCCTCCGGCTCAGTCTTGCTGGTGTCATTTTTGTGGGTCTTCCACTTTACTTTTTTGTTCCATAACCTTCAGATCTTAAGAAATTCCGAATTCCAAATCTTACTGCGTCCCACCTCAGCAGCGATGGTGCGCTGAGAGGCCCTGCTTATGCAGCTCAACAACCTGACCACGTTTAAAAGAGAAGGTTTTTTGCCTTTTCCATCAGAATGTCATGACAGTGTGAACACCTGACAGAAAATGACACTGAAATGACACTGAGTCCACATTTTTGCACAGATTTGAGCTTTTAAAGGCATGTGGTCCTAAACTTTTGATCAGCTTTGAACGGCCTATTTCAGTTTAGTCTCCCATTTCTTGCTCCTTATGAAGCTCTACTTGGAACCTTGTTAAGATCCAACCATGCAAAATGTGAATTTTGCCACTTACTCACCTGGTCTTAAACTTTTGATCGGGACTGTAGTTTATTTCTTCATCCTTCTCATCTTCTTTTTACAGTAATTCCATCTTCCCACTTTCTGTATTTCTTTATTTTGTCTTTATTTTCATTATTTTCTTCATTCCTTATAACATGCTTTCTCTTTTCCTTTTTTTAATCATAGCAGTTTGATTATTATAATTAGTAGTAGTTTCTTTTTTTAAATTAGTTTGATCCATATTTACTTTTTATTTTGATTTAAATGTTGTTATCAATTTGTTCCCAAATGTGCTATGAGCAAGCAGAGGTAGCAACAAACTAATAAACACAATTCTAAAAAAAAATAAATAAATAAAACGAAGAAAAGAAAAAGGTACAGCGTGTGAATAAATGCCAGATGAGAACGGTCTAGTTTTGATTACCACAGCTACGGCACAGAACTTCCTGTTTTTGTTGTATTTAAAGTGCATGTTTAGTTTTAATACAGTGACTCATTTTACAAAAAGTCTGGGAAAAACGTGTTCCATTCACAACTCAGGACATTTTAGTGTTTTCTTCTAAAAACATACACTTTACTCTAAATCTACGGGCCATTTAAAGAGTGCGTTATTGCTCACGGCTCAGTTGAATTGTGAAGGAAGAAAAACATTATTCATCAAGTCCTTTCAACTCGCAACACAAGCATTTGACGTAAAGTACCCATTTTCAACTCTTTTACACCCACACTGCATTATTTACAAGCATCCGAGAGACGCCCGAAGTCTGCAGATTCTTATCCAGAGCAGTACATTTTCAGATACTCCCCGACACGCTGCAAACAGCCATTGTTAAGGGGGGGCGGTGTGATTTGGCCTGAGTTTACAGCAGGTGTCAGAAGCCATGTTTGACAGCAGCAGAGGCTCGTTTCAGTCTCATGAACAGGTCTTATCTGTGGCATCGCTCTGGCCTCGGGGCGGACGGGCCGGGCCTCCTCTAAATCACTCCCAGAATCCATGAGTCATGAACCGCAATAAAAAACAAATTGGAAATCACTGCAGAGGCCTGGGACACTACATTCAATTTCTCGTAAGCTCTTATCTCACCTGATCAGATAGAAGAGCCCTTTAAAGTAAACTTCGTCCATGTTTGGTTGGTTCATGAGAGGGAAGTATGTAAAAGGTGCAGAATCAGATTGTTAGAGTCTCACTTTGTTGGTTTATGTTTGATTAAAGTCTGTTGTGCCTATGACAGGTTGGACTACTCATTTAACTAAAATACAGTTAAGATAAATCTATTTAAAGTTTTGCTAAAAATAATTACAAATTGTATCATTTTTAACCGTTTTTTTTCACTTCCTGGTTGTAAATGATGACATCACACGATGAAATTACTTTGTACACTGGACTAAAACTCGGCTAATGTCAGAGATTTCTGTTGTCCGACAAATCAAAACACACACACACATCTTTATTTTGTTGACTTAATGTTTTAAGGGTAAAATAAGTTGTTCATTTCGGGTAAATTATGCATAACCTTCGGTTGGACTGAGTTTTTTACTTCCTGTAATTTTAAACAGATTTTTCAACTTTTCTCCACAAACCATGACTTGATTGGTGTAAAACAATATTTTTTTATGTACAATACGTATTAATACACCAAATAAAAACAAAATTAGAAAATTGTTAAAACCTGTCCTACGCACTTTAAGTTGATCTACCCTCTACTATTACCAATGTCGGGACAGTCAGGACACGATTCATGTTCATTATGTATTTTTCTATTGCCTTTAATAGAGCTGCACGATTTAAGAAAAATATCTAATAGTGATTGGTCTGACCAGTGCGACTGTGATTAGATTTGCGATTTATGTTTGAATAATGGGATTCTGTTCAAATTCACATTTTAAACACAATTTTGTCACTTTTAGTTGCGTTTTTGTCACGTTCAGTTGTGTTTGTCATATTTAAATACATCTTTGTCACATTTAGTCCCATCTTTGTTGTTTGTAGGCACGTTTTTGTCGCTTTTGAACACATTTTTATCACTTTTGGTGGACATGGTTGTACAAATCTATTGATATCTATGATATTTTGTTGATTTGGTTTAATTGTGCAGCCCTGGCCTTTAAGAGGTAAATAAAGTCATCTGCAGAGGCTTCAGAGGCTAAACAACAGGAGAAAAGACAGCTGCATTAAAGAGACAAACGGTGAATCATGATACAACAATTTCACACAAATGGCAGATTGTCAGAGGGACGAGCTCACAATTCGATTTTTATCACCGTATCACCCAGCCATAACGATAACATTATTTGTTCAGCTCACAAAGTTAGCAAAACAAAGCCAGGACACGTTAGCATCGGCTTTTTCCCGTTTACAAAGCATGGCACTTGCATCAAATACAGTAAATCGTAAGTTGTGTTTTGTTGACGCTAGCTTTAGCCTCGTCTCACAGCGACACAACTCGAAATGATTAAATGTCTTTTGGTGAATCACTGAGATCGGCCACATAGAGATAAAAGTACAATTCATACAATTCAGATAGGATTTAGAGTTAGTGGACACCTTCGAGCCTGGACCTCTGCACGGGAACACAGTCCGCCGTAAGAAGCGGCCGGAGATGCTCTGAAGTGAACCGCTCTGTGGGACCAAGTCTAGCCCAAACACGTTTTAAGTTGGTTGAACGTGCATTCTACATTTAGACGTCTACGCTTCCTTTAACAGTAAGAGAGGTCAAACTATTTCTGTATTCAGACCGGAATATCTATTTACATTCATATAAGTTCAGTGTACAGTCTGACCTTTTTCAATGATACTTAGCAGAAGACCTAAGTACAGTATGTGAGAAAAGTGGCTCATTGCATGTGTGTGCCGATCCTTCTGCTACTGACTCACGTACTGAGGTCTGAATCTTCTCTTACCATCTACATCCCACTATATCATTTAGCTTATATTTCTGTTGCCGTGAGCAGGACTAGTAGACTAGCAGTAAGACATGTAACACTGAGCTTTTGGCCAAGCTTCTGGCTTGTAGAAACGCCCACAATTAAGAAAATCAAGTCATTTTTTTTCATTCATACATTGTAGGGCTGTAATCCTTTAGTCGTATAGTCGATTAATCGGTTGATGGTGTCTTAGTCGACCGAAATTTTGATTACTTGACTAATTATTTTATTTGCATTCAACAAATTTATGTGGCAAAAACGAGAAGATTTGGAGCGAGTTAGCTGAAGATTTTGGAGTAAATCTGTATCTCTAACAAATAAATACATTGTTTTCTTGTACTTTTCTGTATAAATAGTTGTTTTTACAGTGCAGTTTCTGTCTGTTACGTGCAGTTTTGGGTCAGGTACACAGAGATATTTTTGCCATACCCTCTTTTAGTCGATTAATTGGTCGATGGGACAGGTCTTTAGTCGACCAAAAATGTCTTTAGTCAGCTACAACCCTAATATATTGTCTCATTCTTGACCTGTTTCTATTTATAGTATGTACTTATGCTCCATCATCGAACAATCGCTTTATTACTATTGTTATTTATATGATCGGAATATTATTGACCAAACTTGGTTCGTTACAGCCACTTGGTCTGACTTCACAGATCAGTCACAGTTTCTCTTTTACCATCCATTGCTCATATTTTATGCGTCATGCGTTGTGCTATCTTACTGTGGCAATACTGGAGTGCAAACAGACAGTCCCAGCCGTATTTAACTGTGCATGTTTAATCAAGTTCCACAACTTCAAGAATCTATTCCTGGAAATAAGAGAATGGCACAGCGAGAGAATTTTAAAAGTCTAGCAGTTGGATTTCTACGAGGTCAAGACTTTGGTTGCGTAAAGACTGCCTGTTGCAATTTCAATGTGATTCACCGGGCTTGATAGCATGTCTTGCACTGTATTGTGCTCAGTTCTTCTATTCTGCCGCAATTCAAGATCTGGCTTTTTAAAGGACGTGAGAAATTGTCAGGAAATCCAATAAAGGGATCACAACAGCTCCAGATCTCATTGTTAAATTCCTGAAGGATTGTGTCTGCGAATAACAATTCTTTTTCCTTGATACGCCAAATCTCTCCGTCAATTACACACGTTTTCTGTTCAAAGAAGCGTTCCAAAAGAAAGCCACTCTTGACAAAATAAGGGTGAACTTCTTAGCGAGATTTTTCTACGTTTTCCTGGCAGATGAAAGAAGCCGTTTCAGGGAGTCAGGAGGGATTTTCGCCCCATCTTGGTGGAGAGGGGAGAATGCCACGAGCAGCTGTGGTATTTGGATTCGTCCCATGGGTTTATTTAAGGGGCAAAGAAAGGGTAATCTGAGGATAAAGACCAAATTAACCCGGCGCTCCGAAACAGTCACGGGAATGACATTAGCTCCAGGAAAACCAGGGCTGTTCCACAAGAGACGCTATCGGAGAATGAAGATGTCACCGTTGGAGAGAATCAGCAGGAGAAGCGCATTTCACAACATGGCGAGGTTGTAGGCACTAAATTACATCTGTCATAGTTCGATGCCTGTAATGTTAATTAGAAATCCTGATATGCAGAATAAACCATCATTTCAATGTACTGCGATTAAAAAGGACCACTTGTCATAGCATTCCACTGGTACGCGATCTCAATGGAAACCTGAATGTCTGGCATATTTAACGTGAAACATACCTTTTAGTTTACCACTGATTTGCTGACAGTAAGGCTTCAGAGTTAATTGCAATTTGAATGGACGCAATTAGTAAATCGCAAAGGCTGCAGTTGTTGACTTGCAATAATTTCCTCCACAACTAACAAAATATCCTGTTTCATTCTGCATAAAAACTGCTAACCCTGTAGTTTAGATTTGTTAAATACTGAAACAAGCAACAAAAATGCAATAAAAACTCAACTACAAGCGATTAAAAGCTCCAAAAAATGGCAATAACACATCTAAAAGCAGAAAAAAATGCATCTAAAAGTGTCATTAGCATGTCTAAAAGCGTCAAAAACATAACTCAAAGCGAAAAAGACACGACTGAAAGTGTCAAAAAAGCGTCTAAAAGTGACAAAAACAGCACAAAAAGCACAACTAAAGCGATGAAAACACAACTGAAAGCATCAAAAACACAACAAAAATGTTACCAAGAGATACAAAAAAAGGACGAAAAGTTGTGTGCCATTTCATATTTCAGTCTTTTTGTCAGTTCTCCTGGTTTTGTTTAAAATGTAAACTTTGAACAGAGTCTTATTATTAATGAATCACAAATCAAATTGTTACTGGTTAGAAAAATCGCAATTCGATATGTTTCCCAAATGGTGCAGTTCTTGCTGACTGCACACATACAAATGATCTGCATTCCTATTTAAATTCTATGCTAAACTATTATTCATTTCCTGTCATTTAGGATGTTTGGTCTGTCTGTCTCCTGCTTTGGCACGTTGTAATCCATGATGCTCTTCCTTGTTTTGAAAATCCATGCAGTACACAGTTTTTTTTGGCTGGTGCCGGTCACTCACTACGTTTACATCAGGGGTGTCAAACTCATTTTTAGAGTGGCCGAATGTAGAAAATCAGAGCAGGTCGGGCCGCAACAGAGACAGACTTGAAACGCACTAAATATATTTTCGTTAAACACATAATCTTCATATAGGAGATTTTAGTTGCCTTAAGTTTTACATTTACAAGGTGTATTTGGTATATTTTAGAATTTTGAAATGATAATACCTCAAACTTCAAACTATGTGTTTTAGTAACAAGTCATGTTGATATTAATTAAGTCATGTATTATTAAGTCCAATAAATACTGATGCAATGATCTGCACAAGCCTGCGGTTTTAAGCACGGAGAAAGTCAGATGCTCTCCCCGTGTGTGATGTACACCTATTCACCTTATTCTGCCCCGCCCACTTTTGCCGTTTTTTGCCACAGATAGGCACTTTTGTTGTAAACGCACTTCCGTTTGACGAGAACTCCGTTAAAGCTAATGACAAAAGAGGGAAAAGTTTTGCCGCTAAAATGTTACATAAAGTAGGTTGATTTGTGTAAAATGTTTAATGAACACGAGCAACAACAAGTCAACAACGCACCGATTTCCTGGACAGTCTGAAAACGGCTTTTTAGTCCGTGTAGAACTTATTTTCTGTTGAGCTCGTCTGCTCCATGTAAACTAATGCAACAGAAACAAGATGGCGGCGCGTACGGCAACTCTCGGAATAAGGTGAATACTGTAACTCATGGATAAGTCTCACACACTGCTCTGACTCTTTGTTAACCCATGGTGCTGGTGGCTTTAGTTTTATCACGCCGCGTATTTGCGATGTTCACTTAATTCATTGAACACAATGCTGCGAAGCCTAACTTTACTTTGGCGCAAATTAGCACCAAACGAACAAAGTTATGCTCCTCCCCCTTTGACCGTCTCTCTGACCTGCTCCTGAAGCTCCTGCGCTCACATCCCGCGTGGTCTCGGTCCATTTATTTGTGGAGGAAAGTCCGTGGAGAAGCGCAGAGTATCCGTGCTGGGTTCAACTATCGGCACTGGGGGGAGGGGCCGTGTAGCCGCATTATGGTAGTTGTAGATTAGATGGGTTCTCTGCGTTTGTGAGCCTCTCATTCTCGCGTTCGGACATCCGACAAATGCGAGCACATAGGAGACAAAAATGAACGAAAAGACTTCAGGAGAGTGGAATAAGGACCTGTGCCATGACCAGGTGAGTCGCCTTTAGCGTGTAGCGGTTCCTGGAATTTATACTATTGTTTATTCAGTGTTATGTCTACTGATATTTATACTTAACTTAAATAGTGACATATAGGATGAAGCCATTTTGGATTAAAAAAAATATATATATTCCTCTGTTCGTTATTATGAAGGCGATGTAACGTATAAGGGCCATCTTGTCGGGTTTCAACACAGAGGTTTTAGATCAATATAGCAATTTAAGAAGTCCAAAATGTAACATAATGATAAACGAGTGTTGCAGGTTAGAACTTGGACAAAATCAAGAAGACAAAAGGACAAATAATCTTCTTTAACACAAGCCATACTTCTAATTTCTCATTTCAAAATGCTTCACTCCCCACTGTTGCCAGCAGGGGGAAAAACAGATAAAAATATGAAATTTCAAAGCAAAGGATTCTGAAATTATTTACAATGTTCACTATCAATGGCCTTAGGAGACGTAGTGTAGTCATCATCCCAGCGTGTCATCCCTGCGTGAGCGCATGCATTTAAATTGCCTGTTTTTTGTCTTTTTTGTTTTTTGGTGGTGGTGTACGTCACAAATGGAATACTTGCAGATAAATAAACAGGTCTTTATTGGGATCCAGCTTAAAACCAGATCTGAACAAAGACTTGTGATTTGTATAGTCCTGTCTACATTACTACCATTCGCAAGAACAAGTATCAAGTATCTAACCCAGTAAATGAAATAGAGATATAGAGTGCTTTGAGCGATGTCGATTTGGTCTGCTTCATCTGACACACTTGTGCTCCGGATTTAGAAACGAACGATGTGGATGTTCGGCCTCAGTGTACGGCTCTGTCAATAAGGCCAGATAAACACACGAAAATAGCACTCCGTTTGTCAATGTGTCTATTCCAGCGATACCATCATCTGCATGTGTGGACCCTTGGGAGCCTGCATAGGGATTGGGGCCAGTTATCTGCCACTGCACATGTTCACTATCAATGGGCATAGGAGGCGTAATGTAGTCATCATCCCAGCGTGTTGCCGTAACTACAGCTTTTGTCTTCCTGGTGTGAACGCGTGCATTTACAAGGGCTGTCGTGGAATACATTTTAGGATGCTAGCATCAGGGGTTGTTTTTTTTGTTTGTTACTGAAGAAAACATTGAATTGATGGATGCAATGTCTTTCGAATTGAAAAAAGAAAGGCCAAAAGTTGTTTGATGATTGGTCTTCTACCATTTTAAAACAAAATTACCTCATAATTAGGGCTGCAAGATTAATTACAATCAAATCGAAATTGCTATTTGGATGGACCAATTAGCAAAACGCAAGAGCTGCACAATTTATTTATGAAAACTCTCCTCTACAAACTTCTTGTAGTTTCATGTTTCAGTCTTTTTGTCAACGCATTTAAAATGTTAAATTGGAACAGAAACCTACCATTAAAACATGAATTACTTCTCAGAAAAAAACGATATTTTTTTACTCAATACAAGCACTACTTGTATTGACCTTTTTTTTTTTCTTTCAAATTTTGTTAACATCCGATTTGGATTGACAGACAATTCAAACGGCTACACAAAGTAAGGAGATATTATTGCTTTGTCTAGAATGCTCCACAGTACATTCCCAAGCATTTCATGGAGACCAACCACCAGAAATGTTGCACAGTGCACCATTAAAAACAAATGATTGAGTTGGACATGTGCACAAAAAGATAGTCAAACCTCCAAACAGTAGCAGAGTAATTCATTTATTTGCATGAAAACTCAAAATAAAGACACCAAATTTGACATAAGAAGAGGAATGGAAAGTGTAACGTGAAAATGGGTCAGTATCTATCTACGGCTGGACATGTGTTCTATAAGAATTATTAAACTATTAGCCTTGATCTTTCTTGCATATACTCAAGCCTTATTCATTACACCGCCCCATACATTTACAAGTAATTGGCTGGTTTGGTTGGTTTATCAGATTTTAATGAAAGTTATTTAGATTTTCTCTGATGTTCGTACAATCTATGATGTGTGATGATGGGTTCAATTGCTCGTTTCTTGGATAAAAGACTCTAGCCTGGCCAGCCATCCTTATTTTATTTATGTATCCTATGCAAAGTTGCCAATTTTAGTTCCAGCAGACAGTGCAAATGAATGATATGATGACTAAACTAAAGCCATTACAGACGTACACGATTATGAAAATAGACAACTTATGATATACAGAAGAACAGAAGCGTATTGAATGGATTGCATAACACTTACCCCATGTTTGGTTTATGGTATGATGATTGGTGTCATTTTTGTAGAAGATGACTTGCATAGCATTAGTTCACTTTAGTTTGTTGAGAAATCACATAGGTCAGGCTGGCCAGTCTAGCTAGACACTCCAATTAATAGCCGTACGCTGAAGGCATGCTGTCTAATTATGAGCTCCCCGATGTGCACAATGTGACCCAAAGGCATGTATACATTCAGGCAAAGATGCATAACACGTCTCTTATATCCTTTATTCCTGAAAAGTTTGGGTATCATACAGTGTCTTCGATGCAATTGACCAGATTTCATGGCATGGATCCAGGAAACAGAACAGAGGGGCTAAGCTAGACCCTGTGGCTATAGAAAGATTGGAGTCATTACAATATTATTGCTTTCATCACAAAGGAGTGAGATTAGAGGCCCTTAGAAGACAAAAGGCTCTGCTTCCTCTGTAGGGCCTGCTTTGAATCCTAACCAGAAACACCTAAGTTGAAATGGGGTGTTATTAAAATTGAATTCTTTAGAAAATACTTGGGTTTAAGAGGTTATTAAAGAAAGAAAGGGGGAAAAAATGATAGCACAGTACGAAGCTAGCGCCCGAAGCACTTAATTTATGATCAGATAGCCATGAAAGCCCTCTCTAATATCTCTGGGTGTTATGTAATGCTTTGTGCTTCTCAAGTACGAGTATTGAACTGTTCAACTTAAGTGATACTTTAATAAGCAAGTGGTTAATTGCGTAACATTGTGTCTAGTTCCGACAGGTCGTCCGTCAGCACTAATCCATTCTTCTCTCACCTTGAAAAACCTTTATAGTATCCTTTGGAACGTGTACACTTGAACATGGTAAATTATTAGTCAGTATATGGAATACCAAAGGAGAAAATAAAAAATAAAAAACTACAGCTGTGAGAATGGAAAGAAGGTAATATAGTTAAGGCTAAAAACATCTTTGTCTATTACCTCTTGTATAGAAGCTAAGTCAAGAAGAGGAGCATGCAGTCAACAGAACATAGCCACAACTTTTACATTAACAACGAAAGCAATCAACTCAAAAAACAAAAATGTATGTGCCGATTTCGCCGCCAAAAATCACAACCGTGTAAAGTTGGTCTGTCCGCATTTGTAAATCATATGGCTTTGTGCAATTCTTCCGCTGTCAGAAACCAGTTTGAGTTTCGTCTTGAAATAAAAAATATCGATAAATGTCATGCCGGAAAGGAAATTAAACTTCTGCTCTACATGCGCTGTTTCGTATACATGCCGGATTGTGCTAATTGTACATCGTCCTATAGAAAAAAAGTTTGTAGCACTTAACATCCAGGGAGTGTGCTCAATCCCGTCAATCTTATAAGGTACTTGTGCACATAATCTACATGTCTTTAGATATAAGAATATAGTTTGTTAATAAATAAGGAAGGACTTTTCGAGAGGTCGTAGGAAAGGGAATTGGCATAATTATGTAAAGCGATCAGAATTCATCTTTCTAAGTTTCGGCGGCAAATGTCCGTCCATCCTGCCACCAGGCCCCCCGGCAAGTCGTTGCAGTTTTGGGGGCAAGTCCGCCACCGACTTGCTCATGGGCTCTGTGATTTTTGAAGCCTTCGCACCCTGTTTGTCATCGGACACCCCCGGCACCGAACTGATCCTTTGCAGCTTCATCGGGAGGTCTCCGAAACTGTACGTCATTTCCGAAGTCGTGGAGCTCATCCTTAGCAGCTTCTTCGGCAACCCGTCCCGTCCAGTCATCTTTTGGAGTTTGGTGGGCAGCTTGGTCGTGCTATCATTGTCCTCCAAAGTCTCCAGGCAGTCCAGAGAGGTGTTCTTGTCCCCCATCAACCCGCTATTGCACAAAGACGGAGCCATGAGCGGGGACGATAGTAGTAAAGCTTCTTCTTGCTCCTTGACGCTGTACGGAGGAGTGGGGACCTCGAACGTGGCGTGGAATTGGGAGTAGTCCACCTTGAAGAAGCCTTCCTCCAGGGAGATGACCGGGAAGAAGCGGTGGCCCCAAAGAACCTCGTCTTCGGTGTACGACGTCCTGGCTTGGCAGGTCATTCCTGGACAGAGACATAAGGGCAGAGAGTTAGGTGCTTGGAGAATGATTTGCTCAATATCGAGTCCAAGCAGCAGTGATCATGAACATGTCTGGGGGCTGTGCTGCCTGTCACTTTCTCTATATGTCAATGATGTGCGTCTAATGAGCGTAAATGATTGCATGGCTTTGCAACACAAATATATAGCCTGAGCTGTGACATGTTTTGCAATGTGAAACAAGCAATTCCAATACAAGGAAAAGAATGGAATTTCATATTTGCTTACCCTAATGCAAATAAATATTTCTGTTTCAGATGACATTGGAACATGATATAGGCCAGTATGGTTAATAGTCACAAGGCTTCTTACGTTAACTTTGAGGTGTGGTTGGATGCGTACAAATAAATCTATTCGTAACATACTACGTGACCATAATCAAGAACTGTGGTTTTCCATTTTCAAAGATTCAAAAGTGTTGAAGTTCTTTATTTGTCGTTATACCGTCAAGTTGTACAATGAAATTACATGGCTCAGACGGAAGTTTTGTCCTGCCGCTGTGGTGCAACCTAACCAGGCATTTTTTGGATGTAAGCGAAACCAGAGCACATGGAGGAAGGCTATGCAGACAAGAGGAGAACATGCAAACTGCGCACAGAAAGACCCCAGGAGCCTCTTGCACTAATCATTCAGCCGCTGAGCAAAAACAGGTTTCTTTCTTTGCTGTCCGCACTAAATGTCATATAAGCGACAAATCAGATCTATCAGCTGCTCTGGAGTTTGAAGGCAGAAGGTGTCTTGAAATAGTTCATGCGAGAGTGTCAGATCCGGAGGGATGGTCTGCTATTATTGGTCACTCAAAGTTATGAAGTTTAGGGTAATGGGTAAGGTTAGGAAAAGGGTTGGGGTAGAGTATTTGGCAAGGTTAGGAACAATGATAGGGTAATGGGTCTGTTTAGGGAAAAGATTAGGGTAAAGGGTAAATTTAGGTAAAGAGTTAAGGTTGGGAAAATTGGTTAACATTAGGGTTAGGGATCTTATTAGAAATGTATTGTTGGAATACGAGGGTTGTAACAGAATACCATATAAAATACATCTTAATGCAGGTATTCAGTACTCTGTAACTGAATACATTTTCAAAGTATTCCCCCAACACTGTCCATTGGATTCCTTTAGCTTAGAAAGCAAGGGAAAAAAGCTAAAATAAACAGAAAGGACAAGAATGGCATATAAAAGGCAAAAACTGAATTTGGGGTCTTTGTAACACAGACGTTCGGGATTTTATTTCCAAGCACGCCTGTAATGTAATTCTGTTTTGACTGATGCGTTCATTTTCTCTCGATGTTCTCCGCAGCGTTTTACAGAGCGTGACTTTAACCTGCAGCTCATTTGACAGGTACAATGTTTATGTTTCTATACTTCATCTCTATAACTTTATTATATCACTGGAACAGAAATCAAACCTTTATGGGACCCCGGGTAGAATTCAATTACCAGCTGCATGCTTCTGC
Organism: Rhinogobius similis; assembly: GCA_019453435.1. Classification (NCBI taxonomy): domain Eukaryota; kingdom Metazoa; phylum Chordata; class Actinopteri; order Gobiiformes; family Gobiidae; genus Rhinogobius; species Rhinogobius similis. The sequence goes on along the minus strand of CM033633.1, from coordinate 27,343,002 downwards.
GAACAGTTGTTAAAAATGGCTGTATGTTGCGTTTTATGTAACATTCTATAAAAATAATGTCAGGAAAGTCGCATGGTACAGTTCAGTCTCATGGGTACATTTAGTAAGCACTTTTCGCACGCCTTAAGCTTCGCCCATTCAAGCTTTGTGACCCAGTGGGAGCAGTACATTTGTCACTGTGTTCACAATCTCATCTATCATTCATCGTATTTAGTTCTTTTAATGAGGTGGAAAATATAGATGTAATCTGTGTTGTGTTGTTTGTAAATCTCCTTGTGTGCTACAGAGACACTCTTCACATTGCTTACTTTGTTGCTGCTTAACCCTCGTACTCTCTTTGTTTGAACAATACACATTTGGTCAAAGAGCAATAAATGTTTTTATATCAGGAAAAAAAAAAAACTTATTTTATATAAAAAAAAAAAAAGCGCATAAAATGTATGTTAGATGATGTTTTGGACCAACAATTAAAGTTTGATAGCAATCCATAAAAAATTTAGATGGGAGTCAAATGGACCCGAAGATAGCGGGAGGGTTAAATAGTATCCCTAACCCTTGCTCTACCTTTTGTAGCAGAAGGTCATCAATTTAAAGGCTGTCACCAAAAGACTATGGCTGTGGAAATGTTGCACAAAAGTCTGTGTACCCTTCATTCATTTAACAAATAAAGGGAAAATATGATTTGATTTTCCATTTTTTGTTTTTGTTTATGAAATGAAAAAACTAAAATACAGTTTGATTTTTAATTTTTTGATTCGAATATTGGAATAAAAATACACAATTTGAAAGAAGGTTTGGAGCAGGGATTCATTCATTAATTTAGCTTTAGACGTTCCTTTCTAAACTGATCACATGAAGTCTGCACAGCGCAGTCTGGCCCAGACCACGCAGTCCAACACCAGAGCACTTGACCCAGTAGCCTGTATGGGAGGGGTACAGGACTGTCCACCATAAGCTCAGTGTGTAACGGCGCTGTGCCCTGTGAGCAGGACCACAGGGAGCTCGCTTTCACCCACGACGAATGGAGCGTACGTCTGTGGGCGTTTTGCCTGTCTACCCGGACTAAGGCTAAACCAGGTCCAGAACCAGACGCTGGGCTCTGCATGCGCCACAGTCCGTGCAGCACGTCTTTGCTCGTAGATTTGACTTGTGATCCATGAACGGAGCAAAGTGTCCAGGTTTAGAAAGCAAATTCTGCTCGTCTCCTCAGCAGCGGCAGCACAGTCATGACCATGGACGATCCACGAAGTGCACACCCCAGACCTCGTCTGTAGCCGAACTGTAGGTGCTGTCATGTCGCTCCAGCTCTGGCCCCACTGCTGGTACAGTCCAGAACCAATTCCTGCATTGCACAGAATGCATAAAGCTAAATCAATACATGACTCCGCAATCCAAACCTTTTTTCGAATTGTGTATTTTTATTCTAATGTTGAAATGCAAAAATGAAATATCAAACTGTATTTTGTTTTTTCATTTCATGAACAAAAATGACAGATCAAATCGAATTTTCCTTTATTTGTTTTCGTATTTATGCAAGGGTAGATGTATAAAAACTCAAACTTAAATAAATATCAATACATTGGTGCTTACCACTTCACTGCCACTTATCTCAACAACACGGGCAATAATCACTCCACTAACTGTATTACAATCATCAAATAGAAATAAAAAGGTGAGAAAAAAATTAGTTCATTGGCTAAGAGCACCAGCAAAGAGAACATTCTACCAATATTGGACAGGAAGGTGTGGGGGTCCTTTTTAAATTTGAGACATTTTTTTTCTTTTTTAAAATAATTTGTAATAACAATTTAGAGGAAGAACATTTATTTATAGAGCACATTTTGCACATTGATACAACACAATGTGCTTTACAATGACTTTAGGTGTTCTTGGGGGGTCTTTGGTGTCTTTGGGGCTCTAAGCAGCTGCTTCGTCCACTCGTAGGGTAGGACCGGCCCTGCATATGTGCTTGTAAAATGAGTTGTTCAGAAGACCAGTCAGTCAAAACCCTAAAACATCTAACACAGCCTACATCACAATGACATTAATACCACATTTGATCAAGACTATGGACAAGAAAAATGAAAATAGCTATCAATATTCATAGTTCAGAAGATTCATCCGTCTCACGAAATGGTGATATTGTGGACCAGGGATCTGATCTGAGACATATTAAGTCACATATTGCGCGCCTTCTCAGAACCCTCCAATATACTGAAACAGGTGCACAAGATAACATGTCATGGTGGATGATAAGCCATCTGCTTGTCTTCGCGGAGCTGTTATTTTAAGTTGCAACTAAATATAAAACTTAACATTACATTTTTCTGACTCTACAAAAAGGGGCCAGATTTTTTGAAGGACTGTGTGTATTTGTGAAAAATACAAAAGGCGTTACCAACATTGCTCTGCCAACTGGTTCAGAAACTGGACTATCGCAGAATGAAACCAGGATCAAATGGGATTAAACAAGGAGAAAACTAGGACCCAACCAAGACAAACCAAAGCCAGGAACAACCAAAGCTATAACATCTCCTTAAAGTGCGGCTGACAGGTTTTCATGATTTTCTAATTTTGTCTTTATTTGGTGTAATATAAATGATAGTTTTCCATCAGTCAAGTAGTCATTTGTGCCGAAAAGTTGAAAAATCTGAAGAATGTTACAGGAAATAAACAGACTGATGACGTCACACTAGGGAGACAGGTTATGCATAATTTAAACAAAAGAAACTACTTTTTTTGACCCTTTAAACATTAATTCCACAAATTATTTATTTTATTTGTAAAATGTTTTAAAATCTGTGACATTAGTGAGTTTTGGCCCAGTGTACAGTATTCTTGCTATGTCATTTCCTAGTGTGATGTAATCATTTATGACCAGGAAGTAAAACAAAAAACCTAAAACTTTGCTAAACCGGGAAACATTTTGTAAAGTATTTTAGTGAAATTTGAAATATATTGATCTAAACTACATTTTTGTGAAACGAGTAGTCCAACTTGTCATAGGCACTTTAACTGGACCAGAAAGGTTACACAATGCGCCTTTACTCCTCATGAAGACGTTGACTCGATCTTGCCGTTTCAAAGCATCTTCTATTTCAGCGCCAAATATTAAAACCGCTGAGCCACGTAAACGCCGGGAGCTCCTCGACAGTGAACTATAATTTCTTAACACCCGAACTTTTCTTATGCCAATAGAAGTGTGACAGTTCTTAAAATCATCCAATTTACTTCATTATGGGATTTCAAATTAAAACAAAACAAAGCAATTTACTGCGTTGTGGCTTTGTGCGGGCGCCTCTAACTATGCTTAGCTCATGCAGGCAGCACATTGGGAAAATCAAATCCCCGCGCACGTCCCCGGTAATAAATGAACATAATTACCGAAATCACAAGGTTTAAATTAATGAGCAACAATCATTTTTCATGCAAAGTTCATCATGACTGTTATTAGCAATTGGTATCATAAGGGCGTTAAATTATACCGTATTGTTTGGACTAAAAGGGGAAGTCGGAAAAAAACGATAAGAACGTTTTTAATATCAATCTGGTTTAATTATGCAGAAGCGCCGTTTTTCTTATAGAGAAAAAGCTTGGGGCACTCATGTTAAGTCGTTTTGAAGCGGTTGGGAAATCCTCAACTGCGACGACTCACTACCGCACGTTTTAATTAACCAGCGTATTACTGTTGGGCGACCGAAGACGGGGCGCGTTGATTCACAACACGAGACAAAGAGATGTCCTTGGTATTGTGGAGAAACCAGTGGCATCTGCGTTTCCTTTCCCGAGGTCATGAAATTATTCGGTGATAACATCGACGCGCACAATGGCAGATGTGGGGGGAAAAGCGTTTGGGGAATTCGCTGTGTTTGTTACTCACGCGCCATTGCCTCGGTGTCCCGGCGCCTTCGGGCACATGGGCGTGTGGGGTGAGAGGGGAGACACCGCAGGCAAGATTCATTGTTTTGCTTTTTGGTGAGTTTGCTTTCTCAACACATCGGCTTTCATCTGGAAACAACTTGCCCAGTCTGCTCCTAAAGATGTTTTATTACTTCATTTAATCTACTTCATCCACAGATTTCTCTGGGACATTGTAACTCCAAAGGGCGTTTTCTTAAAATGCATTCTCCCACAAAGACGTAAAGATCAGCCTCAAAGTAACTCCTACACACATCAAACTGTACAATCTTGGATTCAACAAGATTTTAGCGAAACATACAGAAGGATTTGGTGATAACTAATTCTAAACCTGATTTATTAAAGTTTTAGGTTAAAAACAATGAGGCAAATTTGTATTTTTTTTAGAAAATTTTCAGTTAAAAAAATTAAGTGTCCTCTGTTCTCTGTGAAGTATTTTGTAACTAATGCATGTACAAAATGAACTGTGAAATGTAAACCTGTTCTGTCCATTTTTCAGATTTATATGTCCCAAATTTGTGTAATTTAACAGTTTTAAAAAAAAATCTTAAATGTAAAGATATCAATTTGAAACTTCTCCTGTAGTTTAGTCACACAAATGTAAGAAAAAATGTATTACAAGTTTTTCATCACATTTTGTTTTCATGTGGACATAAGGCAGTTCATGTGTAAAAACAGCCAAAATTGCACATATTTGGGATATTTAAATATGAAAAATTGATAGAACCAGGTTTAAATTTCTTGGCATTTTGTACACATTAGTTACAAAAACTTTTACAGAGAAGAATTTAGATATCTTATTTAGTTTTGAGTAAACTGTATCTGACGTCAAACATCACCTGCTTCACAATGGGATTAAAACGTCTGGGGAAAAAACAATGCAATATTGTCAGTTTTGGACCTAAACCTTAATCGATTGATGTAAAATGTACATATGATCAAGACAGACTCAGTCAAAAGGGCAGAGAACTAACTTTTCTATTGTCTACATGGAGTTGTTGGAAAAGCAATGAACTTATATCTTCAGAGACAAGCAAGTTTGCCAAGGTACTTTTGAGCCGTAAAACACATTAAATTCAATGGGGATAGACTGTTTAATGTCACACTGTGTAACATCCCAGGCAAAAAACCCGAAATCTCCATGGAGACAAGCCTTCCCAAAAAGTTAGTGTAACAAAACGTTTAAACCTGAAACTAGAAGATGGAGCCGATAAAACTGTCCATGTTGAAATAAAAAGTGACAAAGAATGGCAGCGAAAACACATTCATCATTTACTTTTTGATGCTGAATAATTTACAATTTTTCTTTTTTATGATAATGATAAACAAGTATTGATTTGAAGGTCAGCGTGCCGAGTCACAGCGGGGTCCACTGGGAGACGAAGTGAAAGTAAGTGCACTTAATTAAGGCTGTGCAATATCGAAAATATGTAATATGAACAAGAATTGATTTAGCGTTCAATTTGAGTGGAATCTCAAGCATGCCGAAACAATTACTGCGATGATCCGATAACAAACTGGCAAAAGCTCGGAAAGCCCCAAGATGAGCAATTTTATTATGCATTAGACTGAAGAAGCGGGTCACACTGGCCAGGGTTATTTTTAAAATGCTTAAATTATAAAGGCAGAATGTTAACACGTCAACCTTTCTCTCTCTTTCTCTGTTGAGGAAAAATATCCTCTATAAATGGTAATATTTTGAATTAACATGAGGGGAAAAAAGGTTTATGTAGGAAAGTGTAAGTCGACATTATGCTAAATCCGTTATTGTAGCTAGAAATAGCAAGAAATGTCTGTCTCCGTCCATTAGTCCCTTGATTATGATTGGGGTTTTGCCTTGAAAAAACATCTAATTTGAGTTAACACAAAAAAAAGTGTGGAAAAATGTATCGTTTTTAAGCGCACTGAATATACTTCTGAGCAAAAAAGAAAGAAAAACGGTGTGTAAAATGTGAAGAACGGCACGGACAATATGAGTCACATTATAGAAAGGTGCCGTGGTATATTTTTTAACTAAAAAAGGCGCCAAACTGCATTAGTCCATCAGATAGGTGTCTGTAGGTAATGGGTAAAGACAGGATCAATGACTGAAGACTGTCAAATATAAATGTTTCTTATTCTTTTTTAATAAAAATATTAGCTTCCCGTCCAAAACATTTTAACCAATTAGCTAAAATAACAAAAGTTTGCAAGATAAATTTCAATAACTAAACTAAATCAACCTTAAGGCCCAAAGTCACTAGGATAGGTTCCAGTCACCCGCGACCCCTAATGGGAACAAGCGGTAGAAAATGAATGAATGAACGAACTAAATCAAAGGAACAGCAGAGATGGAAAGTCACCTGCATGATTATATGACAATAAAAGTTAAAACCATACTTCGGAACATTCTCCACATAGATGGATACGTTTAATGCCGTACTGTGGACTATTATAGCAGTTGGGTTTACAGAGAGGCAAGTTAATATAAGTTGAATAAACTTGTTTTCTTGTTATCTTTAACCGTGTTGTATCGGTGTTTCCTCAGTAACTTACTCAAAGTTGTATTTCGATTGATTGATTCACGCATGTTTGAGTATTCTGCATTTGAGTGGTCAGAAAATGTCTGTTCTCACCTACCCCCTATCTCCACCCACTTTTCTGTACACAGCTGCGATTATTCCAAAAATTCTAATTCCGGGTCAAACATGTTGGTTGAAAAATGTCACATAGCCATTTCTCAACAACAAAAACAAGTAAATAAATGACAATCTGCGGCTTTTTAATGTCACTTTGAAGAGGCGGTGCTCATCAGTTCTGCACTACAGAAAGTCAATGGATACGTTTCTATTACTAAGCAGCTTTAGGTCAATTTTGCTGTTATAGCCGTTTATGTTATAGCTTAATACTACATCCCCGGAAAAAAAAGCATAATACTGTAAGTCTTCTTTAAATATTTACAGTGTGCGTGCAGTCGATTCCATCAGCCGCAATCCCCAGTCCTGTCTGTGTTATAACATAGTGTTTTAGCTTTAACAGCTGCATGTACGCTTTAGTGCACGGTATGCAGCGTGCAGAGCTAATAACAGGGAGTCCACAGAGAGCGAGAGAGAGAGAGAGAGAGGGAGAGAGAGAGAGCAGCTTGACTGGTGTTAGATAAGACCTGGGCAGGAGGAGCAGGAGGAAAAGTGCCCGCGGCCAAAAGGTTGCTACATTCGTACATACACGCCTTAAATAGCCTCATCTTCTATCTATTAATAATGCTTTATTGTTGTGCAGCGGTATGTTCAGCGCACAAATGGCAAGCCGGGGGTTTAAAGTGTCTTTTACAATCATCTCCAATTATTTATGCCACAGTGGGATTTAATGTGTCAAATAAACAAGTCTCAAGTCAATGGTCCACAAGTTCAAGTCAAGTCCCAAGTAAATGGTCCACAAGTTCAAGTCAAGTCTAAAGTCAATGATCCACAAGACCTGGTCAAGTCCCAAGTCACTGGTCCACAAGTCCAAGTCAAGTCCCAAGTAAATGGTCGACAAGTTCAAGTCAAGTCCCAAGTTAATTGTCCACAAGTTAAGTCAAGTCGATGGTCCACAAGTTCAAGTCAAGTCCCAAGTCAATGATCCAAAAGTCCAAGTCAAGTCCCAAGTCAATGGTTCAAAAGTCTAAGTCAAGTCCCAACAAAGTGGTCCACGAAACCAAGTCAATTCCAAAGTAAATTTTCCACAAAACCAAGTCAAGTCCAAGTCCTCTGCTTCGAGTTTCAAGTGCTTTCAAGTCATTGTACCAGATTGCCAGATTTAGTTTATATTTTTGCAATTTGTTATTTTAGTAAATGGTCTCTCTAAGAATAAAAGTCCTGAAGGGACATGTTAAGGTCTAGCCTCCAAAGCGATCTAGCTGGCATTCAGCTCCAGAAACTCATTTGCTCAAGATGATCGGATCATAGCAAACGTAGACTCACAGCTTACACTAAATGTAACTTAAACCAAATGCTCTCTTGATTGTGTGATGAACTGCCATATTTCCAGTGATGATTACTTTATTTGTTGAACCAACGCACTTAGCAAAGCAAAGCTTGCACGCATTAGCATCTGCTGCTTCCTGTTCATCGACGACAATCGCATCAAGACCTAAAATGTTATATTTTCTGTTGCAGAATGCATCTGACAGAGACTGGTCTCATGATCAAAAAGTTAAATGTAGGTACAATTTAGATAGAACAGATTGGTAACACTTTATAATACACTTTTTTTGGGCCCTAATAAAACATGAACAAAGACTTAATTCATAGTGAAGAGTCTATTGAGAATGATTCAGACTTAGTAACTACTTTATTAATACTCTTCTAACCATAACCCCCTTAATTAGTAACTAAGCCTAAATCATTCTTAGTAAACTATTTGTTTATGATTTGTTATGGTATTTTGTTTTATGCTTTATTAAGTGACCGTGAACATCTAGAAGACACATTCCGCCATAAACAGAACCGTTCCAAACCGCTCTAAAGCAAACCTCTCAGGGGGGCCAGGGCCAATCGAAATGCAGTTTAAGACAGCCATGCGCCACCGGTCTCAAATTCCAATCTCAACTTGTCCCCCATTTCCTGCCCCTCATTGCTGGATATTCTCTGGGTTAATCACAGTTATTCATGCGCAATAAAGGCTGTGTATTATTGACGAAATAACACCTTAGCCCTGGATTAATTATAGATACGATCCATTGTAGAGAACACGACCAGCTGTTGTTCCACTCCCACATTCATATGGCACGCAGCGTAACAGGCACGGCAAAGGCTACACGCGGGCTAACCACCAAACCGCCGTACTGTATTTGACATTAAAGATGGTATATGCGCTCAAAATGTCAGCTCCAGCGCCGGAACTAAACGGTACAGAACTAAAAATAGAAGCTCCGGGATGCAAAACCTTTCCCTTGTGTACACTATAGTACGATTAGCGCTTACTCCTGATGTCTGCAAGTCAAGTGGAATAAATGTGCTTAAAATAGCATGGTTTCTTTGAAGTGTTGCGTAATTTGTTAGTCGTAAAAAGTGATAGGAAAGATAATTAGATAATATGGCATCCTTGCAGTCGGTATAGTTGAATCATTGTTGAATCATTGTTATATATGAGTTTGACAAAGACAAGTCAGAAGTCGTCGTAATCTCGATTGGCCAGGAGTCATCTATGGTTAAAAAGTCAACGTTTACCCAGTTGACCAATGCCAAAAACAATCCAATCTAGCAAACATGCTCTAACGTAGATTAAGAGTTCAGTATTTATGCCAGCACCTTCTTTTAAAGATTTAATTCACCTTTATTGTAGAATTCCTTCGATGATCTAAGAACTGAAATGGTCCTCATGACGATGCAGCTCTTGCTAACAAAGAACTTTGGTCACTTGTCTCTAGTGAACTACATTATGTTTTTCTCAACACTGTTAATATGGATGAATTTAGTTTTGTATTTGTTGTCAGTTCATTGTTTTCAGTAAGGTCTGTATAAATGTGAAATACAAATATCAAAATTCTATTTTAAAAAGCTGGAATTAGTTACCTCATAACTGTACGGAGGTGAAATAAAATGAGGTCAAGTTATATTTACAATGTAGCACTTTGTTAAGACTGTTGTTCATTGTGAAAATAGTCTGGATGTCAGTCAAAGATCTAGGTCGTAATTGTTGTGTAGTGAATGGTTTAGGGACCAGGGCGTATTTTCAGATCCTGCCACCGTGTCAGTTTTACTCCTCTTGTGTACTATTCCTAAAAATAGGAAGTAGAAAACAGAGAAAACCCATGCCACTGTGTATTTTGTATCAGTGATAAAACCTTATGTAACAGTACAATCCACGCCTGCCCAGATCTCTGTGTTTCTATGGAAACAAAGCTGTAGGAATGCGAGCATGCCGCCGCCATAAAGCTCCTCTGCAGCTCACTGCTGACTTTGTTCAAAAGTAAAAGTGACATAACAAAAAACTAAAATGCTTTTCTTTTTTGGACAAATATGAAAGAAGACAAGGTCCTTTTCAGCAACTATAAGTATTAGAGCTGTGTTAAAATGTAACAGCACAAAATGCCAAATTAAGTGCTAAATCCTACATAAAAAAACTTCACCTGTATCAAAATAATGTGACATTAAATAGGCTGTTCTCAGATTGTAACATACAGTGATTACTGAATGTCAGGTGGGGCCAGTATTTCTGTGGCATTTGTTTCGTCCCACTTGCTTTGTTCCATCACTGATTGCCACTACGATACCAGTTGCTGGTGATTTGGCAGATTTTTTATAACGATGCCGTGTTTCACCAGGTCTTCATATTTTTATGAGTTTAGGATTTCTTATAGTCAAACCTTGACATGTTCCGGCTGCTCTGTGCCGCCTTCCTCAGAAGTGTCACATGATGTTACTGTGACATGGTCAGCTGATTTAAACAGCATTAAGGGCTGTCTTAAAGGACAAATATTATGCACTATTTATATTGTTAATAGCTCTTGAGTGTCTTAACTTTGAACACCTCAAGTTTTAGAACCACAAAAATGTTTTTACAAAGGACAATAGAACTTTATCACTACCTTGGGAGATGTCATATTAACTCAGCTGCAGCTCCATCTACTGGCTGCAGAGGCAATTACACAAATTTGTATATACACAATGCTTTGTTAGCGGTGCTAAGCTGTGATGCAGTTATGATCATGATTAGTTGGCAGAAATCTGGCGACGATTTATGGACTTAAAAACAGAAAAGATTCTCTGAGCCAGAATTCAGAGCAGTGTGTTTTTGACAGTCAGAGGGGAGATTCATCAAACTATAGTGTGAATGAAGCTAAATTAAACTCCAGACGAAACAATGTTAGAACAGGGTTAAAAGCTCAAAAAAGTACATTTTGCATAATATTTGTCCTTTAACTTAGAGCAGTAAGACAACAGCGCTACCTGGAATCCGACCATTTCAGAACTTCAAATATAAGAACATCACTCCACAAAATCAGCATATTAATAATCATTCTGTTCTTTCCAGTCTCATTCAAACACTATAGGCCTCAACAGGACTCTGACGTCAAGAGAACCAAGCAATTATGTTCACAGTGTTTGCCCCATTATTCCATCTATCATCGTAACAACCCCAACTCTCTATGTAGTATACGTGTCATGTGCTGGCACCAGAGCCCTGGATCACTAGCTAGTGTTGTCGCCGCGCAGTGAGGGAGTGAAAAAAAAAAAAATAGTATTCCTGTTTTATCACCGGGGCGGCTAGAGAATCACACTAGCGTGAGAGGAAGAGAAGCACCAGAGCAGGGAGCAGGGGAGGTGTTGGTAACATCACTTAACATGTCAAATAGTGCAAGCCGAAACAGTACCTGTACAATACATGTGCTCAGGCTCGTGGCACAGCAGCAAAGGGGCTAGCATCAACGCGATTAGCAGTGACGGTTATATGGATGTCACGATATCTCATTTTAGTGTTTTAGTGTGAGGACATATGCATGCTTTAATGTATTTTTCCAGGCTATTCACCTTATTACGGAAGTTGCCTTACGCACCGCTATCTTGTTTCCATTGTATTAGTTTACATGGAGCAGACGAGCTCAACAGAAAATAAGTTCTACACGGACTAAAAAGCCGCTTTCAGACGCCCAGGAAATCGTGTTCATTAAACATTTTACACAAATCAAGCTACTTTATGTAACATTTTAGCGATGAGACTTTTCCCTCGTTCGTCATTAGCTTTAACGGAGTTCTCGTCAAACGGAAGTGCGTTTACAACAAAAGTGCGTATCTGTGGCAAAAAACGGCAAAAGTGGGCGGGGCGGAATAAGGTGAATATTTGCTTTATTGAAGATTAGTTACAAATAAAAAGTAATGATTGGTAATTTCTTTAGTTACCACGTTGTAAGTATAAGTTAGTTCATATAACTTAGCTCCCAAAGTTAGTTCCCTAAATTAGCTCTATAAGTTAACACTGCAGGTTAGCTCTATAAGTTATGCTACATTCCAGGCAACAAGGAACTGGGACATTTCCCACCTCTGACTTGAAAAAATGCTATGGAATGTCCATTCGAAGAGGTATTTCCTACATCTAAACTGGGAGAACGTTGAGAGATTCCCACTGTGATAAACTGTGATAATGATAATCACCACAAAAATGGATCTGAGTAATTACCGCCTAAATGATGAAAATGTTTTATTTTCAAGCGGGATATATCCCAGTTGTTCCCAGTTGCCTGGAAGCATTAGCTCAGTGCTTACTCAGCCAGCCAGGCTTTAACTGTAGCATTTAGCTGTGCTTTTACCTCGCCTCTGAAATGAAGTGTCTGGAACGTTCCACAATGTGTTATCAACATGATCTATCTCGCATATATTTCCATACACCCTATTGAATACCCTAACCCAAAATATACTGTGAGCGAGCCTCTCCACAGATCTAACCAGTGACTTGGCCCGGTTGGTGGTTGGTGGATGGATGGATGGATGGATGGATGGATGGAGTGTTTTTATGTGATCTGAATACTCATGATGATCAACACACAGAAAAATATTGGAATCCCTAGCTTTTGTTGATGCCCCAAGGATATTATACAAACATGGTAACACTAAAGAGTTTTTTTTTTTCTTTTTTCCACGAGGCAATGTAGACAAAGAAAGTGATACATAATCAGAAATGCAGTGAAAAAGTCATATGATGTACAGGAGAGTTTCATACGTGTTCAGTAATAGATCTTGTAACTGCTGCAAAGGGATGGAGTCCTTGGGAATTGCAGCGTTGAACTCATTTAAAGAATTGTATTGATAGATTTTTCCCATCCAATACAAGAATGTAGATGGACGAGCCAAGTAATAACCTTGGACGCATTTCCATAATGTGTCTTACGCTACTCAAAAATCACATTTGCAATAACTGCTCGATACCGCAACACAAATAACTCACGTGCAACAGGTTTAATTACAGTCTTATAAAATGCAGCACAAGTTCAGCATAAATACATCCTATAATTGCGGTACAATCACACAGCTGTTGGTTACTAGAACTTTTTATTGATGTTTCTTTTGGGTACTCTTATTTTCCACCATCGTTGCAAAACAATGGCTAATCCTCCCACCACGTACTCCTATCCCAGATCCGGGCTCAGTGTTTGGTGTTTTCATGTTTTCTAATTATGACTTTCTTTGGTGGGTTAATACCTGTGGTGAGTTGTTATCATAAGCCATGTTTCGACTGGCCCTAGCGCTTTGCCGCGGTTCACCCCCCGATCATCATAGACACAAGGAAACTGTTGCTTTTCTCTCAATATTACAGTAACATGGTGCAGTGTACTTTTAAATCAGAAAAAGACCAACAAAACAGTCTGTTACCCCATTATAACATCATAAAATTACAAACGAGAGCTATTTATTGTATGTAATAAGCTGAACATGTGTTAAAATGCACCGACAAAAGGAAATATGGCTGTGATCCAAGCGTAACAAATGTTTTCTTTTACGGTCTTTTTAAGAAGGCATTTGAGTTTGGCGGCTGTTAAATGCATTTTACACTGGAAATATAATATTTTCGATCTGACAGCGAGTGCCGAGCGTCAATAAAGGAAACAGCTGTTGCTAACGTGTGCTAGCTTTGATTTGCTAAGCATGTCAGCTCAGCATACAAGTTATCAGCACTGGAGATACGGCAGTTTGTTTTTGTTTTTTGTTTTTTTTTCTGTTCATATCTGCTTTTTGCCATTTTGTTCTCACCTGAGTCTGCCTTCTTTATAATCCGATCATCTCGCTGCAGTGTGTAGATCCTCCTTAGCTAAAGCGGACCCGGGCATAGACCTCGCAGGGTTCGTTTTGCCGCTGGTACGTTTCACTTAGGACACTTTTGGACTGTACCAATCCACTGCAAGAAAAAGAAATCTCTCTACGTCATCATTTCAAATCTCCAACCGGGAAGTAACACCGTAAACGTCATCGTTTTACAAAATCTGAAAAACGCTAAATCGGTCGCCTGGCTAACAAACGTACATCAAACACAATACTGCCCGTTGAAAGCGCAGTACATTTGACAGTTAATTATGAACATGATCGAATTTCCCAAGGAGGCTTCAAATCAATGATTCAAATGACCAACGGTGCAAATCGCTATCATTCAAATGAAGAAGTCAATATTACAACAGACTCATTTATTTGTAATAGGTCATTCAGAACATCCTTAAGCTAAGAGGACAAACAATATGAATAAGTCCATTAGAAACAGAAACGATGTCAATCCATAATTGCGCTTGTAATTTCACCAAATGCCACTGTGTTCCCTTTAGTCATTTAACCAGCCGATATGAGAGCCAGGAATTGTGCGCGCAAGTCGATCACACGTTCAGCTTTCTCACACTGACTTCTGCAACACAAAAATAGCCTCTAGTTATTTAAAGACAAAAGCAGTTATCAGTATAGTTCAGACAGTGTTGGGAAGTAACTAAATATCCAATCTATGTATGCAATGTACCAAAAATACACATTCGAAGTGGAGTACATTGCAGTGTTTGATCGTGTAATTTAAGCTGCAAACTGCACAGCATTAACTCTTGTGGGTTTTCCTTCTCTAATGAGCGATAAATAAATATGTAACAAACGGTGAAACAAACATTAAGCTGTTTTGATCCCATGTTGTGTTTTTGCGCGAGAATATAGTGTGTGTAAGTATTCTTAGTATTCAAAATAGCGTACTCTGATTGGACCAAAATACATTTTAATGCAGGTAGTCTGCAATTACAAATAATGCTGTTCTTGTTTATGTAAGATTGCTGTCTGCTGCATGGTGGTAAAATAATGAAACTTTATGAATATTTATCAAAAAAGGTTCTAGAAAATGTATACATGTAAATCATTTTTTCTCAGTTAGTTATATAAATGTAAAGTGGCGCTTTTTGCTGTAGAGTTCATAAGTTCTCGTCATGTCTCGGTCCAAGAACTTAAGCAGAGGTTCCCAAACTTTTCAAGCCAGTACCTCACAAAATGATCGCACAAACCACTTAAAACCCTCTCTGCAAAATGAAATTGACGCCCGTTTTTTAAAGGATTTTTTTGACCCATAGGCTTTATTAGACGAGACAGTGCAGCATGAAATGAGTGAGGGAGAAGGACACTGCAGCAAACTGTCGGAGCTGGATTTGAACTCACGATGCTGCGGCACAACGTCTAGAACACTGTAATGCATTCCCTTTAGTTTCATTTAAAATAGACATTTCTTCCTATTTTCTTCTTTTTCACACCATAAAAAACAAACAGAACAAGACCAGAGAGTGAAAAGACTAAACCAAAAGCAAATAGCGTAGAAAGAATAGACTAGACGGGTACGTCTGTCACAATATCTGGTCTGGTCATTTTTTCCATGTTTAAGTTCAAAGTAAAAAACTATGCCTGTTATTTTTGTTTCTGCAATCCATTTTCTTGTTCGTGTTATTGCTTTTTTTGCTGAAGCCAAAAATACATTCCACAGGTATCCATCTATTGTTTTCATTGTTGGAGTTACACAAGATGAGCTGCTCCTCGTCTGCCTGGAGGAACTCTCTCTACACTAGATAAGCTGCTCCTCGTCTGCCTGGAGGAACTCTCTCTACACTAGATGAGCTGCTCCTCGTCTGCCTGGAGGAACTCTCTCTACACTAGATGAGCTGTTCCTCGTCTGCCTGGAGGAACTCTCTCTGGACTGGATTAACTGCTCCTCGTCTGCCTGGAGGAACTCTCTCCACACTAGATGAGCTGCTCCTCGTCTGCCTGGAGGAACTCTCTCTACACTAGATGAGCTGTTCCCCGTCTGCCTGGAGGAACTCTCTCTGGACTGGATTAACTGCTCCTCGTCTGACTGGAGGAACTCTCTCCACACTAGATGAGCTGCTCCTCGTCTGCCTGGAGGAACTCTCTCTACACTAGATGAGCTGTTCCTCGTCTGCCTGGAGGAACTCTCTCTGGACTGGATTAACTGCTCCTCGTCTGCCTGGAGGAACTCTCTCCACACTAGATGAACTGCTCCTCGTCTGCCTGGAGGAACTCTCTCTACACTAGACGTACTGTTCCTTGTCTGCCTGGAGGAACTCTCTACATTAGATGAACTACTCCTCATCTGCCTTCAGGAACAGTCTACAATAGAGAAACTGTTCCTCATCTGCCTGGAGGAACTCTCTCTACACTAAACAAACTGCTTTTCATCTCCCTGGAGGAACTCTCTCTACACTAGATGAACTACTCCTTATCTGCCTGGATGAACTCTCTCTCACTAGATGAGCCACCTCCTGAGTGGTTCTGTAGTGTTTTTTTATAGTTTTTCCTCGCCAAGGAGGAGGGTCAAGGACATGGGGCGCTCTGGGACAGTTTCCGCTAAATGTCTTTGTTTTTGTCATTGTTTATTTAAACTGATTTTCTAATATTGACCAATGACGGTTTCATTGTCACCCACCAAGGCGACTGCAGTTGTGATTTTTGGCGTTACAAAAATAAAACTGCATTGAATAGAAATACATGTATTTGGGCTTCCACCAAATCTAATGTCTATAACATGACTATTCCAGGTCTAAGCTAGAGCACAACAGGCTCTCACACCAGAAGAATGGGTCCACTCAAATCTGTGGGAACAATAAAGTAAGAAAGTGAATGTTTTCCATGTATCCAAATGACAAACACACTATATATATATAAAATAAAGTCTGACAGTATCCTGACTCGCCCTCTGATATAAATAGCCTTTGATTGTCTGGCAGCCCTTTGTTGTGATTCCGTTTGACTGTTGCTTCATACGATCGGAGAAAGTTGTCATTAGCAACCGGCAAAAGTTGACAAAGCAGAATTACTCTGTCAGCCCAGCAGCGGGAGACGGATGACACCAGCAGCTTACGAGCAAAGGGAAACTGCCCCGGGGCCATTCGGAATTAGGGTGAAATTATAACGGAATTACTAAAATACCATTTGCAATATTGAAAGTCATTTGATGTTTGAATTACTGGGAGTGTATTAAATAAAGGTTCTGCAATCCATAGATAAAAGAAATGTGTGTGAGACCATTATAAAGCATATATTTGCGGTAATTGGTTCTTTAAAGGAGAAATTAAAGGTGCACTATGTAACTTTTCTGGCCAACCTACTTGTCTCTATATGTTCACAGTAAGAATCATGTTTTCAAGCTATTTTCGAGCGATAAAAACAACTGTAACAGAAAAATAAAGTATGGCGTGAAATCTACTTTAATCATTTCTTAACGATAGCTTCTTTTTCAAGGAGGTCCTGTTAGTTTTTTAATTCACACCTTCCGTTTGTAAAGGCTTAGAAAGGTGTTATTCACAGAGCTAGCACCAAACTATTGACAAGTTTTTATTTCTTTTCTATTCATAAACCTAATTGTGGCGAGAGCGAAGCTTTTCCAGCCTATTGTAATGTAATCTTTTCACAGAGATGTTGCTTAATGACTCTGCGTTTTCTTTGTCACCTGTTGTACCCAATTCAAGTTGAGAAAAATGTGTGTTATAATTTCTAAAAGCAGCTCTTAGGGTCAAAATGAGACTGCTGTGTGCTGTTTGCATTTAAATATAGAGCATTTTATTGTTTGAAAACCAAGAAGTGCGCTATCGACTTTCTGCTAGTTGTAATTACCCATTGCGGTGAATAAAACTCGCTCTGGCCTCTGAAAGTTGGAAAAGCACCTACAAACTCATCATGGTGAACAATTAATATGGTAGGTATGCAAGAGAAAGTGAGGAATAACTTTGAACTGCTGCCAACTAGTTCTGTTTTACACGTTTTCAAGACAGTACAAATCAGGTACAGCACTTTTAAAAGGTTCATTTTAACACAAATCCTTTCAGGAGGCTGCAGGGCTTTGTCAAACAGACTCTGTGACAAATGTACATGACTTCGCCGGCTGCTCACAGAAGCACATTTTCTTGTCTTGAGCCAAATATAGTGCCAATTCCACACTTACCATGGGTGCAGTGTTTTTGCATCTTAAATGAGTTTTTGGAGGGACGCGAGAACCCCTGCCAGAAAAGTTACATGGTGCACCTTTAAATTTACTTGTACAAGCCTGAACCTAAAGATATTCTTATGACTCTAATCTTTCATACTAAATTATAATTCGACACAGTTCAATGTTTCTATCAAGTTACCCTGGAATATTTATGATTTAGAAAGAAGGGGAAATTGAATAGTAGAATTCATTTCCTTATGAATTTTGAATGAATGACATCAGTATCATAAAAAATGGCAATAACTCATACTATTCATACTACAAATTATTACATCTAAAGAATCACCATTGCACAAGTTAGATGATCAGGTAAGACAGTATATAACTTTGGAAATAGAAAGGTAAAACCATATAGGAATACTGTCCATGGAGATAGATATATTTCATGCCATACTATGGAATATTATAGCAAAAAAGAACAACATTTCCATGGAAACAAGCGGGTAGAGGCTCCTCCAGACCAGATACGGGTCAGTTACTAAGAAAAAAATGAAAGAAATATGTTTTTGTAAAGTCTATTAATCAAATGTAATGATTATTCACGATTACTGAGAACAAATAACAGTGTTTTTAATTCCCATTGTCTAACACAAGTTGGTAATCATCTTTACAAAATGGAACTTTCTGAATGACATGGAAAAAACAGCCATTTTGTACAATAGATTGAAGTAAAAAGATTCAAGATTGCTTCTTAACATGTCACAGTTATTATTTTTTAGTTCTTACGATTATATAGTGACCTGATTAATCACAATAATTAACGGAGTAATCTTGAAATCCCTACACTCTAAAACAGCCTCATTTAGTTATTATTTAACTAGCAATGGCAACTTACTTAGCCACACTTTGTTGTCGAAAATAGAAGATCCATTTATTCAACTAGATGTCAAAAGTTGAACTGAAAAAGAAAACAAAAAATGACATGTAACAGTCAGATAATTGTACAACTAGTTTTACAGAAGCAACTCAAAAACGCAAAGTCTCATTAAAACAGCTTCGTTAACTTGTTTGCGCTAGTTAAGTCAGCTTCACTCTTTCAGGTTAAGATTTCTTTTCAGCTTTGGCGCTTGTGTTTTCCAGCCTTGTTACAATTTACAGCGTACTCGGGCCGTTTCCTTCTCCGACAAACTCCGAAAACGACAATAAGATGTAAACATGGACGTTTCTGAAGGATTCCTGCAAAACCTCATCAGGATAATCCGACGAAAAAGCGACGCCGGCGGTGGTTTGGTTCTAAAAGTGAACTCTTTGTCGTCTCCAGCAGCCCCTTTTCCCCCAAGCAATATGTTTGGGGTCAGGAGCTGGAGCGCGCTGTCAGCTGAACATGACGGCATACGAGCGCCAGCAGTTTCCTTTCTCTTTCAGATATAAAGTGTATTCAAAGTGCATTTCTGAGAGAGAGGAGACCGAGCAGGATGCAGCGCTTTTGTGAGGCAGACGGAGACGGCGCGAGGTTCGAGGTACAAAGACTGTTGATGATTCACGGCCGCACAGTTGAGATCAAACGTAAATCACTTCCATAGAACAGTGTCAAAGGTGTATACGCAGAATCTAATGCGTAAAACACATACTAAATAATAAATCAATAAAACCAATCAAATCAGTTATTTCTGTTATTTCTAGAAGACTCGCTGTTTTACATTTGGATATGAACGATAAGTGTGTGAAAACAAAATTGCCTCATATAGATGGTGTATAGTCCAGTGGTTCCCAACCTTTTTTGTCTCGAGTTCCCCCACAAGCTTTGTCTCACACTCAGAGTACCCCTTAACTTGAGTTTCAGGCAAATAATTGGGTTTACTTGTCGAATATAGTCAATTATTACTATTATATTTTTTGTTTTTATTATATTTATGGTCCAAGGTACTCCAAAAAGATTCAAAACGTACAACTAATTATAATTTTTATTCAGATACATGTACATTTAGGGCTGGGCGATATGGTGATAAAAATCTAATCGTGAGCTCGTCCCTGTGACAATCTGTTATTTTTGTGAAATCGGCATATTGTGGTTCATTGTTTTTCTGTCCTTAATGCAGGTTTCTGTTCAAACACTTTTTCTCCTGTTGTTTAGCCTCTGTAGTCTCTTTATTTACCCCTTATAGACCAGGGCTGCACAATTCAACAAAATCGACACAAAAAGCGTGACCAAAAGTGATAAAAATGCGCTCAAAAGCAACCAAAACAGGCCTGCAAACAAGAAACACAACTCAAGAGCGACAAAAATGTGGAAAAAAAAAAACGTGATATAAAACGACAAAATACTCATTTACATATGACAAACACAACTGAACATGACAAAAACTAAAAAGCAACAAAACAGAATCCTATTGTTCAAACCTACTAGAAATTAGATATTTTTCCTAAATTGTGCAGCTCTATTAAAGGCAATAGAAAAAACAAAGTGAACATGAATCGTGATAAAATTGAAATCATGATCTGGCCCCAAGGAAATCGTGATAATCATTTTTTGTCATATCGCCCAGCTCTATGTACATTTCTTCTTCATTTAAAACCTGAAACCATTCCAAGTACCCCCTGGTAATACTTCACATACCCCTTGGGGTCCCCGTACCCCTGGTTGGGAAACACTGATTTAGTCCGTAAGATGATCGTAAAAACTATATTTATAAATATCAATATTCAATTCAATCTCGTCTGGCTGTTTATGTACTGGCGTGCCTGATTTTCACGCCGCGAAAAGAGGACGTACTTCTTTAACTCTATCTAACGTTGTAAACATCACATGCATACATTTTCAGGCTCGTGCACGGCTTTAGAACCGCTATCATAAAATATTTCATTATTAGCTCCAGACAGTACACAATGGTCTCATTTTGTGACAGTCCTGCTTTTACAAGATTCTCTTCGGGCAAAATGCACTAATTTATTTAAAAAAAAAAGAAAAAAAAAGAAAGAAAAGGTCAAGTACACCAGGCTTAATTAATTTTTTTTTAATTCTGAAAGTTAGATTTCATAAAGGTTGTCACATAGTAGAAACTGTTAGATAACGTGATCTTGGCGTCAGTAGTCGTGAAGAATTGTACAATTGAGATCTTTCTTCTCACAATAATCTTGACTTTCTGACATAGAACAAAACAAGCCTGGAAAGCATTTCAAAATGAGCTCCCTGATCAGACTGGAGCTTATTTTGTAATAAGAAACAAAACCGATAAAGAGAACAAATACTTCCTTCTGTTCTTCTATATTGTACATTATACAATAAACGTTGCCCTTAAGTAGAACACATAAAAATGAGAAAATCAATAGATAAATAAATAAATGTGAGCAAAAATACTAAAGACGTTCTAAAGTAAAGTAGAAGGGAAACTGAGCACAAATATAAAAAGTATCTAAATATAATGCGAATAGATAATTATTACAGTAGGGAAAGAATAAGAGTGGAGGTCAGAGAGGCTGCAAAGTAAATACACGGGAAAAATATCAATCTTAAATAAGATAATAGTAAATAAGTGCTTGATTTAAGTAGTATTTGTCTTGATTTGAGTGGCTCTTGACTGTCTTCAAATCAGATGCCAATGGAACAAAAGCATGGAGATTTATACTTTAAATAAGAAAAAGACAAGCATTTCCTTGCTTAAAATGTGACAAACAATGCAACAGCACTTGAAAAAAGAAAAAAACAATGCTATTTTATTGGAAAATGAAGATAAATCTGACTTAATTCAAACACTAACACTTTTTTCCCACTGCACACTGTAACACTTCCAGAAGCTTTTGAAATGTCATGTAACACGATGTCTTTGTTAATCTGCTTCATTCTTACATGCATCATTGTCATAATAATATATCTATTATTAAATGATTTAAAGAGACTCGGATTCAGCCTCATTACAATGTTGTACATTATTTAATCACTCCTCAAAGATGCACTGGAAAAAAATCACAACCTTAACAAAACAATAAGTTAAAAAGCGATTGAATTAAGTAGTATTTATCTGGATTTCAGTATTTCAGTCTCATTTGAATTGTACAATGCATTTATTTCCTAATTGCTATTATTTTAACTAAAACAACACATTTTATCCTCGTTCCATTCTCAGTTTTTTTAAGAGAGTCAAAATATTCTCAAATCAAGATGGATACTACTTATTTCAAGCATTTGTTAACATTTTTTCCAGTGTGGTGAGCTTGCAAAACTAAAGTTATTTCCCTACTAACCACCAACCACCAACTTTTTCTTTTCTTTTTTTCATGTCTGCTAAGTGAATTCCCATCATCTCTAACATCTGCTCTTACCCCCCGCAGTTAAATCCAGCATGTTCTCCTTTAAGATTCCACTACAGGCTGTTCTCTTTATCTTTCCCACCGGCCAGCGCAGCCTATCAGCCCTTAACACATTCCGTACGAGTCCGAAATCCTTTATCAAGCAGCTCATTGGTGTGTAGCGCAGCCTTTGCATACTCTTCTACGCACTATCCATGTGACAGCGGCAGGAGCATTAGAATAATCCGTCGCTGAATCCACACATTGGAGGTGGATATGAAAAGCGGAAAAGGTGTATTTAAGCTGGAGGCAAAGACACGTGAGAATGGAGGATAAGGTTTCACCGCACCTGATTTTAGTTAAACCCACCATATGGAAAGTGTACAATCGGAATATGTAAAGCTTTCCAGTCAAGTGAATTCTAACAAGGCGCAAATGTGCAAAGTCTCTAAAGGGATTTGGAGTCACACGTTTGCGCAGAGCAGACCCGGAGCTGCATGTGTTTTTGTGTAATTCGAAAATATAGAGACAACTTGTCACGTCTTATATGGGGTTTCTTCCGTGATTTTTCGGACTCAAACACAAGAATGATTGGGAAAGAAGAACGTAAAAGAGTAAAAGTTGATTCTTTGACTGATATTTTACATGGAATTGTCTCAGAAATCCAACTGGGCAATTTGTTGTTTAATGTAATCCTCGTAAATACATAAATGCACACATAAATGCAAGTATTTTAAGTTAAGCTATTTACAACTAAATAAAATTGTACTGTAAAGCTTTAAAGGACAAATTGTATACATTATTTGTATTGTTATTGGCCTTTGAGTACTTTTACTTTGAAATCTCATGTTTTAGAACCATAGCCTATAACTTTATCACAGCTTTAGGAGAAAGCCCTTTTCACTTTTCAAGCTAACTTATTAGCTTTGGCGCCATCTACTGGCTGCAATTACACAAATTTGTATATACACAATGCTTTGTAATGCGAGCACTGCTGAGCTGTGCCGCAGTTGTAATGAACGCTTCTGGTGATGATTTATGGACCACATCGTAGGTATTCTGAACTGTTTTTGACGGTCGGAGGGAGAGGATTTTCTAACCATTCATCAAACAAGCGTGAATGAAGCTAAATGCAACTCCTGGTATGTTTTAGATGACTTTGATAATTAAAAGCCCAAAAAAGTAATAATATTTGTCCATTAAAATCTATCAAATCGAAACTTGCAAATGAGCTCATAAAACAAATTGAACATTGCACACTAATTGTCCTGCACTTTTTATCACTTATTATTTTTTGACATCTGTAAAATGCGTTGTTTACTCTGTATGGTACAATCTACAGACAATTGCAGAATAGCAATAGATAGAATTGCAGAGTAGCACTAAAATGAATAAGTCCTTAAAGCTGCAGGAGAACGTCACTGACAGTATGTTAAAGACTTTACACATGAGGTGAATACTTCCTCAGCGGACTGTTTTGTGTTGAGAAATTGAGGTGGTTGTGGATCAAAGCTAGTGCTAAAGCTAATTCTAAAGCATAATAAATATTGAAATTACACAAATTAAAATGACTAACTTATGTAATATACGAATAAAAACAATCTGGCAGTCTTAACTTTAAATTTTCATTGTTTGTTTCTTTATATTTTACGTTCTCATAAAAGTTAGCATTAGCTGTGTGAAGCCGTTAGCTAGCCGATGCACTGCTATACACAGAGCCCATAACATTAAAACATAATTAAAAGAAATAGCTGCAGAGACTGTTGGATGAAAACATGACGCGTAAGTCTATGAAGCATACTGACGTACTCTATCCACAACAAGAGGAGTCGTAATCACAAATTAGTGGGTGAGGGGAGCCTGGACAGTCAAGATTACACGCTTTTCTCATACTAAACAAAGACGTATAATCATGGGCCTGGACTTATCTACTTGAGTTGCGACAGGCATGATTGACAAGTGGATCAACCAATTAGGGACACGCATGGTTCGTTTACATCATAATAGTGTGGCTTAAAAAAAGAATGGAAGTAATAAATAATGTTCTGGAAACATTCAACACAATCAATGGGCATTAAATTTAAAAATCACTACAGGGTCAGCGGTTTTTATGTAGAATATAGACAGCATATTTTGTTGTTTGTGTAAGGTGATTCAAAAAGTGCAGCCTTAACGCTTTGCTAATTATGTCTATTCAAATTGCACACTGAAGTCACTTTAACTGTTGTAGGACATTTTTTGAACATACAGTGTTGTATTTTTACACTTGCACAGTGTTGTGTTGTGGCAATTTCAAAAACAAGTAGACAAAACTGCTTTATATACAGCTTTAGAACAGGCATGTGAAGATTACTCGGTTAGTCGAAAATAGTGATTATTTCGGAGCCTCTAAAGAAAGAAAGAAAAGAAAATAATTTTTATCTTGTGAGTTTCATTGCATTATATAAAACACATTGACACACATTTCTATCAAAAATAGTATTGCACAGGGCTGTTTACCATGTGACTTACGCAAGTCGCAAAGGAACTAGAGAGTCCATGTGCCCATTTTTGTTTTATTCAGTGTTTTATTCTACGAGGAGCAGAAAGTGCAAAGTTAACATGCTAATATTTGTTAGCTTTACCCGATGGGCAAAACTCGCTTTGGGCCAAGCAACTCGTGAAAAGCGCTAATAAAATCGTGGTAAATATTTAGGATGCTGAGACTGCATTAAATAAGAGAGCAACACTTGTGAACTGCTTTAAAATAAGTATAGTCCTGATTTTCATGGTTCAAAACAGTAAAAATCAGGTACAGGAACTGTAAAATGTCTAAAATTTGTTTTGAATCCACTCGGCGTCAGTTTTTGACATACATTATTTATATTTTAGTAGATCTACAAACATATTCATACTTCTAGATCAGTTCAAGCAGTAGTGGACAAAAATAGTAAAGCTCCTATATACCGAGCTAAAATTCAGGAGTTTCAGTACATTTTAATACAAAACCCGTAGGTTCTGGATTGAAACAAAAAGCACCGGTATCGCCAATCAATATGGAACTGCCCGCTTACAGCACTGACCTGTGTACGCCAACAAAACAGCACTGTTAAAATGTAAACAATCACCCTGTTACAAGTACCACCACAGACATATTGCACTTTCTGGATATAGCGTCACCCACTATATGCACCCAAAGCCGCTGAGATATACCCCAGCCCTCTGCTATCCATGGACAACATATGCAATAAATCTATGAATGAATAACTGTGGGTGAAAGTATATCGAGATTGTGATCACGTGGCTCTTTGAAAAAGTTAGTTTAATCTTATTTTGGCGAGCGGCTAATCCGATTTAGTAGCAAATCTACACAGACTTCTACAAAGGCGGCGGGACTGTGTGAAGAATCAGTTGGGAGATTCCTGCACCTGAAAGCCATCTCACTTTCCAAATAAATGCACCTTTTTTCTCGACAGCAGCAGCCTCGCCTCGCCTCGTGCCTCTGCCCTAACACAGAGAGGCAGCCTCGTCAGCGCTGACAGACCCAGATAAAATGCTACTGCTCTGGCGCCGCCGCAAAAAAGAACTGTAAACTCCCAACTAAACCTGCCACTGTTCTCTTGATAGCAGCCGAAATAAATAAACTATATTTCTTTAAGTGGTGTTTGCTGTGTGGCGTCGAAAAAGAAGCTTATCGCGGTTGTACGAGCAGGGATCATATCCGTTTGGTGGCGGCATATTCTCAGGTGTGGATGGAGAGAGTGAGAGAGGAGAGATGTATTCAGCACCTCAGTCAGCCAGCAGAATCGAGTAAAAAAAGTGCCATTATGTGATTCAGGCGATTCAGGCACCCACGGGCTCCAAGTAAATGACACTCAGAATAGGTGGCTGCATGTGTGAAAATGAAGTTTTATTTAAATGACTTCTCCAGATGAACTCCTCGATGTGGAGGTGGGCGGAAAGACTCTCTCCAACTTCCACTTCAGTGACAGAAATACAAATACACTTTCGTTCTCTGTTTGGGTGAAGGTACTCGGGGGCATTTTGGAGGAAAATAGTGAGGATTTTCAAGAGAACGAAAGGGCATTTTAGTTACTCGTAAAAGTTTGAAAAGAAAAGTTTAAACATGCATTATCAGCAGTTAACGATACTGTATTGAAATAAAGTAATAATACATGGACATTCTAGCAACGAATCCCAAAGCCGTAGCATACAAAAGGTTGCGTTTATGTAGACAATAGTGGCAAGGGTTAGTGACTCTATGGGAGATTTACTGTTTTTGAAAGAAACATCCAAAACAGAAATCCACAAATGTTGAAGCTCACCATTATTCGTCTGGGATAAGCTCCACAAACTTAAAAGTCCTTTCAGTGACAACAATAACGTCTTTGGAGTGGAATAATGGCACCACTTTATGAGGCTATTGTGAAAAAATGTTTCACTTTTGTCTACTTATGCTGACAGAGACAATACAACGACCCGTCTTTCCTTAAATAAGCTGTTTTTGAGTCCGTGTGTTGAGGAAATGAATTGTTGTGAGGTGAGTTGGAGTGTCCTTTATCTCCATACACCAAACAAGCGAATTAAGCACAACGGAGAATCTACTTTGCGAAACAACAGCTTCAAGGACAAGAAACCTTTTGTCATAATTCTGCCACGCTTGCCGATGTTGAGGACCATTTTTCAGATGAAACAATGTCGGATTATAATTTCAATTTTACAGCAGATATTCTACATGAACCCAAAACTACTGACCACAGGGATGCCTCACACTAAGAGGTTAGGTCTGGTTTCCCCCATGAACCCTAACCCTTGTCCAGAGGCACTAGAGACATATGCAAAAGTCAATGGTACCTGTAGAAAATGAAGTGTCCATACAACAATGTTGAGATCTTGAGAACATTTGAGATCTTGGATACCATGGACCACCCCTAGAAGGGGACTATATTGACAATTTGCAAACCACAGTGGTATAGAACCTTTAAAATGCTTTATCATAGGAATGTTTATCCAGAATAGAGGAGGTCAACCACAATACGTTTTCAATGATTCACTGACATCAGATCTAAACGGTAATGAAGTGTTTATAATAAAAAGTAAACAGAAATGTACTTTCCAGGGTAGAAAGAAAGAGTTAGGTTGCTTCTCCATTTAAAAAGATGGAAAAATGCAATTTTCTAGCCTCAAAATTCCATTTGAGCTTTATAGAAAGTAGGCCTGTCACGATAACAAATTCTGACATACGATATATTGCAACAGAAAAATAATCCGATTAACGATACAATTGAAATTACGTTATGCCACCGACACGATAACCTTGAAGCAGGATTATCCATGTAAAACTTTTCAAAACTTACAATATTGTCAAGAACACGAATTGCAACAAACAAATAGCAGAATTAAACACTTAAACAATGATTTGGTATCTATAAAGAGTCGTGAACATTACTTATTTCACCTAATTAAGCTCAAATATTATTGTCTTACAGAAAAATGGCAATAATTTCCTCACAATTGCAAAGAAAATGCGCACACGATAGATTTTGAGGCCCAAAATATACTGTTCCATCTGTCGTATTTTGAACGATAAGTCGATATAGTAATTACTGAGATAAAAAGTATAATTTGTGGTATTGCTGGGTTTCAGATGACATCCCAACATATACTGTTCAATACAGATGTGGGCAGCTAAAATTAATCTGCAGATTTTTGATTTCAAGTGTCCGGTCACAAAAAGAGACGATCAGAGGAAACATTTGTGAATATACGTTTTGGTAAATCATTGCAAAATACAAAGTAATCAACAGGAAAATCTGCTCCTGCTCACCGTTTGGCAGTATTACATCATCACATTGTAATGTACATCTAGATAAAATGAAACCATCAACATTTCTGGAGGTGTTTGTCCAGTAAAACCTAAAAATCAAGACTTCGCTTCCATCAGAAGTGGTCGATAATCTCCAAAGTTTTAAATAAACAAATCATGCAAAATGACTGTGGATGTGTTTAAACCAGGCTCTGACATTTTTCATTTGCCAAAACCACTTTAATTGTTCACATTTTGTTATATTCTGAGCTTAATCCCAGTTTCTCCATTGAAATCCCATTATTTTCCACTTCACTTTGGGCTCGGCTCCAGAATCTTCGCAGTATTTGTTTACCGACTATTAAAAGGTCTACAAGTTCAGATGCCAAAGACTCAATTTGATAAGTTTTCCCTCAAGCACACGCTACTAATCCTTTAAAAGCTACAAAATCAAATTCCTGTTCGCGGCTCTGCGTGTGTACTCTCCCTGTCAGTCAGAGCTAACTCCTGGCAGCTCCTCCATGCATCCTCAGTCACCGCTGCAGAGCTGTCAGCACAGTCCCTCGACAGCCCATCAAGTCTTATGTACCAGCCCAAAACACAGCACCACAACAAGAACTGTCGGGAGTCTGCATGTGGCACTCTCCCAGATCCGCCAACCGCCATCCGCCCAAACTGGTCCCACATTATCGGGCGTGCGATGAGAGACTCTCCGCGTAAAAATGTCGGGTGCAGAAACGTATTTGAGGCGATTACGGAGAGGGAGAATTCCGTCTTTTACGGCGGTCGATGAAGCAGCTGCGGTGGTGATTTTGGTTGCGATACAAGGAGGTGGTTATAAAATGTGTCTGAGATTATAGTCTTTACGTCCAAGGTGCAGCGTTCATTGTTCTGAAGGATGGAAGTTGAAATGAAGTTCAACCAGGTAGTATTTTCGAGCTCTACGTGTAGGAATCATCTAGGGCTGGGTATACTTTTTGTGACACTGTTATTTAAAGGCCCTGTACCTGATTTTTACATTTTTGAAACGTGAAAAACAGAACTAGTTGGTGTTCAAGTCTTCATATCAGTCACATGTATCTCTCACTTTTCTAAAGCAGTCGCAGCATTCTAAATATTACTGCAATAAATTCATAAGCACTTTTCACGAGTCTCTGAGAGGGTCACGGGTAAAGCTAACAAACATTAGCATGCAAACGGTGCACTTCCTGCTTCTCTTGTAAGATAAAAGGCTCTATAAGTAGATGCAGAGTATAAATTGTGGTCTCATTTTCACCCAAATCAAAGCTTTTCTATAATGTCCGTACTGGGGTAACAGATTTTACTTTATTACATGCAAAAAAATTAGGAACATGGACTAGTTCTGTTTTTCACATTTCACAACAGTAAAAATCAGGGACAGCCCCTTTAAAGTCTTGTGAGTAAACATAATGCCTTCTAAGCATCCAAAATATTCAATGCAAATGTTGCCATCACGATAAAGCTGCTAACAACTACTAGACAAGGCAAAGCAATACAAGTCAAGTTTATTTGTAGAGCACAATACGTACACAAGGCAATTCAAAGTGCTTTACACAACAAAACAAAATTACATTAAAACAAAGAGAAGAGTGCAGATAAAATCTTTCGGTCCATGCTAACGGCGCACTTCCTGCTTTGCGGAGAATAAAACGCTCGACAATTAGATGCTGATTTTCACCCGCATAGATGATTCTACCATATATCTGGACTGGGGTAAAACAGACTTTACTTTATTACATGAACCAATCTGGAACAATCCCCCTTAGAAACAATGGAACAATTTCGACAGAGGTACTTGAACAATACTTTAGTGCTGGATTTTCTGGCCAGAAGGCCTCATTGGACAAGACAGCGTGAAATGGGTAGAGAGAAGTAGAGACATTCAGCAAATGGTCAAAGCCGGGACATAGACTGTATGACACCGAGATGGTAACAATTATGTACAATGCTTTAAGGCACTGCACCACCGGCTAGCACTAAATGATACTTTAAAGGTGCACTATGTATGTTTTCTGGTGGAGGGTCCATCACCTGCTTGTATCTTAAAAGATAAAATGTTTTTGTTTTTCCTTGAACATTACGCAATATGGCATTAAACTTATCTATTATGCAGTTAATCGACTTCAGGCGTTTTTATCACCTAAAGTACTTTTGTGGAGTGATCTGCTTGTCTATATTTTACATATGCATGTATAGTTTTATGCCATTTTGTGGAACATTTTAGGCAATACAGCACCATGACGAAAAAAAGGTTTTGGATGTCCTCATAAAAACTTACAAAGTGCCTCTGTAAAAATACCTATTCCTATATCATTCATTAATTATAACATAAAAACAGAATAATGCTGCGTTCCAGGCAAGTGGGAGGTCGGTCATTTACGACTTCCAGCCTCCGAGCGTTCCAGTTGAATTAACTCGTATATCAACAACATGCTAATGCTAAACCCTGAAGGAATTTAGCCCTTAAGTCAAATTTAACCAGTAAAAATGTTACCACTGTTTATATGGCAGTTACTTACAGAAATATTGCTTTTGTGGTGATTGTCATAGTTGTAATACATTGTTGTATGTCACAATTTAAGAATTTCCAGTTCGTGTAGCGTTCCACAGCAGTTTTTTTTTTTTTTTCTTCAATTAGCGGTTGCCGGGAATGATTGATCAATTCCACTAAATACAATTTATTTGAACAAAAACCTATATTACTAAATGTTTTTGGATTTAAATAGCACGGTCACTGGAGTAAAAGGATTAATAAACTGAAATGTGAACCGAAAATTGATCCGATTGGTTTCCGATTATCCCAGTGCTCGCGTCAGATTTTGCTCGCATGCAATTTAAATAATCTTAAAGGTCCAGAAATCAGATTATGGTGCATGAGAACACAGCCACGGTCTCTTGACTCTTATCAAAAGAACACCGCTCTCCCTCATTGCGTTGACCGTCTACTGTCACGGCCCGTTTGCCAAAGTGCATTTGAAAGCAACAAACAATGGGTGTACGGACAAGATGCCCATTTTCCCTTTTCTGATCTCATGTCCTCTTGATTACCATTGAAGTCGCTCCTCGCTGTGATTGCATGTTCTGGACCACAGATGAATCATGGTGGTCGACTAATTACCTCTCTGAACTGCACAATGTCAAGCACAAGCATAAATGAGCCCTGTCGCACACTCTGTCAATGTAATCTTATCTGAAAATGACACGTTTAGACACAAGTCAGCCCGGTTCACTGCACGCCAGCCTTTATAAGACCAGTACGAAAGTGTCAATACAGTATGTTGACCGTTTTATTATTATCATACTTGTCTGTAGCTTGTCAACTTTTTATTCATTATTGATTATAAGAAGAGCTTCAAGGCTGGTTAGTCTGATGGTTAGTCGATCACCAGTCAAACATTCAATCAAAAATGCTCTTTCAAATGCCAAAGCTTATGTCCATCATTGTCCCAGCAGCAGAACCTCAGCTTCCTCAGACTCTCAGCGCCAAAGTCTGATCTACTCTAGTGTGTCTCCTGTTATACTCATTTCAGACGTTTTGAAATACTGATTACCTTTGCACCAGCATTCTTTCTTTCTATGACTGAGAGTTTAGGGTGCTTTCATACTAAAAAAACGAATCGTTGGACTAAACCAGGACTAGAACAGGACCAAACTGCACTTACACGTGTGAACACAACCTCTCTTTTAATAGATCACTTTTATTTATAAGGGTATACTGTAACCTGTATATAGAAGATGAAAGCTTTAAAGTGGATTTAGAATTTAATATGAACCTTTATATCATTAAGTTAACCTGTTTTATGAAATATGACGAAGTGAAGGGTTTACTTGTGGTTTCTGGTCAAGCCTGCTTTCTATTGTTTTTGTATGTTATTTACATTGTATGTCATCCACTTGAAGTGGAAAGCCCTCTCCTCTTGTAATTGCTAAGCATTTTTTTTCATAAGAACAAAAATATCTACAGCTATGGAGCATTGTAATGTTAAGAGGCATTTAACTTTGCAGGGGGAAAAAAACAACAACACTTGAATTAGGTTGCAACATTGGGAAGTGGTGGATGAAACGAGGTCTAATCAAACCATAGACTGTACATAGCAATGGACTATGGGAATGTGACGTCACCCATAGCGTTTGGCGCCAGCCGAATGAAGCCAATCGCGGCTAGCAGTTAAAGTGGAGCCAGACTCCATATTTGGAAATCCGAGTGCGTATCGTGGCAACCACATGAACCAATCAGGAGCGAGGTTGTTAATGGTTTCCATCCTTGATGGGAGGAGACGGCGGCAACGTGCGCCGCTAGCTGTCAATCAAACCTGTTGCTAACGCGAGTGAAAACGGCCCCTGGAAAAGGAAGCACCTGATTGGTCAGTTATTATTGCTAATAACTTGATTCATGAACAACCAACGAGAAAAAAACACCAGGAGAGTGTAGAGTGTGTCAGACGGATATTTTAGTTCCAGATGGTGAGTTTTACGGAAACAGTTACAGAGTAAAGGGCACCAGTGTCACAATAGAAAGTGAATGGCAGCTCAGCCTAACGGGCTAAGGCAGTCCAGTGATATGTACGTTCTATGAATCAGACGAAGTCTGTGGACAATGGGCAAAAATGTTTATGGACATTTTCTAGTTTCATAATTTTAACACAAAATAATTGTACTTTCTTTTTTTACCATGGGATTTTTAAAATACTACTTCCAATAAAGTTATTTACTCCTAGCTCCTCCCTTCAGACAAATATAACAGTTCTCGATCAGATGAACTGAGGGAGCATCTTGGATGAGTGGTGAAATGTATTCGCTCTTAAAACTTTTATCCTGTTGACGGAACTTAATTTCCTTTTGCTAGTGTATAATTCTGATGAAGCATTCTAAAAGTGTTCAGATATACAAAGTCAAATTTGTGTTGTTTTTTTTTGTATTGACACTTGCTCAAATGAGTATCTAGTTTCAGTAGTACTTTTAGTATATTATTTCAGATACTTTTGGCAACCTCACAAAAGATCGTTCACACACACTATAATTTATTACGAAGTAACAGTGGACCTTGGATCTCTCCCGCTCTGATCTGTGTCACGTCCCACAGAACGCAGAGTTTCAAGCACAACACCAGGCGACGGCAGACATTTCTGTGCTTCCATAACGGTCAATAGAACGGCGCATTAAAAGCTCATTCAGAAACACATTTTCCTGTAGTGGCCTGTCGTCCTGCCTGATGATCTGTTTCTATGGCGACCACCATCAAAAGCCCAAGTGAGAGCCCGGCAATCCAGCAGCCTCGCCTGACCCCCTTTTCACAGTTTGACTTTCCAGGATGTAAATAAATAATCCCCGTCCTCGCGCTAAACAGCATTGTGGAGATATGCGTGGCCTCCATTTGAGTGAGGTGGCTTCACTCCGCTCCACTCTACCTTCGAGCTCTGTCGTCGTCCTGGCAGCGCGAGGTAGAGGAAGTGAGATGCGGTGGGGGGAGGGGCGGATGAGGCTGTTTGGATGGAAAAAGATGGGATGGAAGGAGAGCGAACAAGCCAAGCGTCACGGTGTAGGGTAGGTTTATCAGAAGGTATGGACACAGGCCATTAGAACAGCCAGAGGAACACGTCTTACTAAGTGGAGTCTGAATACCGCCGCAGAGAAAACCAGTTAAGCCAAACGCAGATCGATGCTTTTCTTTGAGACCGCTACAGTCCTGCGCTGTATGTCATGGAGAAGAAACTCCCGAAGAGACAGTGTTCAATTCATGAGCAGTTGTTGGGGGGATAAAAGCTGAAATGATTACCAGGTTGTTTGTATAAAAGAAACTGTAATTACATATCGATGCAGTTGCAGGACTGGGATGTTTATTG
Organism: Rhinogobius similis; assembly: GCA_019453435.1. Lineage (NCBI taxonomy): Eukaryota > Metazoa > Chordata > Actinopteri > Gobiiformes > Gobiidae > Rhinogobius > Rhinogobius similis. The sequence continues at coordinate 27,309,243 of CM033633.1, read as the reverse complement.
ACGTTTCATAAAAGTGCTGTAAGAGTCTTTGTTGTTTTCAGGAGACACTGAAATCACCATTATCGCATGTTCGTTTCAAGAACGTAACCGGTTCTTATGCTGCGTTCATGTGGACCTTGGGAACATGTTTTTCAGAGTTGAAAATGCACATGAACGTCAGTAAATAAACTCAGGAACTCAGGAAGGACTGGGTTGCTCAAGAGCGGCAAATGATGGTATACAATTTCTTATTATTTTAAACTGTAATAGCAGCTGTTTTAGAGCATGAAACATGGATATTTCAACTGTATAGTCGTAATCATCAGCTCTGTTTAATGTAGGCCTACTTGGACTAGGATAGAGTAAGCTATATAAAAACTTTAGGTTACCAACTGTTAAAATTTAGAACTATTCACCCTTTTTTGTAGTCCTTCAGTATTATTATCGCGAAAGCCTTCTCTTTTGCATCCATACGAATAGCAAGATGTTCCAACTTTCTGAGCTGAAGTGACGTGAATGCTCTGGAGCCAGAGGGACGACTTCCGCATTCAGATAATCCGAGTTCCTGGATCCACATGAACGCAGCATAGCACAAACATTTCAGACTTGATTTCAATACTAAGGGACAGATTCCATTCTCGATAGCGATAACGATACCACAATAATAATAAAAAAATGCTCTTTTCAGGTCAAGGTTTTGGACAATAGACAAGACTTTTTCAACACAAAATATTATTACTTGATTGGTGGTCTTGTACTAGCTCTGGTAAATCTCAAGACTGCATTCAAAAACTCTTCAGAAAAGGTCACATTTTTAACAGTTAAAAGGTATTTTTTAGTATTGATACTTGCTCAAATTATTATCTAGTTTCAAAACCAGTTTTAGTATTAATTAGTATCTGATTTTTGATACTTTTGACAACCCTAATCTCTCCTCAGAAGCATTTAGCATTTATTAAAACCTTGTCTGTGCACAATACAATTTTTTGAACCATTATAAATCACAGCATCTTTGAGAATCTTTGTTTCTAACCACTGTGAAACAAAACAAAATATATATAACTTTGTCTTAAACATATTCGATCACAGATGTTTTTGTTGCTCTAAAATAGAGGTGTGCAAAAATATTGATCTATTGTGATACTAAATGTGGTGATATTGATACCGTGGGCTGTAAACAAGGCCTTCATCAGGGCACAGGGACAAAATGTTTTGTCCTTGTGCTCTGATGAAGGCCTTGTTTGCCGAAACCCTTTGGTGAGCATACGTTTTAATATTTAATAAACAAGATGGAATAAAGGCTTTTTAACTTTTCTAAAATGGAAAGAGTGTCCTGGTTTTTGTTGTTTGATTTTCTGAGATTTTTCTGAGACAACTACTGTGGTATCTTCAAGTTGAAAAGCAACCCTTCTTAAAAGAGTATCATGTCCAGAATTGCAAATATACATGCACCTACAAAGAAACAGTGCTTTTAAAGTGGATATGACAGGTTAGACACACGTTTCAGTAAAACACAGTGAACATGATTATATTTAAGATTTTACTAAACATTTTGCCTGTTTGTCCCTAGTTTCACTGTTTTCGTAATGTTTATTATTGTACTTACTGGTTGAACATGGGCAGCAAATATGACAGAGGTAGAGGTAATTCCACAGCTGTTACCTAGCAACCATTCTGAAAACAAGGGCCAAAATCCAAATAAAGACTTATGATTTGACAAATAATACTCCTTTATAACGCCTTTATTAGTTGAATGACGTTTAAACTGTCAGAAAAATGTGACAGTTGTGTGTAAATTGTGTCTGTAGTTTCAATGGCACGTTGCTTTTTGATGACATCACAGAGGGATTCCATTTTAGAACTCAGATCCACTTCCTATAATTTCAAACGTTTATATCTCAAAATTTCTTCACAAACTGCAATTTCTCAAAAGTCCACTGAACTAATTCATAATTAGAATATCATATATAGACTTTAATTACCACTTGTATCGCAAAATGTTAACGTTATAATTTTTTTCCCCCCTGCATCAAATTGTGAAGGACCCTGTGATTCCCAGCAGGGTTGCCCTCTCTCTGACTGAACTGGTAGCGTAACCATGGAAATCACCATGTAAAACGCCATGTGCAAAGTCTTACTGCGGAAAATTCCAAGCAAAGCAATCTCCATGGAGACAAGCAAGTGGTTGCTCCTGAAATAAAAAGGCATTTTGAATGTTTAGAAATGTGGGAAAAAGCAGCTTCAGAAAGGAAGGAAAAGGAACGTTCTGAAATCTGAAAAATTAAGATTAATGGTTCAAGGACCATTTCAAGACACACAACTTGATTTATCTGCACTGTTCTCTTTTAAAATATTTTTATAATGATTTTGAATATGTTTATGTATCTGTTTTGTGATTTTAAAGTCATTTTATCCTGTTGTGTAAAGCACTTTGAATTGCCTTGTGTATGAATCGTGCTCTACAAATAAACTTATAAATAAAGCTGTCCTTACTAGAAAAGTGAAATAGATCACCTTTAATTTAATCCATCAAAATACAAAGTTGAAGTATTGACAATATATTAAGTCATACAACAAACAGCACTATTCAAAAAAAGTGTCACGATACACAAATTTCAAACTTAATTTCCGATTCCGATTTTAAAACACAATTTTAAAATGTCTTCTTTTTGACAATGGATTGCAATTTGTAAACTCAAATAATTGTATTTTCTTTATGTCGTCTTACACAAGATCTGATAAATCTCACCATAATTTTAAAAATTTGGCCTTTTTAAAGTGATTTTTATTTTAATCAATACTTGTTCAAATGAGCATCTAGTTTTAGTATCAATTAGTATCTGATTATGGATACTTTAGAAATCAAACGTCACCCTTTTCTTTTTCAGCTTCATCAAATCTCTTCATCATTGACCTAACCCTAATGAATCCATCACGCTCCAAAGCGAAAACACTTGTCACGTGTCCTGGAGGTATAGAGCTTCCAACACCGCGGCACCAAGGAGGGATTCTGAGGTTAGATATCCGTGTGATGAGCGAACAGAGAGCGCCGTGCTTCACAGAGTGCTCTTGTTGTCTTAAGTTTGTCACCGGAGATGGAAGCACGTTACGGTTTGAAGCCGGCTGCATGTCTGCCAGACGGAAATAGAAGCACAAGTCCCACAGGAGGGAGGAGCCGGAGGACAGGGCTCAGAACAGCGTGTTCGTGAGCAGCAGCCTTTAGACGCGCCATTGATTCACCTGGACTCCTGCCACTGTCGCTGAACAATACTGGCACAGGCGGACGAGATGTGCTAATCTTTAGAAGGGAAGATATTGTACAAAAGTGGCTTCAATAGACTTCACTCGTGTCAGAATGTTGTTTTTGTTCAGTTAAAGGAGACATGTCATGCTTTTTTCAGGTACTTAGCATTGAACTGTAACATAACTAAATCATTCTAGTTCAGATACATTTTTCTAGCATCATGCATAGTTTGATCTAAGCAGCAAAATAAGTAAAACGTTAGATCTGTAATATATAATCTGTACATATTCTGAATGCATTTTGTTTGGAATGAATTCGTTCAGAAGCTATTGCCAGGGTCACCTCTTTCCGTCCAGTCAGGCACATTGTTTACTATAAATAACTCCTGACAATTATCCGCAACGCTTGATTCTCTGTCATGGTGCAGAGTGAAAAGTTCTGAAAAAAGCTTATTGTAAGCAGAGTCAAAGGAAATATATGGAATCAACTGTCGTTTCTGTGTGAAAGGACAGACTATGTGGGCGGGGCTAACGGTTCAAACAAAAACACGTTCCAGTTTCGTGGTTCGAAATCAGGTACGGGCCCTTTAACTTACTTCCTGTTCAAAACTGCAGCCCCGCCTCTTCCTAGTGATATTTTACCGTAACCAGCAGCAGATTTTCATCGTTTTGAAAAGTGGCTACGTGACAACTGACTTGAGCTACCGGCAGCCCCTCCTACCGGCAAAGTCATTTCCGGTGTCGTTTGTGGCCCAGCTGATGCGCTGTGCGAGGCTTAAAAATCTCAACTATGTCGTGCTTTTCAAGACGCTCCCGGGATCTGCCAAAAATTATAATAAATGATGTCCATAGACTTGTGGATTCCCTCTCTCCTGCTCCATTGTGTAAGTGAGAAAAGAGATTTAAGTTGCCCATTTCCAGCTACATCCACAACTACAAGTGTAAGTAGGCTATGCTAATGAGCAGTGCTAGCATTGCTGACACCTAGCTATCTAGCCTTTATTAATAACCCTTTTCACGAACACTTACATTTTTCTTTTAACTTCTGGAGAGCTAGCGGAAATGACTTTGCCAGTAGGAGCTGTCGAACGTTATGCACAGAGTCAATTTAGGACTCTTCAAATAATTGCAACTAAATACAGGGATGTGGGCGGGGATAGGGGGTAGGTGAAAAGGGACATTTCTGAGCGCTGGTGTTTAAAATGCTCGACCACTCTGAGTGAACTAATGATGAAGAAACACAGCAGTAACAAGGTTAAATGCTCATTAAAGTTGGTATTGCATAATTTGTCTCCTTTAAATGACAAATATTATGTATTATTTGCATTGTTATTGGCCTTTGAACATTCTTTACTTTGACATGTCATGTTTTACAACTAAAAATTGAATGTTTTTACAAAAAACAATATAACTTTAATATGATGTTACTTAAGTTAACTTAGTAACACGTTGCTTGTTATGCTAGCTACGAGTCTGACGATGATTTTTGGACTTAAAAGATTCTTGGAGCGACGTCAACAATAGAAAAAAAGCCACTCATCGAGGAAATTCAGATTGGAGTGTTTTTGACGCTCAGAGGGGCGCTAACAGAGATACATGCGTCACAGTGAAAGGAATTAGAGTCGCTTAAGGCCACATGAATCTTTATGAGCTATACGCCGTGTTTCACCCACAAGTCTGTGCTCATTATTAGCTTAAGTCTGTGTTATGGAGTAATTAAAGTGAGTACTCCTATATTGTCCTGCATTTCTATATTATCCATAATGAATCTTTCACCTATTTATTGCGCGCTGTGGGAGAGAAAAAAGTTGTGTGTAGTTCACCGAGATAAATGTAAGCTTTTAATATATGAAGGTGCCAGGTTTAAACTTTTTGGTGCATTTTGTTTTAGAAAAAAAAAAAAAATACGGGGGAAATTGGACATCTTGAAACTTGGCGTAAATGTATTATTTTTTTCTGTCTTGGAATTAAATTTCAACAAATCCGTCAATCTTGTTAAGTGCAAAATTGGCTGTGTGTGTAGGAGCTACTTTAAGAGCATGTCTCTGCGGGAGAAAAATATATTGTCAGAAAACAACCTTGAAAGCACAATGTCCCGGAGAAATCTATGGATGCAAGTGGATTACATGAAATAATGCAACATTTTTAGGAGCGGATAAGACAATGTTGTTGTTTCAAATCTCGGAGATTCAGAGCACAAACCGACCAAAGATTAAAAATGTTCCTATTCTTTCTTTGCTATTGTTGGAGAAAATAGCATTTCTCCCTTGTGTCCGTCAAAAACCGCCAGCTCAACTCTCGTTATCTTTGTCTACGTCATCAAAAGTACAACCAGATTGGACCAAACTAGAGTGGAATGCACACAATCGCAATTTCTTAGGGTTTATGTCTCTGTCTGATGGAAATAAACTTCTCCTGCATTAGAACTCTTCGGCTAATTCCACCCTCACTTCATTTAACTCTGAACCCCATCCTGATTCCTGGTGGATAATGTTTAAGACTTCTTTTTTTGCAACCTTTTTTTGTAGGAAATAATAATAATACATTGAGTTACATAAAATCCTTTTCATTGCCTTAGTCATCGGTTATGTACTTTATATCGCGCAGATTTAGAGCCATAACTACACATTTACTCTCACTTTAATTCACCAGATTACATCATCTTGTAAATTGGATTTGACTTGTGTTCCCCAAACCCATCTTTTTCACATCGCTGCATCACTTTGAGAGTTTTCGTCCCAATTAGCGCAGTCACGATTAAGACATTTTAGGTAATGATCAGTTGTCAAACAAATTCTGATTGCACAAATACTCCGAGTGAGATTATGCCCGTGACTCATTTCACGCTTCATGTATGAAAATAATTAGTGGAATGGTGTTTTATCTACTCACAATTCGGAGTGCGACTTTCGGAACGTTATCAGCCTATTTTTGCCATAATTTTATCTAAAGACGATGCTAATGAAACAGCTGAACGTCAAATTTAATAACGATATCAAATCTTATAGTGGGAAAAGTATGATAATAATAAGCAATCTTACAGTTCAATTCAGTGGCATTCCGAGGACCTAAAAATGGCACGTTAGAATGAAATGAGCACGGACAAAATGTGCAACAATGACAAGGTAAATGCCCTTTAGAAATACGCTAATGTCACGTTACATAAAAATTAAAAACTGCGGCTATATTTAGCAGCCCGGCCAGCATTGTTCTGTCACAAAATTCACATCTGCTCACTCCGGCCGTGGCGTCATCACCTTCCCCAAAGACTTTGTGTTCTTAAAGCAATTATGCACAGTGCAAAGACAAATAATGACAGGAGGTAAAACAACTAGAATAATTAGCTTCGTAAGGAGTTGTTGCTACGAACTTTAGGACAATTCACTTTATAATAACTACATTTATTCCTGCCTTAATAAAGCATGAACAAAGACTTAAATCATGGTGAACAAATAGTTGATTAAGAATGATTCAGGCTTCGTTACAATTTAATTTCTACTCTAACCCTAATGTTCATGATGAATTAAGACGAGACAAGGCAGGTGAATAGGAAAAAAATCTTGAATTTAAAGATGTCAATGTGAAACTTCTCCTGTACTTTACTCACATAAATGTACGAAAAATGTATTACACATTTTTCATCATAGAATTTCATCATTTTATATGTAAAAATGGCCACAATTGAACATATTTTGGACATTTAAATCTGGAAAATGGACAGAACCAGGTTTAAATGTCTTGGTTCGTTGTGTACACATGCTAGATACAGATTCGATTTTTGATTTCTTATTTAGTTTTTGAATCTACAAGATCATTTTTTTGGACTCACAACATTAATGAATCAGATGTCAACAAATCCTTCTGTATGTTCTGTCAAACTCTTGTTAAGATTGTCAGGTTGGCTGTGTGTAAGAGCTACTTTATGATCTTTATGTCCCAGAGAAATCTATGGATGAAGCGGATTAAATGAAATAATTAAACGTATTTGGGAGAAGATTGGACACATTTGTTTTTTCCACACGGAAGCCGATATGTTGAGAGAGCAAACTGACCAAAAAACCAACTGTAGTGTGTGTCTGTAGTGTATCTTTGATAATGTTTTAAGGCAAAAAAGGTGTAGTTATTATAAAGTGGTACCAAATTGATGAAATGTTAGCTTTACATCTTTAAGTCATTGGAAATATAATTCCAAATCTGGATGTGTTAAGTACATAAAAGATGAATATTAACATGTTAATCTGAGTGCTCTTACATGGAAATGTGTGCTTGACCTTTGGGGGTGTTTTTCCTGTGGTGAGACGCGCTTTTGTGGCAAGCGAAGGAAACCTTTTCACAAGCACGACATTATTTGTGTGCAACTCATTCACTTTTTGATATTTTAACATTTTCTGTGGTGCAATATCTCCTGTAACACGCGGCACATTCATTAAACGAATTACCATGCGCAAAATATCCATCATTTCAGTCATTTTAGTTGAATAATGATGTAACCGTCCTCTTAGAATTGAATGTTTCTTAGGAAATGAAGCCGTCACTCCGCAGAACTGGCGCGTGTTCAAAGTTTTTCTGAAAAGTAGGATTTATTATTATTATTATTTGTTTTGACCTTTAGCTTAAACCCTGAACACCAGAGTTTATCCTGAAGCACAACTGGCAAATGAGCTCTGTCTGGTTTGTGTGTCTTTCAAAATGCGATTTGACATTTTCATCATTTGGATTACGGCATTAAACTTCTTCTAATGTTTTTAGATTAACGCAGAGATAGAGATAGAGGTGTAGTTTTCATAAAGACTGCACAATGTTCTCTTTATGCCGACACCTTCTGACATCAGTAACTCATTATTTTGTGAAGAAAAGTGTTACAGTCACACCGCGGGACATTCTAGTGTTATGCTCAAAGAATTTAAACACAACTTCACTCTAAATATGTGCACTTTATAGGATATTTTGGAAGAAAACCATTGTTTAGAAAGTAATGTAAAGTGGTAAAGGAAAAAAGGACATCACGTCAAGTTTCACTGTCATACTGTGTTGTGTGCGTGCCAAGAAAGATGCATTTTATTGGCTTTTATTGGCTAAATGGGAAACAAATCTTAAATTTAAAGATATCAATTTGATACTTCTCCTGTAGTTTACTCACATAAATGCAAAAAGCAAATATACTACAAGTTTTTCATCATGTCATGTTTTCATATAGAATTAAGGCATTTTATGTGTATAATTGGCCATATTTGCACATAGACATTTAAATCGTTAAAATTTACAGAACCAGGTTTAAATTTCTTGGTTCACAAAAAAATTCACAGATGGGCTTTTGGGTTTCTTCTATAGTTTTCAAGTAAACTAGATCTGACTGAAAATTGGCCTAAAAGTTCAAATTTCACTTCCTTTTTTGGACTTGAAAATGTAATAAATCAGAGAGAAGTTTAGAATTAGATAAAATCATCAAAACCTTATTAAGTCCAAGATTGTAAAGTTCGGATTATGTAGATGCTACTTTAAGTGGTGATCTTTATGTCTGAGAAAAATGCATTGAAAAAAAAAACAGGGTAACGTTTTAGATTAAGGTTTTAAGGAGTTTTAAGAAGCACTATTTGTTTGTTCATGCACTTATAATACCTTATACAAGTTTATAATCCATTGTTTGTGTTAATAAAACGCATGTACACAGCATCAATGAGCTGCTTATGAGATTGCTTTCAATAATCAATCTAATAAATCCTCGTAAATGCCTTATAAGTGCTTATAACGCATAACACGTGCTTATTCATGCATTATAAATTGTTTGAAGTTACAATGTCCCAGAAAAATCTATGGATGAAGTGGATTAGATGAAGTAATAATCTAATCTTGAGGAGCAGATTGGACAAGTTGTTTCCACATGAAAGCCGATATGTTGAGAGAGCAAACTGAAGAACAAACAAAAAAAATGGAAAAATGAGTTTGGCTGTAGTGTCTTGTCTGAAAGGAAAAAACACACAAAAACAATTCATATTAGTTTTATGCACTTTCCATAAAGGTCGAAGCAACAAAGCAACCAACTTTGTAACACCGCTGTGGGAGCATCGAACGGCCACATTAATCCAAGGGTCTTTGGTGTACACAAAGTAGCCTACGCTAAACCGTATGCTAAGAATTAACCGACTATTGATATCTTTTGGCCACGAGACCAGCTTGGGAGAAATATTGTCTTTTTGAAAGGGCAAATTCATCAACGCCGCCATAGTGCCCGCAGTGACCACACTAATTTGACAGAGCTTGATGTTGACACCTCCGGATGTGTTATTAATTACCCGCCTTTTCACAAGTAAAACGCAACGCGACTTAAAGGCGACGCCGGCTTCTGTAGCATGAAATGGACGGCGAGACCAAAGCTTTGTGTTCTAATCATCAAATAACGAGTTCATCTTGGGTCCGGAACGCCACGCCACACCTCCTCCACCGGTGATTTATGACCGTCCGACGGAGACCTGACAATTCCCTAAAGACACAATTACCGCGTGGCCCCTGGGAGCCCGGCAGAGTTCATCTAAATGCTATAATGAATCGGGCATGTCATCGCAGCTTCCATGCAATGCCCATTAGGTGCGGTTCATCCCCAGTGCAATTAGACTGTGTACACTGGCATACACAGGAGAGGTATAGCCGGCGCATTGTGTTGGTGTGTTTTGTTTAAATGCAGTGATGTAAAGTCACTCTCATTATCTCTGAAGAACAAGTAAAGATGGAGAAAGAAAAGTGCCAGCTAAGCAAGTCTGACCGCATAGATTTGAGGACGCGACTTACTACGTCTCGGTATGAATCAAATGTGAAGGACAGTTTGGTGAGATGTGTCTGCTAACAGGATGGTGGTGAGAATGCAGAGCCCAGTGCAATGTGGGGACACTTTATAAAAACTACACTTCTTCCTGCCTTAATAAAGCGTGGACAAGACTTAATGCATTTCCACGTCAAGGGCCCGGCACTGCATTGTGGGGCCGACGTGAGCTACTGACGTCCTCCAAACATAACACACGTTTTCTTGATCAACCAAATCTGTACCACACCTGGATTCAACTTTTCAGTCAAAAGGCCAATCGCAACACTTCACAAAAAGATGACAAGTTTGTGGTCCTATGGGACTGGACTAAAGATAAGTTAACAGGAAACTACTTCCAGTTTATTTACAGTTTTTTCTGCATTTATTTCACTTCTTCCTTTATGTCGCATTTAACACCTCTTTACATAATGCATTGGGTTTGACTGATGTTTAGATGTATTATGCATTTGAAAAGTATATATTACATTCTGTCTGACGTGTGGTGTGTTAATAAACAGCTAAGAAACAGCTGATGCTAATGTGCACTAGTTTTGTTTTGCTAAGTTTGTCGACTCAACATATAAGTTCCCTTCACTGGAAATGACGGTTTATCACAAGATCAAGTCAGTGCTTGGTGAGAAGTTATAATTTTCTGTTTATATCTGCTCTTTCTGTGTGGAGTTTGCATGTTCTCCCTGTGTCTGTTTCTGTTTCCTCCAGGTGCTCTGGTCTCCCTTCCACTAAAAACATGTACAATAGGTGTGTGAATGAGAGTGTGTTGTGAGGGTGAATGCAGCACAACGGATGAAAACTAGTCTATGGCTAATTTCGGACGTGCATGTTCATTAACATGTACTGTCCTGATCAAATAAACAAATAAATCCAATCCAATCATCTCTCTCTGGTGTGTAGCCTCCATTGCTCCAAGCTAAACCGTTCCATGAGCGAAAGTGAGCCAAACTACTTTGGAAGCTAGTGTGAATTGTGGTCCGTTTTGGAGCAGTACGGTTCACTTAAGACACAGGAGACATTTTGTTTGGGTCAAAGTGAACCAGTGGAAACAGGTATCAGGTGTCTGTCCACCCTGGTGTGTGAACGGGGAGTGGTTTGTTGATGTAAAGCACTTTGACTGCCTTGAAGGTAGAAAAGCGCTATATAAATGTGACCATTTACCATTTCACAGAGGAATATTCCAGGCAAACCAATTATCTTCATGGAGACAAGCAGGTGGCAGACCATTCACCAGAAAACATAGAACAAAATATATGATCATATTTTGTGCTTCATAATGTTGAACCGATAGGACTGAAAGCTCTTTAACATAATTTATTTAAATGAATCCGCACAGTAACAAAGTCTTTGGTAATCTACGTATGTAATCTCTCATGTGTGTCCTCAGTGAGCATGTTCAAGGTGTAGTTTAGAGCTATTTTAAAATCAATATTTGTTTAATAGAAAACCAAAGAAACTGTGACAGAATGGGGGTAATATGTTCCCTCGTTGTAGTCATATGTTTTTGTCGTGCTTTCCCCCCCATTTTTACAAAAGCGTTCAATTTTGAGAAATAGTCTTCATCTTAAATTGTCAAAAAGAGAAGCTATGTATTTTTTGGTAAATAACGTCAGTATCAACAATCCTAGACTAAGCTCTTTTGATACTTTGATACACAGTAGAAGTAATCAAGCAGTTGGTTCCGTTTAACTTCTCAGCAGGCAATTTGCAGAGCTCTTATGTGGAGTTAAGGGGGTGGAGGTTGGAGAAGCGAGAAAACTTTTCATGAAAAAAAAAAAAAAAAAACACAGCTCATTGCACTTCTGACGTCTGGGTCGACAAAGTGTGGCCTACCATTACAGAAAATCTATTGTGAACAAGTTTGAAGTACAATAGACAGAAATTCACAGTTTGAGTGGTTGGGTCTCAGAAAGTTTCCAATACTATGACAAAGTTAACCACACACAAAAAAGAACAATGGTTAAAGACACTACACACGTCTAAAGTTGTAAGTTAAAGCTGATTTTCAAACCGTGAGAACTCAATCCTAGCTCTCACAGATGCTTTTGCACATCGCTTGTATTCACAGCCATGAATTTTCCGGTGTGTGTACAGATTTAGAAGTACTTTTTTAGACGGAGAAGTGAAGCAAGGTGGACCTCCAAAGGACAGCCAATCAGCTTCCATCCAAACACTTTACATAGCAACGCACGCAGTTTTCAAAAGATAAAATGTCTTAAAATGAGATGCAGGAAGCGCATAGTATAGAGCTTATGCAGAGGACATCATAGCATTCTGAATTTTAGCACTGCAGGGCAAAAAACGCATTTTAGTCCATGGTGAGTAAAGACATTTTCTCTTGTAAAAGCTCAAAACATAACCAAAACGATAAAGAGCCACTACAGTCTGATAAAAAATATAAAAGTCTACAACTCTGATAAAGTTTAGTTAGTTTGTACCTGACATATAAAAGAAGAAAACCAAATAAAACAGTTGTAGAAAACCAGATAAACAACAGGAACACTGCAGCTTTGCTCACATTTATCATTGATACAGACTTTGGGATCACACACAGTTGAACTCATTACCTTTTCTCCTTCACGAAGATGTTTCTGAGTCTAAGAGTTCCAAGTGAAAGTAATTGTGCAACAGTTGAAGTGTCCTTTATCTCCAACTGCTTTTAGCAAAGCTCTGCACAGTTGGAGCAACAACGGAGAAACTACTTTTAGTTCATTTGAGCGAAACAAAAGCTCCTTGGACAAAAACTGGACCTAAAAAAGCAAAGACACACATTTTATCAGTTGTGTTGCCCATAATTCTGCCACTCAATCGGAAGGTTGAGGAGAAAAAGAACGTCAGTGCATAACCTCTAGCTTGTTTTCTATAGGGGAACAACTCAGTTAAGACTCATTTACAAGAATTAAATCAGATACCCCATCTTAAAAAAGGGGATTACACTGTATCTGAACATTATTTATGACTATTTATTGAGCTTTTCTACTGATGTCGAGGGGTTCTGCGAAACAGTATCTTATTTTTACATGTGTGCATAACCATTATAATGAATTGAATCTTGAATTTTGATCTTGAACATTTCAATTGCAAAAAATATCACATTTTTGAAACATTAAACACATAATGGTTAAAAAAGAACAAGTATTTAAAAAAAAAAAGGTCTCACCTGCTTCAAAGTCTGTCAAACAAGTACATTTTCAAATTAATTCCGACTTTAACTTTTTACATTTGCCGTATATCAATTATAATTTCAGTCCAGTCCTTGATTGTTGGATCAGTTTGTCTCCGCCATTTCTTTGTGATGACCTTTTTCCCCAAAATTTGCCAAAAGTATGCTCCGAAGAGATCCATTTACCAAGACCATGGCAGGTGTTTCAAGGCCCAAATGCATAGATTCTGAAATCAAGTTGGGCGACAATGTCAAAAACTGTCTATTGCGCTTTGTTGAGTTATGTCCATTTTGAAAAATTGCCAAATGATTTTCTTTTTTTGTCCACCTTCTACAGATATTACGAGTGAAAATAACATTGACAGGATTTTATCTTAGAGGGACGGAATAATGTTAAATGCTGATTGTCGTAAAGCACATTGGTTTTTGAAAACATTGCTTTACATCAACCGCCAATGACTTTTTAAAAACGGTACTTGTCTGTTTTTGCACATGAACTCTTCAATTACTGCCCGGAACAAGGGCACGCGAATACATGATACAAAAAAGTAATTGAAAGCGCCGCGCAGTTTTGATTCACCCTTTCAACAGCCACACATCTTTAACAAGCAAACATGACATTCCAGCAGGCAACAAAAGACCAAGACTTTGAACTAACTTTGGTCAAACAACTTCGCCACAAACGCTCCCATTTCACAAACCCAGAATATCACAGAAAATCTACAATAATTAGTCTGATGTTGAGCCACAAAGCCTTACTATGAAGTCGGCAGACATGACGCAGATCGGTCAGAAGGAGGGCTGTCGACACGTTAATAACAACCCCGAGCCTTTCTTGACCGGGCGTTCAATGGCTCCTCTAAAACCTGCTCTGACCCTTGCTTCAGCGCTGACCACCGACGCACCATGACTCACTCTCAAGTTGTTCCACCTCCCCAGAGTCTGCCGCTACATCTCCTGCTGTCTCCGGCTCAGCGGCGGGTCGAAATCAGTCACATTTACTTGAGTAACTGTTTGGGGGGAATGTACTTTTGACGGTGCACTGTGTAACTTTTCTGGTGGGAGTTCCCGGTTGTCTCCATGGAGATGTTATTCTGGGGTAGTTCTGTCACACCATAATGTTACTTCGGTCAAGATTCTGGGATTTTTTTTGGGTTTAACTTGGAGAAAAAAAAGGATTTAAGTGTATAAGACAGGTTAGAGGACACATTTAAACATGTCTATTTTGACACTTTTTTTTTTATAAAGTTTACCATGTTACCACCTGGCAAACACACTGTAAACAAGGGCCAAAATCCATATAAATTACAGCACTCTCATCAGGTGTCCAGATTGAATTTTCAGTTAGACATAGTACTCGAAAACTAAAAAAGATATCCAAATCAGTACTTTTTTTAATGAACAAAATTAACTAATACATTTAAACTTGGTTCTGTCCATTCTTCAGATTGAAATGTCCCAAATATGTGCAATTTTGGCCGTTTTTACACATAAAATGCCTTATTTCTATATGAAACATTACATTTATTTATTTACATTTATGAAAAGTTTCAAGTTTTTTTTCTATTCACTTGCAGTGAATAGGAAGGTGAGAAGAATTTCAGAGGCGTCACCATCTCTGATTCATGATTGGTGCAGGAGCTGGGTTTAAACGGTGACAACAGAGAGAGCCCTTTTAGATATATGTTTATTTCCAACTGATCACAGGAATAATCTCACGTGTGAGGCTCAAAACTCTAAATCAGGGCTATTCAACTTAATTTTTCGGAGGGCCATATCCTCTGGGTCAGATAGGTGTACGATGCGCCCACACCATTAATAAAATTTGATCTCCCCAACACTATCTTTCAATAATGATAAAATACAAGTACAATTAAACTGGGGCTGCGTTCATACTTTTTGGTCCTGTTCTGTGCCCACTTTAGTGCTGATGCAGTCTTGGTTTGGTCATGTTTGAGTCCTGGTTTAGCCCTGGTCTAATCCTGGTTTCGTTCCAGGTTTAGTCTCGATTTAGTCGGTTTTGATGTGGTCCAAGTGCAAATGTGATTGCACCGTAGGACCAGGCACCAACCATGTCTGAACCAGGACTAACCGAGAATCAAAGTGGACAAAACCAGGACAAAACAAGCTCTAAAGCAGAATTAAACAAGACTAAAACTGGACACAAATAACACATAAACTGTTCTAACCTAGAATTAAACCAGTGAATAAGAAACAATGTACTTTTACATTTGGAAGATGCGTCGCGGGCCGGATCAGATTGATTGGAGGGCCTGATCTGGCTCCCGGGCCATCAGTTGAATTGGCCCGCTCTGAATCATACAACAGAATCATTTGGATCACTTTAGATTTACTTCTTGTTAAAATAACGCTTTAAAGTATCGCTGTTTTCACTCGCGCACAATGTTCGACTACTGCTCCCGCTGCTGCTGCTTCTCAGAGCTACACCTAAACCATATAAATGACGACGATTAAATACATTATGGCTTCATCCGTCGTATTTCATTATGACACAACACAGGCCTCGACACTGATAACAGCAGCAGTTCATTAGACTGACTGGCCACGCTGCAAGACTGTATCACTCCAGTGCAATTAGTGCTGTTTTGCATCTAAATATACAGTGCAAAATAACGAAAGGTGTGAACGTATTCATTAATGTTCAGATGTTTGTGCATAAGTGCGGCCTGAAATTAACAAAGAGATGAAACAAAATGCAAAAACACTGACACAATCCACGGTTCAAACAGGAATGTGATAATTTCTTTGTTTTGTGACTCATCTGTTTAATATGTATCGCTCATTGCACCTTCATTTTGGTAATCAGGTATTCAAAATTCAGTTGTCTTCCAATTTAAAACACACGATTCATGAGATGGGGACAGTTCTTGATGTCATTTCTTCAAATACACAATTATAACTTCGAAAAATAAGATAATGGAGTATCGAAGCTAAAGTAGGTTATTGTCGTTCTGCGAAATGGTTTGTCATAATTTAAACGTGCTTTCGGTCACCTTGGCATTCATATGTTGTGTTTTTTGGAACGTTAAATAACGCCCATGTTTAGAAAAGATCACAATTTCCAAGCAACAAGATTAGCTGTCCCTGCTGGCAGCAAAAGGCATGAACAACAGGGTTTTAATGCTAATATTCCTAATCCATGCATTCAAAGTGTAGAAATGCTGAGGACAAGTCCAGAGTAGGGCTGCTGCTAACAATTATTTTGGGAATCGATTATGATTATTCTTTAGTTGTTTAGAAAGACCAGTAAATATGACATTTTCATAAATTTTACCCAGATAACGATTAAGTGAAGCTGTTTGAGGACGTCCTGGTGAAGAACATTTACAGACCAAAGAGTGTGAACACCCAACATTTACACATTTCCCATCTCCTTTTGGCTTTTCTCTGCGTAGCAAAAGCTCTTTTCTCATCTCATGGCATATTTTGGAGTCTGCGCATAGACCAGTAAACAATTATTTGATTACTTAATTGGTGAACAACTATTAATATATTTGATTAGTTGCGATTAATCGTTTAAATCCAGAGATTGTCAGTGTATGCAGGAGACTTCGGTTTCCATTCTATATAACAATAATCTTAGAACTTTGGAGATATTTATGAGAGCCAAGTATGTTGTGTCTTGTCTTTTCATACGTTGTCTTGTTTTGTATTGTGCACTTTTGTCTTGCATTGTCTTGTTGGGTGTTGTGTTATCTTGTCCTTGCTTTTTGGTTGTTGCTCTCGTTCATTTTAATTGTTGGCGTTTTTGTTTTAATTCTTAATGTTGTTCAGTCATTTAATTGTTGAAATTTTTCCTTTTTAAATTTTTTGTTGTCTGTCTTGTATCAGAAATGGCCCAATTGTGCATCGGTTTGTCACGGAGATGCTGAATAAAACGAGAGAAAAAGAAGAGAAGAAGACATCCTTGCAAACAGGATTCAAAGCAGAAGACGCCTTCGGGTTTGTACATTTTCTTTTCACATGCAAATCCGTCATACTTTGCCGCACTACAAGATGAGGTCGTATAAATCCCACGTGTTGCAGTCAAGATCTTATAGGTCATGCTTTCACATCCATTTAAGCCCTTTATTCGTCATTGTACAAGCAGGTTGGACAATGAAATTATGGATTAATCAACTAAAAGGAGGCGTGGCACTGGCAAAAAACTCTCAAATTAGGATCTCGCTCAAAAAACATCTATGTACAAAAAAGAACTCATAAGCGCAGGTCAAACTCTCCTGTCACACCAGTTAAAGAACCATCGATCGATTTAAGCATTAAAAGCCTTACTGATGAGTATGTTACCTACGCAGACATGGGGAGAACAAACTCGGAAGGCCAACCACATCCAGGAATCGACCCCTGGACCTTTTCGCTGAGAGGTAAGAACGCTAACCATTGAGCCGCCATGAC
Source organism: Rhinogobius similis (assembly GCA_019453435.1). Classification (NCBI taxonomy): domain Eukaryota; kingdom Metazoa; phylum Chordata; class Actinopteri; order Gobiiformes; family Gobiidae; genus Rhinogobius; species Rhinogobius similis. The sequence continues at coordinate 27,291,631 of CM033633.1, read as the reverse complement.
ACCATTAATTCAGTGTGCAAGAACTAAGATGCTCAGTATTACCGTAAAGACCATTGATTTAGCAGCACCATACACGCCGTCACTAACGATTTATTGGTCGACAAGTCAGAGATTATTGGTCCGATACGTCGACTAGTCAAACCCTTATTTCTATTGTATATTGAGACTTTTAAATACATTTTACCATTAGATTTATACATTAATCAAATAAAATGTTGAAATATGGTGACTTAAGGCTTCTGTAAAGCGTGATACTGATGAAAATGAGACACATTTATTATTTTTGGACAATTTCATTTAATAATGCTGCTGTCTATACTCCAGATAAGAGCTTCAAAAATATCTAATTTTTCTGACCAGTATTGCGATTGCGATTAGATTTGTGTGTTTTAATGATAGGATTCTGGTCAAAGTTCACATTTTAAACAAGTTAAAAGAGAATTGAGGAAAAGACTTAAATATGAATTGACAAACTAAATTAAAAAATCACACGTTTTTGTTGCTTTTCGTCAAGTTTTTGTGTCGCTTTTAGTGACTTTTTTATGCTTTTAGTCATGTTCTTGTTGCTTATATTCATGTTTTGTTGCTTTTACTTATGTTTTAGTCACATTTTTTATGATTTTAGTAATGTTTTAGTCCTGTTTTTGACAGTTGTTTTTTGATTCATTTATTATGCTTTCATACGTGTTTCTGTTTCTTTTTGTTGAATTTTTGTCACTCATTTAAGAACTGAATAATACACAATACTTTTTACAGAGTAACTAATTTCCAATCTGCTTGTTGCATCCATTCAAATTTATATTTCTATGCAATTTTGATTAGTAGAACAACCCTACTCCAGAAAACAATTACTATTATCAAAACTATTCATGATTATTAGCTGTTGCAGCACTAATTCCATGGAAATCGCATCATAACCATACTTCAGAACATTCTCAATGGAAATAGGTAACTTTTTATTCAAAGAACGAGTCAAGTTTGTAGAGATGCAAGTCCACTCTCTGTAAGAACAAATGTTTTTCATGCAATAAACACAACTGAATTGAAAAACAAAAACATGCTATTATTCGTGTCTGTTTGTTGGCTAAAGCGTTATGGGGCGGGCTTTGATCCATTACTTCCTGGACATACACACAAAATGTCCTTTTCCAGTTCGTTTCAGGATATGTCTAAACCCAGATCGCACTATTCCAAGCCTGTATCTGCGGGCCTGCTCCTGCTTTGTGCACAGGACACATGCATAAACATAACCATTTGATCCTGCCTATATACAGCCTCCCACACTCATTTAACCAGCCCGCTGCTGCTCTGGTCTATTTTCTCTGCTCCTGCTGTGAATCACGAAAAGACAGGGATAAAAAAGTGGGCGCTGACATCCCGCTCTCAAAACAATGGAAACCAGTGTTCGCCGGCGATTTTATCAAATGTTTGCCATAACCTGCCTCGTGCCATTTATAGATCCTTCCACAAGTGGCTAAGCTAAAATAGATCCCGCACTTGACTGTTCTATGCCGTGTTGTTTTGAATAACCACATGGAGCAACAATGCTAAGAATAGCAGTGCCGTTTATGTAATTTTTGTATAGGGAATTTGCATAATATGGAGGTGTTTATTCAAATCACATGGAGATCGTGTATGTTTTTGTCTATAATGGTGTAATGCGCACTTTACTTCGGTACGGGGTGTACAGGTGGTGTTGTCCATTCGCTTTCCACAATAGCAATTTGATTTGCATTTATTTGGCAATTTTGTCGGCCGTAGTCTGCTTCCTACAATGCATTATTATTATCTACTAAATTGACCAAAGCAGAGCGAAGGATCTCGGTTTTCTCTGAACCAATCTGTTGTAAACCCAACTACAATACAGTATTATTATTCTCATCTTCCTCATCTATTATAATTCAGCAGCGGAACGGACGGCCTCCTTGCTTTATCCTCTTGAAGCTTGAAGGAGTATTGTATTGCTTCTTCAAAGTTGTTGTCTTTCAAATCAACAAGGCTTACTTTTTTCCCATGATAATATTCTCAAGCAATATTAAAGTCTATGACAGGTTCTCATGATTGTCTACTTTGGTGGAAAAAATTTTTTTGTATGGTTTTACATTTGTGAAATTGCAGTTTGTGAAGACATTTTGAAATATAAAAGTTTAAAAATGCAGGAGTTCTGAAATGGCATCCCTCTATCCATGTCATCAACTATTTACAGACAATTGGCACGTTTTTCTGACAGTTTAACGGTCATTGAACTAAATTTGGTATTATTATTTGTCAAATCCTAACTATTGTGCAGTTTATATTGATTTGGGCCCTTGTTTTCAAAATGGTTGCTAGGTAACAGTTGTGGAATTACCTCTAACTATGTCATATTTGCTGCCCATGTCCAACCGGGAAGTAACATTATAAACATTACGACAAAAAGGTAAAATGTTTAGTAAAATCTTAAATATAATCATGTCATTTAGACTTTAAAGGTACACAATGTAAATAAGTTTCCATGGAGATGCTATTGCTTTGCCTGGAATGTTCCACAGTATGGTCATGTAGACATATAATACCCAAGTAGACGCAGTGTGCTATCAATCACTTAGCAACTAGTTCGGCGGATTTTACAATTTTGGAACCAGAGGGCTGCTACCAACCCATCGACCATATTTAGGTCAAAGCCTCGTTTTAAGTCATTGCTGTGGGTGTAAACCTTTTGGTGTTTGATTTTAGATGATATTATTGTGTAAAACTGGCATCTGAGCTCAAGGTTTACGGTCCGTTTCAGTTGTTCTTTGAGCTCGGAATTCCAATTCGCAAACTCGGAGAAAACTTCAGAGCCCGAGTTAGAAAATTTGGTGAAAAATACACCCAACATCCAACTGCCTCGTTAGTGATGGTGTTATTTAGCTTTATTTGCTCTCTACTGTCCACCCACTGTCTGTGAACTTGCTGCTGTGCTGCGTCTGAGCTTCTGCGGTTATAAATGCACTGTTATGCTAATGTTGCTACTGTCTACACGGAGCTAATGTCAACCAAATCAAAACTTCAAACTCAAGTCAATAAATTAACTCATGGCTGATGTGAGAACTCTTCTATTTTTTATTTGATTGACTCATTACTGTAATATACTGGTGTTTTTTTTCATACGTAACAACTGGGACACAAAATCTACGCAAAAGTCTCTCCAAGTTCCAAGTTCCGACCTCAGAGGATGACTGAAACGCAATATAACTGACTTTATGTTGAGATTTTCTGACCACTAAACATGCTACTGGTGAGGAGACCAGATAAATGACATAAACATCATGAACTAAACATTTTATATAATTGGGATTGGCTTCACAATTCATTCATATGCGACGGAACGTTCAGTTTGACGTAGTTACAGGTAGCATCGGCCAAGTGTTTTTGCAGAGAATTCTGTGTCTATGAAAGTCTGATTAAACATGTACATTTTGCAGTTTGCCTGATCCTTCATGGAGAAAGGCATGCAGCAGATCCTCCACAAGAAAAGTTACACACTGCACCTTTAAGATTAAGTTAGATTGCAAACTGTAATATGAGGTCTCTTCTTGTAGCTCATGTTGTTTTGCCCATCGATTTGTGCACAGCATCTGCACAAATTTCCAAATGAGCGAGTAGTGAATCTTTCTACACTGGTCATGACAAATTCTGACAACATGGTGACAAGAAGAGAGATTTGTCAGTCTAGTGATCTTGCCTTTCGCTGCCCAAAGCTGCTTTATCACGAGAAGCGCGAGAAAAAAAAGAGTCTAGCAATCAAATTCAAAGTTACAAATGAGTCACAAGAGCGGAGTTTCTGTCAGATCTCCGGCACCGAACGCAATGAATCCGACCAGTTTTGTCCAACGCGTCATAGAAAACATGCTGCATTTTATGAATCTCCCGGTGCATCCAATAAACTGCAAAGATCACACCCCGCATTTGCATTCAAGCCGCATCCAGTCCTCAAAGACTTTTTGCTGATGGTACATTTTACACTTGTAAATCATTGCTTTTCAGAGCTGATGGCGGCTTTTAAAACAGTTTTGCAAAGCCCGAGAAGATCTTAGTGCCGTGTTTTGCCAATAAGTCGAGAAAAAGGCAGTATATATTTTCACGGATAAACAAGCGCTTCTTGAAAAACGTCTAATTCGCTCATTTCGCCACATTGTAATCGCCAAACATGAAACAAGGAGAGCGCTGTTGTTTTGTTGATTGGTTTTAATGGCTGGATTATTCCGAACGTCTGTTACTGCTAGCTACAGTTTATTTTGGGTTTGAGAATCACAGCTATACTAATGAGCAGATTGCCCGAGGCTCAGTTAATCCTGTGTCGACGCGAACAGAATTACTGGTGTTAATGGACACTTATCGCGAACTTGGTGATGTATTAATCGGCGAAAAGAAGAGGAAGGGTCGAAAAGAGGTCATCAGTTGCTTGCTTTGAGGGGAAAATGCCAGAAGTTGGATTAATATGTCATTAGGGGAAATTTATCTTGTCATATTTAGGATTGGGAATTAACGTTTTTTTTTAAAGTGTGAAGAGATCAGTGAAGCTCAAGGCCTTCTGGAAAAACGCAAATGTCGTGGATTACTGGGTCAGTGGTGAAAATGATTAAATTGGGGTTGACTAAAAAGGCGAGCTCCCGGAGAAAACACTTTTATATTTGGTTTTCAAGAATGTTAAGACCAACATCCTTTGGTTACTTCGGTTTTTCGCTCAAATTGGACCCAACATATTGCCTACTTCCTATTAAAAAGTGATTTGCAGATTGATTTGGCATAGGTTTTATGTCAGGTGCCCCCTGTCACTCACTCAACATTCTCAACACTTGGATCAATAAAGCAACTTTGAACTGATAGGAAACTCAATCACCTGCTGCTTGCGTTAAAATCTTTACTTTCAGATCATCTCCGAAGAGCAAAACATTTTGGGCTAAAAGAAATACATACATTTACCAGAGCATGGTCATTTATTTTGCAATTAAATCCCTAGACCATGAATTGAAAAGCATGTCTGATTGGTTCTAGTTCTCCAGAGAAAACGTCTTTTGAAGCGTAGCCTTTAGCTTGTTAGCTGTGTAAACAAGTAAATGCTAATTATTAACCTTCCGATCTTTTTGCTGCACTGGTCCTTTTAACCTCTTGATCTGTGCAACTCTTCTCCTTCTACCAAAGACACACATGACCCGCACTAATTGGTTGCCAGATTCTATAATTGCACAGACTAGCAAGCACAAATACACACTTCATATCTGATTCTGTCATGGAATTCGACATTTAGTCAGTGTGGACTTGTGAAGACGTGAGTTGGACTTGCATTATTTCGATAACTTCAGACTTCATAAAATGGGCTACGGCTTGGGACTTGACTTGAACTTGAAAGATTCTGTGACTTGAGGTGACTTGATGGTTCTCCACCAAAAAAATAACTGGGTTTAGAAATTATTCTTATCCATACAGTGGACAACTATATATACATTCTGTGTTTTTACAGGAACAAACTGGAACATGTCAGTCCCACAATTTTTTGACCAGGTATAATTTTTTTATAAAGAAGGACCAACTCAAAGCACAGGACTCATCTTGGACTTGTTTGTCTTGGACCAGGGATGTATCTTGAATTTTCGAGCCATGGACCTGGGCCTTGACTTAAACTAGTGGGGCCAGTGACTTGCAACTTGGCTTGGACTTGGGATTCAGGTTGTACTTGTACCATTAACTTGGGGATTGACTTGAATTTATTTGCCTGCCGTAGACCTGAGACTTGGCTTGGACTTATCGGCCATTGACTTGGAAATTAACTTGGACCTGTGGACTATTAATTTGGGACTTGGCTTGGATTTATGGGCCATTGACTTGAGACTTGACTTGGACTTCAGGACAACCATGACTTTGTTATAGTTACAATTACTGTCCACGCACAGCACGGCAGAAGCTTTGAAGACCTTCAAATATGCTGGACAACAAAAACCTTTCAACCCAACGGTCTTATTTCCGAACCACAGTCATACATTAACGAAGTGTCTCTCCCAAGAACATTTACACTGGCCAGAGCTGGGATTGATCCGGCAACTTTATGGGTATTAGCCCACTGAGCCACTTTTATTCACAGTTTCCAATGTCCATGCATACTTCTTCCATGCATTTCAATTATATCCCTAAACTAAATATGCCTGGCAACCCAATTTATACTGGATATTGCAACAAGTTTCAACTTCTTTTACCAAACAAAAAAGATCCATGTGATTTTGCTATGCACATGTTATCCAACACATAATCACAGAACAGAAAATGGCTTTATAACTTGCCAAAAAGTGTTTTCCTAGGTTCAGCTTGATAGATTTGTCCACACTTTGGTCTAAGGGGGACCTTGGATTACAAAGCCTTCCACTGTCCCTGATGGCACAGCAGTTTTCTGAGGCAGTGCGGAGTCTATTGTAGCATTTGTGCAAGACATGCTTTGGAAAAATAGCAAAGCGCACTCAGGGCTAAGGGTGATTCAAAACGTCTCAGAGCTCTAGCAAGAAAATATCAAGAGTGAGAACATCAGAAGCATCCTTCAAACGTCTCTTGACAATGGTCGAACTGAAGATGACAATTCCGTTCCTTCAAAAGCCCTGAAGAAATGGATTCAAAGGTGCATCGTGAAACTTTTCATTTGCCTGGAATGTTCCACAACATTGCATCGCACTTATTTATCTTGCATGTATTAAATTAAAGGTGTTTTGACGAGAACAAGACCTTGAAAAAAATGTAATCTTGCACGACAACACCGCAAAGCTGCTGCTGGTCTAAGTACTAAAAGAAAGGAGCAAAGCAGCAGAGTGCCTTTTTGTTTAATCATCACATAAACCTCTACATCCACTTGTATGCTAAACTAATTATGGCTCTTATGTAATTAGACTGGAAAGAAACTTGTTTAGACCATTAATATATCCATATTCCCTATTGTATTTAATATGCATTTTACATTAGCTATTAGTATGCTTATGAAAGGCATAATAGCGCAAAGAAAATCTCAAGCAATAAAACTAAGTCCCACAGTAAAACAGCATTTTATATAGGCTTATATGGGGCGCTTATTTGTTTGCTAACACATAAGCGATGCATGCTAAATGAATAATGCATGAAGTAACTTAATGAAATAATGGAAGATAAACAATGATGTCTCTATACAGCCGAGCCTGGGCACTGTAGCAGACACCGGCTGGTTGTTGGGCTGTGAAATCTAACACACATTACCATTACAGCTCCGAAATGTAGGCTACGCTGCAAATAAGGAACTGTTAAAAATAATCAGTGCTGGAAAGTGACGAAGAACTGTTCTTAAAGCGGAGGTACCTGACTCTTAAACCGTGGGACCGGAAGTAGGCATTCAAATGGAAAAGTAGTTCCTGGTTCTCACAAACACTGAAGCACGTTGTTAATATTCATACGCATTCATTTTAAGGCGGGCGCATGGCGTTAGAACATGTTTTTTCAGGCGAGAAAGTGAAACTCGAGCGATCGCTGAAGTACAGCCAATCAGAGCGCTGCTTTCGGCTCATACTTGGGGTTGATGAGAAGTAAAATGTGTTATTTTAAGTGCAGTGGTCTCATTTTTGTCACAAAGTCTTTGGTGGTGAACACACAATGTACTAGGGTCCTCAAAAGTATCAAAACTGAGATACTGATCAATACTAAAACTAGTATTGAAACTAGATACTCATATGAGCAAGTATCGATACTAGAAAAAGCCTTTTACAGTACAAAATATTACCTTTTGTGAACAGTTTTAGAATGACCTGGTCTAAAACATTTGTAATTACCCTTTAAGTATTGAAAATGGCATAGAGAATCAAGTATATGCCTTAGTTTTGAATTGAGTTTCAAATGTTAGTATTGTGACAACACTACAATGTACTAATTTACAACAAAAAAGCCAAGTACCTCAACTTTAAGCGTTTGTACTTCACTTAAATAATTTTAGCAGTGGATGCTTTTTACTTTTACTTTGGAGAACAAGTGTCTGTACTTTCTACTCTACAACCTTTCTAAACAGTACTAAAAAGTAAAAAGGACTTTCCTTTACTGTTTGAGACCTCCTTGAATGGGTAAAAGACTCACGCCCCAACTTTGAGCAAACAAAAATATATCAAAACAGCTAGAAAAAATAGGACATGGTTTCAAAAACAGCATAATTTTTTTCTGCAGATCACTACTTTTGACACAAGTGTAGAGGAGTGCATGCAAAAACAACAATTTAAACAGAAAAGTGCTAGGAAAGTGTATTTATACATTAAGACTGCAAAATTTTCAGCCAGCTCACTTCATATCTTCTTGCTTTTGCCGTATAAATAATTATTAACTTTATTGAATATAGATAAAATGATTAGTCGACTAATAAAAATCTTGGTCGACTAAGGTCCCATCGACCAATCCACCAAATGACTAAAGGACTACAGCCCTAGAAATACTTTACTTTTGATTCTAAAACTACATATTTCAACGGATACTTCAATTCTTTCATTCAAGTACAATTTTGTCATACTTTTATGTACTTTTTTGCTCCTGTATCTGCACTTAAGATTTAAAACGTAAGTACAAAAATTGAGTACTTCTTCTACCACAGAAAAAAATAAGCCAATTCATCTTTTGACACATTTCAGGGCTGACAGTGGCTCAGTGGTGGAGCAGTTTCCCATCAATTCAACCCTTCTTTCGCCAGGACCTCATATTGTTGTTGTTGTTGTGTCCTTGGGCAAGATATTTCATCTGACTCGTTCTCTGTTGTCTCTTAACACTGGGGGATGAATGCGTGTGTGTGTTTCAGAGTGCATATGCGGGGCAATGTAATGAAAATTACAAATTAGCCCATGGCACTCTGGCGTTCACACGCTTGTGTTCATGTATGTGCATTATTTTATCACATATGTTCTGCAAGCAAACACTATCACTTGAAAGCAGAATGAATCACAATTAAATAGAAATAAATGAATGGTCACAATTAGTAAATAGCGAAAACTGCCATTATTTACAAATCCTACAGTCTTCGCTCAAATAAGGCTGCTGGGGTTGTCAATAGTATAAAAAAATCAGCTACTACATCAATACTTAAACTAGTATCAAAACTAGATACTCATTCAAGTATCGATCTTAAAAATATCACATTAACAAGACAAAATGTGACTGTTTTAAACTGATCTTGATGGGGCTGTAGTCCTTTAGTCGATTAATGGGTCGATAGAATCTTGGTCAACCAACATTTTTATTAGTCAACTCATTTTATTTAGATTAAAAGGACTAATGTATATGACAAAAAGTAGAAGATATGGATTGAGTTAGCGCAGGTTGTATGGGTTGGTTGTTTAGTCGATTAATTGGTTGTTGGTGTCTTAGTCGACCAACATTTTTATTAGTCGGCTAATCATTTTATTGGAATAATAATTTTTTTTTTTAGAAGACACACTGAGCTAGCGTGAGTTTTTGAGTGAATGATGCTTTTGATCAACTTTTTTGCGCAGTTTTTCACAGTACTTTACTATTTTCTTTCTATTCTATATTCTATTCTATATTCTTTTGTGTGTATTTGGGGTCAGATATATTAGTCAGATTATTTAGTAGAAGCTCCTCTACAGTGCTAGTGCAGACTACAGTGCTTAGCTGATGATTTTGGAGTGAATCATGAGTTTGATATAACTTATATACTATATCTAACATATAAATATACTGTTTTCTAGTATTTTTCTGTGTAAATATAGTACCTGTTTTTGTATGTAGATCTTCAAGTGCCCACGACAGGTTGGAGTACTCATTTCACTAAAATGCAGTTAAGATAAATATACTTAAAATTTTGCCAAAATACTTAACAAATTTTATCCCGGTTCAGCATTTTTTTTGTTTTACTTCCTGGTTGTAAATGACATCACACTAGCAAAATTACCTAGCAACCACACTGTACACAGGGCCAAAACCATCTAATATCTTTTTTTTTTTTTTTTATAAATAAAAATACAGCTGAACACATTTGTTTTGTTGAATTAATGTTTAAAGAGTAAAAAAAAAACCCGAATCCCCCTAGTGTGACATCATCTATTTGTTTACTTCCAGTACTTTAGACAGATTTTTCAACTTTTCTCCACAAACCGCGACTTCATTGGTGTAAAACTATAATTTGTATTTACCACAGGCATTAATACACCAATAAAGACAAAATTATAAAATCATACGCACTATAAGTTTCATTAAAACTAGTATAAAAGAAAGTACTATTATTTTGTGTTGAAAATATCAGTCTGTTGTCTAAAACCTTGACCTAAAAAAGAGCATGTTTTATTATCATTATGGTGATGAGAATCAAGTATATTTCTTAGTTGAGATTAGATTAAACACAGCATTAGATATTCTTTCCTAAACTGTGAGGCCTTAGCATGGATTAGTTAGGTTTGGAATGGCTAAAAACGCCCAATTACCACAAAAGCTATAACACAAAAGCTTTTTAAAATGAAATAATACAAGCTATATAAAGTTTAGGAAGTGTTTTTTACAATATCAGTGTATTCTTTGTAAATCCAAATATAGCTCTCCTCGTCCATTCTAATCGAGTGCATTGTCACATTTGCCCGTACGCACCGAGACATCTTGCATTGCCGCTCCGCAGATGCCAAATGACTGGTGTTGCGCGGATCGATTTGTATTGTGTCAGATGTCGTCCCTATTAGAGGCTGGAAAAACATGGACGTCGCGCTGTGCAGCTCGCGTACCGTACTTTAATTGCAACGTGACGCACAGCTACGGCCTCAGCGGGAGAGTGTGCCGCTAACTCACTCGCGCAAGCTGGCATCGATCCGGGAGGAGCGCGTGCCACTGTCACGCCGAGACACACCTATGGCACTCATTTAAAACTAACACGGCGGCAGATGATGGAGCCGTCTGCGAACAGGCACAGGACTACGGGATGACTTCATTATCTCGGCGTACGGTGGCGTAATGGAGGGGTGATCTTATGCTAAAGGTCAACGCACAGTCACGCCGAGACGCTATGACTCGCGCGTGTCTCTACTTTGCACTGATGATGTGATAATAAAGAGTCGTGTTAAAGGACACATTCTGCCGCTGTGACATTTTTGAGCTTTTAACCATGCTCTGACAATGTTCCGTCATCAAAAACATACCTGGAGTTGCATCTAGCTGCGTTTTAAGGTGTGTGGGTTTGAAAAGCCTGTCCTCTTCGACCGTCAAAAACACTTCCTGCTGAACTTGCTTGGTAGGTGATGTTTTTTTCCGAATTTAGACGTCATTTATTCAAGAATCTTCTGCAGGTTCAAGTCCTTAAATCATCGCCAGACTCGTTCTGAGCATTTTTGCTGTTTAAACATGTTCACTGCTACAGCTAGCTTGATCATCAAACGTCACGCAGTCTCTTGAACTGAAAACTGAATTGTTAAAGTGCTACTGCCTGCATACACTCAGTAAGTTCCAGGGTAAACTGCAGAAAACCATGTTAATTTAGTCCGTAATAAACTTTGTTTTTTTTTGTCAAAGCATGAAATGGCAAATTTAAGGTACTCAACAGTAAGGCTAATGAAAATACAAAAAAATACATAATATTTTTCCTTTTAAGGACACATATTATGCATTATTGTTGTTGGCCTTTTAACATGATCTACTAGTACTTTTTACGGCTGGGACGATACACTTTTGTCACGATTACACATCACACACAGGCCCAATACAACATGTACTGTGATTTCAATATTTAGCGCAACACAATAAATTATGATTTGATATTAATATGTTTTGCAATTCTTTATCGTTGATAAATGAAAAAAAAAGTTGATTATTCACCTTATTCCGCTTGCCTGTGTCTATGATCCACACTCTTGTTGTAAAGGGACTTCCGGTTTGAGGCAAACGGCAAACGAGGGGAAAGTCTCTTGCTAAAACATTATGTAAAGTAGATTGATTTGTCTAAAATGTTTAATGTACTCGTGCAAAAACAAGTCAGCAACACACTGATTTCCTCGGCACCCTGAAAACGGCTTTTTAGTCCGTGTAGAACTTATTTTCTGTTGAGCTTGCCCGCTCCATGTAGACTACAAAGGAAACAAGATTGTGGTGCCCACGGCAACTTCCGGAATAAGGTGAATAGCAAACCAGTATGAAGCATGCTTCAGTGTTATAAATGACCTGAATTAATTTAAATAAAGTACAAAGCATTTAAAGCAAGGCTTTAAAAAAACTTTTTTAGTCATTCAGCACCATCAGCCTGTCTTCAAACACATTCATTTCGTTCATTTTGCAAATATTTTAGGACGTCAGTGCTGCCCCCTGCTGGCCTGCAGAATTCATGTATTCTGCATACTATGACAAAACTGTGATAAATTGTCCCAGCCTTAGTACTTTTACTTTTGCATTACTTTTAAAACTTACAATAATGTGTGTACTGCAAACCACACGTGACTTTCTAACAGTATAAGGTGTTCCCTCACACTCCATTTTTCTGGGAGCAGAGGGAACGAGAATCCATTCCCGTGCTAGAATGTGTCATAACCTCAGATGGAGGGCAAGAGACCCTTTTCCCCATTGATAGCACTGGACTTGGCCATAAAATATCTCAAAAGGTAAATTCACAAACATTAAACCTGATGATTTCTCTCATTGACTAGGCCTAACACCTCATTGTATTACAACAAAAATCTCCCTTGCCCTCCATCTGAATTAAATATCATTGGCTGATTGAATGTTGTGACGTCGCATGAACGCAACCTATTGCAACGGGGCAAATGAACAAACACTAGCTTGTCCTCGACATGCTAATGAAAACACGCGGCTGTAAAGAACGTGATTTGACAGCGGAAATGCTCAGAGCGAGTTTGCAGACAGCGCAGGAGATCTCAGGAGCTCGACCCATGGTGTCACAAAACCAGGCTGAAACCGAGTGTTTTTGTGAGGCTCGGGGGGAGAAGGTTTTGTAAACAGGAAACAAGTCTGAATTAAATTTACAGGCATGTTTTTGATGAGGGAAAATGTTATAACAAAATTAAAAGTTCAAAAGATCATCAGCAGCAACCAAACCATCAGCCACCTCAGCCTATCCATCATCACCTCCAAATAGTACAGTATAAACTATTTCAAGCTTACTTATGGTCCAAAATGCAAGGAATACTAAAAAAAAACAATCAAATTTTTAAATACATATTGATAATTCATAATCTTGTAAGTTATAATGAAACGTATACCTAATGTTTGGTGGCGAAACGTTTGCGTATGTGATATATTTAGCCAAATACAAAAAATTCCAATCTACCTTCTTCTTATTCCCCCCGCGAACAGCAGCTACGCAAACAGCAGGTCACATCCACAAAGTTTGATTCATTAGCTTGCCACTTTTCCCTACCCTCTCTGTCAGTCTCTCGCACTTTCCAGTATTATTTTGTCGGCGGAGTAGTTCAACTGAAAAGACATTGTGCGGCAAGTCAAGGGGCAGTTCTGAGGACGCTGCAAGTGTGGACAAAACGCACTTATTCAGTTTCAGTTGACGTCCGGTTGAATGGCGGGTTAAAATGCTACGAGACTGGACTTTTCAACGTACCATAATCTCACCAAGGATAGTGAATACGTTGCTTTTAAACGCGGACACCTCTTCACTTCTAATGTTTACATGATTTAGAGTACATTTTATTCACATTTTTGGTCTTCCTTGGGTTGTTTCTTCATTAATACTACAGTAGAAATGGTGTATTCAAGCATAAGACCTGGTTCAGCCCTAATTTTGAGCTGTTATAGACTTGATTTGGATATACTATGAAAGCCAAATCTTTTCTTTGTTGGTGTATGGTGTAAAACATTTGAGAACTAATGAGTCAGGCTTTTAGAGCTGCATTTTAGACATTGGAGCGACTCCTTTTGTCGGTGGCAATGGATAAGGGCGTCGCGGAGTCGTCTCGACCATTTGCTGAAAGTCTCTGCCCTTTCTTGCCCTAACTGTAACCATAACCCTAATGAAAGAAAATAAGTAACAGTTGGGCTGGTTATTAATTTGTGTTTTTAATAACCAACAATGTGAAAAAGGTTTATAATGAAGCAAGTTTACTAATGACTTTCTTATTAGCAGAGCAGGGTTATTATGCAGAGTGCGAGTTGACATGGGAGTGATTATACAGTAACACTTCTGCATGGAATAGATCGAGATAGAGAAGAGTTTGGCTTTTCTCTGCGTTTCAGACAACGTCACAACATTCTAGTGGCTGAATGTTGTTCTATATGGTTTCATTATTGTGTTGCTGTATTTGGAAACGGCTTTGTTTGTAAAATGTGCTCTAGAAATAAAGTGGGTTGGATTCTGTAGCCCAAAAATATTTAAAACAAATGAGGGTCAACTAAAAATGAATACTGTCAAAATGCAGATTTGTACCGTAATATAGCCAGGTCTAGGGTCTAGTGTGAATTTACCTTTTAGATATTTTATAACAAAGTATGATGTAAACAAGAGGAAAATCTGGCTCGTGTCAATATGGCATCATCACACTCCAGAATTCGAAAACCGCCAAAAGTATGTAACCAAAATAAGTGAGTATGTAAAATATGATTGTGAATTACAGTGAAAAATCTACATTGCCAATTGTTTAAACTAAAGTAAAGATTGACTGCAGTTTACAATTGCTTATGATATGACGAGAATGAAAACGTAATGAGCATCCACTGTTATGCTGATAAAAATTGTAACTGTCCAAAGTCATTTTTTATATATTCTTTACCGTATAGCCCGGCCCTAAGTCAACGTAATCAATTTTAAACATACAAATCTACAGGTTAAATGATGCAACAACTGCCAGCTTCAAAGTGGGGATGCATCACAGAGAAGGCTTTTATTTTGCGAGCTGAAGAGTCTGGTAAAGGTGTACAGACGTTAAAAACATGGACGAGCACTTCCTGGATGACATCACTAGGTGGTTCCAACTTCCAAAGCTACAATCTGACACAAGCATCTTTGCCCTCGGACGTTACGTAACTGTGCATTGTCCTATTTAATAAATGAATGAAAAGAAATGGAACAGGGCGTTTTCAGAGCGGACTCGGCGAAATCTGCAACTCAAACATTCACCAAGCAAGAACGGTATTTGTTGATGCGCCAATATTATACAAATGTTAAAAGCCCCAAGACGCCAAGCTAGCGTCATTTAGAATCGGTAAATCTTCTGTGCAAAGGTCGTTAAATCCCTTACTGTACCAAATAAATACGCAGCCGCCCTTCTTGTAAACAGTGTTCCTCATAAATATTGCATTCCACTTCTTGTGCTGGATCACCTGCGCTGGTAAACACAGCTCCGACCATTTCAAAACAAACACATGTTTTCGATAAAAATGCAATTTAGTCAAACAGCTACAGAACACGCAAATGAGTCGTACACGTAGCACAGGAATAGCGGATAAAACAAACCAAGAAAAAAATAAAAAATCCAAGTTTAGGTGCAGTGCTGCAATCCGGAATACTCAAGGAGGAGGAGGTTGCCATGGAAACAGAGTTACATGGGCCTGAAAATGAAAGCGTCTGAGGATTTGGACTTTCACTGTACATCAATTTTTAAACCCAGGGATTGTTTCTTCGGGCTTCTACGTCAGGCTTTCCAGAGAAGAAGGAGAAGAAGAAAGAAGATGAAGAGGGGAAAAATGACAAGGAAATTCTCATGAAAGATGGCACTAATGCGGACCATCAAACCCGAGTGATAAACACCGTATTATGAGCGCTAAAAGAGAGGGAGAAAGAGGGGATAATTAGCGGGGCATTAAAATAACTGCAGTGTTTACATGTTGCTGCTTGTTTGATTGCAGCACTGTACATGGGCTTTTAAGAGAACAACATACACAGTGTTTGGTAAGCTCTTATTGCACTTATGTAAAAGCAAATGGCTGATGTTAGAGCTCGGGATTGTGTCGTCACGTCTGAGAAGTTTCTGTTTCTAATTTTAATCGAATGGTGATTTCAACGGTCATGTATGTCGGCCTTAAATCTACAACAAAGTCCGATGTTTTGCTAGGGCTGAACAACTGCGTAATGTGCATGAGACAATAAGGCTACACATTTCACTAAAATGCAGTGATTGTATTTAAAAAGTCTGATTTTGATTGAGAATTTTCTAATTGTATTTCCCGGTTGGACATGAGCAACAGATGTGACACATGCAGAGCCAACCAAATTGTAAACATGGGCCATATAGAGTATATCGTCTATAAGAAAACAACCCACAAAGGCAGCAAAAAGAGAAAGGCTACATTTATGCACTTTTATGTAGGGCTGCACAATGTTGAAAATGATTGCGATATGCAATCTGGCTATTAAAATCTGCGATATTGATATTATTGTGATATTTGAATATACTTTTTGATTGAGGCTGAAACTAACAATTATTGTAGTAGTCGACTAGTCAGCGATTATTTCTATTGTAGATTGAGACTTAGAATAAACATTTTTAACCAGATAAATGTTTATGAAATATTGTGAATGAAGGCTTCTAGATAAAGAGTATCTACGAATAAAGTGTATAATTGAGGAAAGTTACAAAAGGTCTACTCTTTTTTGCCATTTTTCTTTAATAATGTCATTGTCTTTGTAATAAAGCCTTTACGTTTGTGTTTTAGTGTTTAGTCCACTGAACGATGACCATCATCATCGTCACGATTATTTTGCTATTTGTTGCCGCCCTATTTTTGATGCAATAATGTCTGTTATATTAAAATAAAAAACAACAAATATAAAACCGAGGCTAATTTAGTTTGAAAAAGCTCGATTTTATTAATGATTTTCCTTTTTCAACGTTTGTCATTTTAAAAACAGAACACTTCTATCAGACTTTGGTGTTACTGCGGTATATTTTGCTTGTTGCGATATCGTTATTGCGTCTGCCAATATTGCGATATCGATCATTTAGCAATACATTGTGCGGCCCTACTTTTGAGGTTAATTTTTTACAATCTAGGCACGTTTTAGCACATTTCTGATGAATTTCCTGAATATTGTCACCAGGATAATCAAGATCCATGAGATTCAGAATGATGAGAAATGATGAGCTTTGCTACAGCGATTAACAATTTTACACAAAATATATATCTTCTGAATGGGAAAACGTCCTCAGAATGTTACATAATATAACTCGGAGCGGCAAATCGTGAATATCAACCATCCCAAAGTATAAGACTGCCATTTCATATAACTGCAGTGCAATATCTATTCTCACCAACCTATATCTGCACCGGAGCAGCCCAACCATTAACCGGCCCAGCTTTTCCATCTTCTCCTCTTCACCATCCCCACAGTCTACTCTTAACAAATCCTTCTCTTCCTTCAACACCTCTATCCATCGCACCTCAGTCATTTCTACGTCTCCAGGTTGAAATCTGCAGGTAAAATAAGACAACAGCTGCTTAGTAGAAATGAAATTCGCATTAACATGATTTATTGAGATTAGATTTACGGTTTATCTCCAACATGCACTTGATACTACCTGCTGTTGCAATTACCGGTGTTATCTGGCCGTGAATTACATGATGATAAGATTATTGCGAACAATTGCTCTTATTCTCTCGGGGCAGCTCTTCCAGGTAATAATAAAAGAGCACGTCTTTTTTTCCAGTGGCCGCCCTGAGAGGTGTAGTGCGGCACAAACACACAAACCTTCAATCATGTCGGAGCCGTCTGTCCCACTAACCGCTCCGGAGCTGCTCCAGGCCACGGGCAATGACATATTTTTGGGTTACGGGCTTCCCATTACAGTGCCATATCCCTTGTTTTAGCTTAAATAGTGTGGTGTAGCGTATTGTGTGCAATAGTTGAATCAGTAAAACTTTTATAACAGCGTCAGATAATGAGCTTGTAAAATCTAGATCCAATATTGCATGAAATAGCATAAAAGCTATCATAAGTACAAAAAGAACATTGGGTTGTTGCGGTTAAATGGGTGAATATCTGTTTGCAGTGTATGTGTGTGTGTTATTAAATGCAAATGTTTTGTGCGATGTGCTTTTAAACCATCAGTGTTAAGTACAAGTTGAAAAAGGGGGCAGATATAACGTAAGATTACTCTTTTTTTCCGCTCCTTTTCGCATTTTACAATGTTTGTTTCACTGATCTTTTTATATGACATGAATGAAATAAATATACAAGAAATTCAATTAATGTAACTATAGTATGAGATACCACTGGGAATACTGTAGTGGTTATACAAATCAGCTTTTTTTTTTAACCATCTTCTAATATTTAGTAAATTGCCAGAATGACTACAGTCTTAAATAATCAGACCTGATATTAATAGACACAATACTCCATCGGATCATCAAGAAGACCGGCCATGTTGTGTGGGCGGAGCTGGACTCTCTGACTCGAGGATGTCGTGAAAAGAATTTCTCCTTGGGAATGAATGAAAAGTCATTCTGATTCTAATTTACCCGGAACGCCACACACGGTAGGTTAAAGGTAGCACCAATTATCGTGTAGATGTTTTGACCGTGCTCATCTTCCTGAGGTTACTAATTCATCAAACTGAATCAAACTACTCCAGCACGCATACACCCACGATATCTGCAGTATTTGGAAATAAAACTTCCCAATCATCCACTGCAAATCATTCCCTTCTACCAGTTCTACGCCGTGTCATATTTAATAACTGCTATACATTCGCGTATATGAAGTCATCCGGCATTTTACAGCCTAAAGGCAATTAGACATGCTAATTGAGTCACTGCTACCATAAAGTCACTGGCGTTGTTTACATGCACACCAAAAATACTGATCATTATCTGATTTCAGGAGTCACGAGATTATTGAAATGTCATGCAAACAGGGCGATTATTCTTTCGATTATGGATTCGTTGTATAGAACGCAAAAGTCGAGGGATGAAGCGAAGCCGTTTGAGGATCCCGGTGACATACATTTACGGACAAAAGAAGCGTTTTCATGGAATGCGTTGAATTTACACATTTTCTGCATCGTTTTTATGCAACTGCGTCTCATCTGGGTCGTGAAACTTCTATTCTCAGCTCATGGCATGTTTTGAAACCCATGTATAGACCAATTAACGATTTTGTCGAGATTAGTTGACGATGATTTCGATAATGGATTCGCTGTGATAGTTGATTAATAGCTACATTACATCTGGCGTGAGTAATCTGATTTCTCGTTGATTGCTGAAGGTTGTTCCAAGGAAAATGATGCAAAAACTAATGTGGCAAAGAAACGCAAAACGAAAGAGGAAACGGGAAAGATTGCTTTTTTAAAATTCATAGTTTTTTCAAATACAACAGTTACAAATCCATTGCTTAACTCAACATGTGTCACCAAGTGTTTTTGATAATCAGATTTCTCCCGTGCATGTAAACACGCCAAAAAAAAAATCCTCTTAAAATTGGGATCGTTCTATTAAATGTCTTTGTTAGCTGTATGTTCCAACCATTTCTAATTCCAACGACTTTTCAACACCGCACTGTATCGCCATGTGTATAAAACTGGTGTTAAATCGATTCTGAATGACCACAGCCAAGAATTTTACTCGGGGCATTACTCTTCTGGTGCAAATGGATTCTCTCTAATTCCACAGGGGCCTTCGAGAGCAAACGATTTCTCCCCGTGCGCCTCAACGCTGTACAAAAAAAAAAAAGGAAAAAAAAGAAAAATCTCCCTGGAATAGCTTTCAAGAAAATGTATGGGAGAAACTTGTGTGGATTGCTTTTTATATCCCAATTGAAAGCTATCCAGTCCAATGCAGGCTAGAATACATCATCCAGTACGTGCTGACCGCTGTAATGATGATATCTACGGATGTTTACCGCCGAGGAAATTGATTAGGTGCAATTAAATGGTCAATAAAAAGGCCATTTGGATGTGAGCTTTTAACACCAAGATGCGTGGTAGTGCGGCTCACTGTACAGCTTTTATCTATACGTTTGAATCGATGGCTTACACAGAAGACAAGGGCCAGCAGATGTCAGGTTTGGATAAAGACACGAAAAGATATATATATGGGTACTTTTATGTCATGAGGTCAAAAAATATTGTCAGCAAGAAAGTTCTGATTGGAAACTAATGCTGGCAAAAGATCTGGAGAAGTAGTAGAAGGCTGGATGGATGGGTCAAATGCTATGCTACTATTCTGCTTGGTGACATTTAAAGGAGACATATAACAATTTTTTTTAGAAATTTGTATTGAACTATAGCATAAGTAGACCATCATTTCACATTTTGTTAATTGTAAACTGCAATATTGATCTAAAACAGCTTTAAAATAGAAACGTGCCCATTGACTTCCCGTTCAAAACTGCACAACTGATAAGCCCCGCCTCTTCTTCTCTGTAGCGAGAGGCTTATTTTGATTTATATGTTTTTATTTCCGAAGACTGGCTTCTGAACATGATTTATTGCATCACCGAGTCGTATTTTTTTCAAACAATCACAACTAATTGCAAGGATTTGGGCGGAGACAGGGGGTAGTTGAAAACAGGAATTTTCTAAGCACTCCAGCCTCAAATGCAAGACAATACATGATCATTAAAACATGCCGGAATCAACTGAAATACAACTTTGAGTAAACCAATAATGAAGGAACACGCTAATAAAAGTTAATTTTGCATAATATGTCCCCTTTAAATCAATTTCATATATGCACCGTTCTGAACACAGGAGGTCTAATAAACATTGCATCCTTACGTCCTCTATTTACTGCAGTAAGAAAAGTTTCCGTTATCAGCCTATGTCTCTCAACACCTTGACTGCGTTCCGAATATCCACCCTAAATTCAACCCATTCACGAAATACAACAGTCCCACACTATTCAACAGAGTCTATAGTGCACTCATTCACAGATTCTCCTTCACTCGGGTCATGTGGGTTAAAGAAAGGCAGATAAACTCCAATAAAAATGTATTTCTTTAATAAATGTTGGACTAATAATTATCCTACAAGTTTTATTTAACATAGATCTCAAGTTAATTCATCAATTGGACTGGATTAATCAGCTTTTTGCCTGCAATGGGAAACACTCACTCTTTTATCAGCTCAAGCTAAGGTAAGTGGGTTTATCGTTATGGTTTATTTAAAGGGGCAGTATGTGTTTGTTTGTTTTTTTCTTGCAATAAGGTAAAATCTGTTTTGCCCTAGTGCATCTATATTGGGAAAGCTCTTCTTAGGTCGGAATCAGACCACTGTGTGCCGTCTGCATCTAAATACAAAGTGTTTTATTCACCGTAAAGCAGGAAGTACGCTAGCATGCTAATGTAAAAACCAGCTCTGGCTTGAAAAGTGCTTATAACTCATCGCAGTGAATAATTACAACGCTTGGAACGCGTTATTTAGGTGAGCAATCCATTTGGACTGCTGCAAACAGTTTAAAATAATAAATGAGTTCAGTTTTCACGTTGTAAATATGGTAAAAATCAGGAACAGTGCCTTTAAAAGCGGTTTGTAAACACGGATCAACTGTGCTTTGTTAAAACAGCTTTTCTATCTGCTCTCATTCAGTTGTGTTTTGAACAGTTAAAGACCTGTCGCTGTTCACAAATGTTTTTCTCACTCTCGCAAAGCATTGTGGTCTAAATGGGCCAGCGCTGAACATTACTTATTAAGGTGCTTTGAGGGAAATTTGGTGCGCACTACTTTTTTCGCCTGCTGGGCATTCAAACGCCACTAAAAATGATTCATAAATGGTGCCTGTTTTGCGTCTCCAATTTGGCAAAATGCAGAAAATCATCGACTTTTAAACATCACATCTTAAGTTTAAGGGCTTGGTCGCGATACGCAAGTCTCAGTGTGTTCGGCCAAATCACTGCTTCGACAATTACCGCCGAACGTCCTCACCGTGAAGTCTTGCCGCTCACTTTTCTACGTAACAACGTCCACAAAAACATCTCACATCACGCCGCCTTTTCAAAAACAAGCCTTGCAAATCCCGGAGACCTGCTCACCTGTGGTTTCTACGATGCCCTCCAGGATGACCACGATCTCGAACTGCTCCGTCTGCATGGAGCGCTGGGACAGGTCGTAGAAGGGGCTCTTGGTGTCGATGACGTGGCAGATGGTGAGCGGAGACACCAGGAAGAGCTGGTCGGCGCCGGTGCTGAAGCCCACGTCCAGCTCCAGTTGATCCAGAGGAAGGAACTCTCCCTCAGGGGTCTGCCGGGACTGAAGAGGGACAGCAGGTTAGTGGGACGGAGGAAGACGAGAGGTAAGAGACGGAGAGCGGAGGTGTGTGAGTGTGTTGGAAGTAAGCTGTGCCATTTTAGGGAGAAGGAATGCTATAATTGTTCACTCCTCAGTAGGGCATTAGCATTAGGGCATTTTTCCTCCATGCACTAATTTCATGAACATAAATGGCAGACTTTTAATCAGTGTCCTTTAATACAACAAAATAGTCAAATGTATTCCTCATCTACTCAAACCACATGTAGATCAGACAGATTATTGAACATAAAACTAAACCAGGCCCACCCGACTCACTGCCTATGTTTACATGCACACCAACATCTGATTATTATCAAATCAAATCAAATCAATTTATTTTTATAATGCCCAAAATCACAACAACAGTTGCCTCGATGGGCCACAGGTAAAATTATCTGACTTTATAATTATTTAAAGGCGCTGTACCTGATTGTTACAGTTTTGAAACATGAAAAACAGAACTAGTTCACGTGTCTGATGCATGTAATAAAGTAAAGTCTGTTTTGTCTCAGTACAGATATATTGTAAAAGCATGTATTTGAGTGAAAATGAGACCACAGCGATTTCTCTGCATCTATTTTTAGAGTGTTTTATTCCACGAGAAGCAGGAAGTGCGTTGTTAGCATGCTAGTGTTTGTTAGCTCTACCCGTGATGGTAAAACTCTGGGTTCAAAGACTTGTGAAAAGTGCTTATTAACTCATGGCGGTGAATATTTAGGATGCTGGGACTTTTTTACACTATAAAAAATGATCTAGGTTTACTTAAAATCACCTGAATTCGGATTATTAATCTTAATTTGAGTAGCTCTGACAAGGTTAAATGTAATTTTATGTGACATTGAATATTTCACTGGTTTCAAGACATTTCTGACTGATTACGGATTATTTTAGTTTGAATTAAGACAATTAATTTGGCAGTGAGGTAAATACATTGTTTTTTACCCCATTGGCAAATAATTTAGCTTGAAATGAGAAGAAATATAGTCAGAAACACCTTTAAACATACAAAATAATCTAGGACCATCAAGAAAATTTCTCCTAATTACCCGTATCTACAGCTGTTAAAATTAAGATTAATATCCCGAATTCAAGTCATTATAATTTATCTAGAAATATGTTTTTTGCAGTGAGCAGTACATGTGACTGCTGTAAAGGCTTTAAAATGAACTGTTTCTGCTTCTTATGTTTCAGACAGTGAAATGAGTAATCTGATCAGAGGGAAATCAGATTATGGATTAACGGACTTTGCTGTTTATGTGTCCTTTTAATAATCTTCATAATAACTCCAAACAATCAGATTTTAGGTGCGCACGTAACAACAAACACTGGGGCTTTATCCACATATGTCGTTCACAGCTCAAAATACAAAATCGCCAAAAAAATGCACTGGTAAAACAATAATCCAGGGACACATCTGCATTTAGAGCAAAGCCTGCCTGAATAAGTCCATTTCCCGTCACTTTCGAAGGTCGTGATGGACTCCACAAATCTTAGCTCTGAGGGGAGTGAATTCCACAGTCGGGTGCCACAGATTCAAAAGTACGGATTTGAATTTTTGTGCGAGGGGCCGCTGACAGATCTTGACTGGCAATTTTTAAGTTGACTGAGTTCATATCGCCTGATCTGTAACACGAAACGAGTCCGTGTGGGTTTGTAACTATAAGAGATCATACGGTATAGACTTTATTGCACTAAAACATCAGCATTTCAATCCATTTCTGACCTGCCGCCACATCAACATCCCATACAGCAGATTGATGAAGCCATAAGGTTAACACTAAATATGTTCAATAAGACCTGACAATAAATCAATAAAAGAGCCATTAACAAAATCATTATTATGCATTTTTTGCTTCAATAATGAGCCAAGAAAACCATTCTTTTCTTTGTCCGATGAGGTTAATTTGGTTCTGATAATTGTTTGTTTTTGCCACGTACGAAATACGCTGAATGTCTTGCGATAAAAGGGGGAGAAGAAAAAAAAAAGCGGTGAACATTAAGTACATGAAAAAGGAGAAAGAAAGAAGGAAACAACAGGAACAACTCGAGTCGGCCGTTTCTGATCATTGGAAAAATTAAATAACCGCATTAAGGGCTGAGATGGAGCTCACTTCGTTGAGACAGAGGGCAACGAACATTGCGGTTAGATTAAAGAGGCAACTGAAACACCGAAACGTGCCCACAGAGCGATGAACCGGGACAGAGGGCCCTTTGTATTCTCACGCACGTATAGTCGGACTGCAGATGACGCAAAAAGGACCTGTGTAAACCAGCCGACAAGACACGTCACAGCAACATCACATGCAGCTCAGAAGAAAAGAGTAGTCAGGAGTGTCTGGTACGAAAACACAAACAAACTCTGGTCAGAAAAAAGACTGGTTTAGATAAATACTTTTCTTTGTCAATTTATTGTGACTACATTAAAATACTTTTCGTTTTGAGATATGTGGGGATTAGAGCTGCGCGGGGAAAATATCGAATTGCAATTTATCTGACCCAGTATTGCGATTCAATTTGTGATTTTATGCTAAAATGATATAATTAAGTTTAAACACATCCTGAGGAATTGGCAAAAAGACTGTAATGTGAACTGACAAACTAATAAAAGAAGCACGTGTTTTCAGAACGTTTGTTGCGTTTATGTGGCGTTCAGCAGCATTTTTGTCACTTTAGTAGCGTATTTTCACTTTGTCCCATTTCTGTCGCTCTTTAAAGGTCCCATAACATGCAAAATCTACTTTTCAGAGGCTTTAACCTTCCTACAGTGCTATTTGGGCCTCGTATGTGTGCCCAAAGTGGTTTTTTGATTGATTCCCGCATGTTTTCGCTAGAGAACTGTCTTTTCCGTCCCCCTCGGGTGAGCAGGCAGACGGGGGCTCCTCACAAGGATGACGCGCTTCACAAGGATGACGCGGTGTTTAAGCCACGCCTCCGGGAAGCGCGGCGCGGGCAGAATAAAAACAGCTAATGCTAATGCTACACAGTAATTACGATGGATCGACAGATCGAAGAGTTAGCTTGTTATTTTACCCAAGCGGCAGCGTCCGTCGTCGAGGCCTGGAGCACGTCAAACTCCAGGTCAGATCCAGGGCGTAGGACTCAGCCTGACGCACCCGTCAGGGCGGATAAAAAGGTATATTCCAGTGTTTGTGTATCGCTGTTTACCGTAGCACACAGCGCATGCGCACTATCTGCGCTCCAGGCTTTGTCACGGGTTGGGCGGGGGAGGCGCGCAGGTTGGGCGGGGGAGGCAGCCTGCTCTCTGTTCGGGGGGGTCAGATCTCAGAGTGAGCCGTTTGCTTTTGCAAGGACGGGGGCCAGTCCAAGAAATGGGTGTTTTTTGGAAACTGTTATGTTATGGTTATTGCACAACGCAAAATTTTATCAACAAAGCCCTTAGAATAGACTGTGTAAAGGGCAAAATAGCAGAATATGGGACCTTTAATTGCACTATTGTCGCATTTCCGTCGCTTTATTTGTTTGTCGCAAATTTTTGTTGCATTTTGTCACCATTTGACACGTTTTTGCGCTTCAAGTCGCATTCCGTCACGTTGGTGTTACTTTTTGTCATTTTTTGTTTTGTTTTTGAAGCTTTAAGACGCGCTTACATCATTTTTAGACACATTTGTGGCACTTTTTGACGCAGATTTGGCGCTTTTAGTCTCTTTTAGTCACATTTGTGTCTCATGTTTCAGAACATGTAACAAATGTAAATTACAGGGTTAGCCATTTTTATCTAGAATAAAACAGGATATTTTATTGATTGCGGAAGACACTATTGCACTGTGGACGTTACGATTTGCTAACTGTGTCCATTCAAACTGTGATTTCAGTTCGATTTCAATTCACTGTGCCGCCCTGTTGGGGATACTTGCATGTTTTATTTAAAAAGAAAAATATTGCACACCGCTGTTATAGACAAGCTTCTAGTGGCTCCAAATGTTCTTTCCACTTGGTGCTTGGTTAACTGGCCTTAATCCAAATGCTCATCCATACATGAGAATAAATAACAAGTCCAACGAAGTATCCTTTTGAAGAGCTGTCAAAAGGGACAATATGGCAACGACCGATATTCGAAAGGAATCAGAGAAAAAGTGCATCGAATGTGCAACTTTAGCTTTTTCAGAGAGTGTTGTTCACAGTTGCTTTGTTAATGATAGCTAACGAGGGCTAGCTGCTAACTGCATGAGGAGACGGCCATCTGTGCTGTTAGATGTGTGTGCGCTTCTCCCATCGGCGCCACACTCGAGCCGCAGCTACCGAACCGCCAGCTATCCCCGCGCGAGGAGCCGCTCTCCACTCCCCCTGCTGGTGAAACGCGGCGTAACGTCCACGGCGCCGCACAATTACATTGAACATCTGGGAAAAGCGTTTGTTTTTATGCTTGTTCTGGCAAAAATAGAACAGCGATTGACAAGTCGGAGCTAAAATTGCAGCGTTTCACAGATTTCAGTGGGCTCCCGACAAACATAATAATATTGTCAATCATTTTTGTAATATGAGATTTGAACTCGTGCTAAAAGGCTGCTTACAACTGCAGTTCCACCCTTGTAATGGTGTTTTTTAAAAATTGTGGCAAAAGGTCTGCGGTCTGTGAGAAAAGTCGTCTCTTCAAACTATGATTCATGAATGTTAGTTTTGGTCCTTCAGCAATAAAAGTGATACGTCGAAGGAATATTATGCAAATGACGCTCGAAACTCATGGGGCTGCTAATGATAAATTATGGATTAGACTTGTGCGGCAATTTGAAAGCACCCAAAGCGCTTTAATATATTTACTTCAATAAACAATCAACATTAAGAGTTAATTATTAAATGCGTACATGTAAGTGTGCCCTGTGTTAGTAATCTATTCAAGTTTGGCTCTCCCAGTTGAGCCTCTAAGATGTATCTTTTAATCAGAGATCGAGACAATATTTGCTCTCATTTTTTAGCGAGTCTGCCTAAATTCTTCTTTGCTTATTTTTGTTACGTTTTTGTTGCATTGAGTAGCATTTTTGTTGCTTTCTGTCACGTTTTTGTTGCATTCAGAAGCGCTTTTGTCACATTAAATCCCGTTTTGGTCGCGTTTAGTTGTATTTTTGTTGTTGTTTTTTTTGTCATGTTTTTGTCTCAAGTAGCATTTTTGTCATTTTTGGTAGAGTTTTTGCTACTTAAGCATTTTTGTCGCTTATATTTGCATTTTAGTTGCTTTTTTGTCACGTTTTTAATCGCTTGAAGTACAGTTTTTGTTGCTTTTTATCACGCTTTTGTTGCTTGAGGTGTTTTTGTCATTTTTAGTAGCCTTTCTGTCACTTAATCGTGCTTTTGTCACTTTTAGATGCACTTTTGTTGCTTTTTTTTGGTCAATTTGTGTTATCTCTAGAAGCGCTTGTCACTTTTAGTTGCATTTTTGTTGTTCTTACAGGCCAACCCATGAAACCCATGGATAGTTCTGTGATATAATAAGGATTTGGGTTTGAGTTTAGCAGTAAATGAACATTAAATAGTTTGGGGGAAATGCTCAAATATTTGCAAAACCAAAAATATGGGCAGAGCTAATTGGCCATTGGTTTCTCTGGAATTCGAACAAAGACACTAACAACTCCTGCCATGGACACGATAAATGGATACCTTCAGAGCATGTTTCAGGCGGCAGGAAAGAGGGCCATTACGGAAAAATGGATAACACAAACTGAGCCGACGATTGTGGACTGAACCAAACCGATGATGGACGTTCACAAAATGGAAAATACACATTCAGGCTTCATTTGAAAATGGACAATTCTGATAGACTTTGGAGCAAATACACCAGACTACATACTAAGGATTATGAAAATTGTTTGTCTCTTTGTCTTGTTTCTGTTCTATGTTCAGTTTAAAAACTGAAGAAAATAAATAAAAGTAAAGAAAAAATGTCCATGTCGGTTCATCTCTACTGATGTATACTGTAACATTTCAGCAACTTTTGGTGTTTTGTTCTGTTTTTGTTCTTGATTTTAACGGAATTTCCTCATTGTATGACGAATATGGACTAAAGTTGTTTTTTTTTTTTAACTTATTATTGTTTTTCTGTGTAGGAAAAATAGGGTTAGGCTATAATGTTTTTTTCTGCCGATTTTGTGATGTGGTTAGATAAACACAGAAGAAATGATCCAGCTCAACAACGGTCTATGTTTTCTTTTGGGTTTTTGTTAGAAATAATCAACACTTGCTCTTGCTCTTCATCTTACAAAAGGACATATTCAATTTCCAAAACAGTGTGGGTGGCAGCACTTGAATGGCACGGTTTAGCAGCATGTATAGGTAAAATTGCACAGGAGACTTTATTTATAACTTGATTCCATTTGGTGCCAGACTGCACCGTGTGATCCCATTCTATAAGCCACACTGCTGTGGTGCTGGATGTGTGCGTGCCATATGCCTAAAGAGTGTGCCAGCATTACGCACATCTATAAAATATGAATAATCCGGATGCTGCGCAGTGTTGACACATGTGGGGGCTGTTAAAAGTTGCAGGAGCTCGCTGACTGAGGTAATGGGGGGAACCAACGTGGCCTAATGATCAGGAATAAGTGGCACATTTTCTCCACTGTCACCCGTCACTTGGCTGAGGGAGAGCGGTGTGTGGGGAGAAGGATTCATTAAAAAGTCCTGATAGACGCGCAGTTAGGGAGCTCTCTCTTGTGTTGTTAGTGAGTTACATAACCAACAGGCCACTGCTGAGGGGAGAGGAGTTATGTATAGATACACTTAACAGAATATGGAAATGAATATGCCCATTTGCCGTGCGCAATTATGTGTGATGTGCTGGAGCAGCGGGGTGCAGTCAGAGCTACTTGGGAGTACTTACTTTGAGCAGTTTGCAGCGGATCTGTGCGGAGACCATATGGCTGTTACGCAGGTTGCCCACCCTGAACATGAGAGTTAGTTTGCCGTCACGCATGGAGATAACCGCGTGCTCGCTGAACATCAACGTCTCGGCCCTTTTCTTGGGCTGAGACATTTTGATAAACATGCATCCAATCAGAAAAGCATCAACGATGGATCCCAGGATGGACTGGAACAGAAAGAGTATGATGCCCTCTGGGCACTTGTCCGTGATGTACCTGTAGCCGTAGCCTATAGTGGCCTCGGTCTCGATGAAGAAGAGGAAAGCTGAGGGGAAGTTGTGGACGTTGGCCACACACGGTGTGTACTGGTCGTTGTGGGCTTTGTTGAGGTCCCCCCGTATGTAGGCGATTAACCACCACATGGAGGCCATGAAGAGCCACGCCACCGTGTAGGTGAGGATGAAGATGAACAGATTCCAGCGCCATTTCAAATCCACCAGAGTGGTGAACAAGTCTGAGAGGTATCTGCTGGTCTCACCACCCAGGTTCCCATGCTGGACGTTACAGCGCCCGTTTTTGTCCACAAAGCGCTGCCTCTTTCTCTTCTTCTCCGGTGGAGGCTGACTGAAGCCGGACCCGCTCGAGGAAGTGGTCACTACCTGGTAATCGTCCCCAAATTTCTTTCGAAGTGCAGACATACTACGATGACAGCAGCGAAAGAAATGAGAAAGATGTAACGCAGGGAGCGGAGGCAAAGTCCGTGAGAGTAGTTGGTGCAGCCCGTGCGCAATGCTCCACAGGAGAAATAAAGAGCACTGTCTTGACTGTCTTTAGTCTCGCACCGTCCTCTTTCGCCCCGCGCTACTGTTGCTGCGCACAGCCATGAAACATCAGCAGCGGGAGTGCGCCTGACAGAACATAGCAGCCATAGAGCGGTGGAGAGGCTGGGGAAGGTCTCCAAACGCGCCAGTCGCAGTCCAGCTCTACGCTCGTCTACCACTTACTGCGTTGAGGAGAATTACTCATCGTAGCGAGGAGGTTGTGCCTTCACTCTTTATCGACCGCTTCAGGACGCACTAAGTAAGTTTCCCCCCCAAATCCCTCCGAGAGCGCGCCATAAACGAGCCAAATCCGCGCGTAATTAAAGAGCTGCCGCCTCTCAGATGCTCCTGCGCGCACTTGTGCGTCTTCTTCCTCTGGCCCTGCGCCTTGGAGCGGTGAAGACTATTCTCCCGGTCCGTGCTTGTCCTGTGTGGTGTGTATGCAAAGGAGATGAGGCGCATCCGAGCATATGACAGTAAAATATATGACGAACTGGAGCCGAGGCTGAAGGAAGAGATTCACTGTCCCACTGTCGTCATTTTCAGACGCGCGCATCGATGCCAATTACCGGGCATTTCTTCCGTTTTCTCCCAGGGCTTCTTTTAAAAGCGACCAGATTTGAAAAGAATTAGATCCACAAGCTGCTTTTTGCCGTCGTATTCTCCGCTTGGCTCCTGCGCACTTCCACTGTGACAGTGATGCTCGCACTGTTGCCTAGTGGTGCTAAAGACACAGACTCTTTGGAGGAGGAGAGAAGAGGATGGCATCATCCCACTCTAACTTATCAAATATGTGAGTGAGGAAGGGCTGGGGTGGTGGAGGGGCTCTACTCAACAAACCAATTAAACTGGCAGCCAATTAAACATTGAAGTCATTTACAATTGCGCCAAATCTGGAACGCTGCCAACAATTCACTCATTTACAACACGAAATAATCTCCTGGACATGTCTCAACACACACACATCTATAATTATTTGTATTTATGTTTAAATGTACAAAATAGGCTTAAAATGATAATTCTTACTCAACTGCATACTTTTCTATTGCGACATTGCAATTTCCCTTATAAATAAAGGCTCCTGTATCTAATCTTAAAAATTATTATGGCACTTTATATTTGTTTACCTGAGACACCTATAGTATTACTGTTTTGTTTAAGAATAATCCTTTGAACCCAGAGATGTATCAGGAGGGCAGCTTCTTATTTCTATATACATTTTCACATTCTGAATTAAGGCATGTTTTTGCTTTTGCAGTTGCATTTGCTTATCCACAAATGTTTAGTCACATTCAGCTCTGGCGCCTGACCGTATCATTTCAGATCTGATTGTGCACACTGCTCCCAGCTTCTGAAAAGGTGTCATTTTCCACCAAACACACCTCCAGCGCCTGCCCTCTCGGCGCAGTGGACAGTTACAAATGCCCCTCATTTAGTTGCTGTTCTTATGGGTCACCTGGTGCTAACGCTCAGTGGTGACCTCTCATCCATCGCCCGCTGACACTGTGGATTTATCCTTTCAATAGCACACAGGAATGTGGAGGGAAAAAAGTGTTTTAAAGATCAGAGGACGACAGGTGCTCATGCGGAGCGGTGTACGCCCACACGAGCACACATGACACCAGGAGGCTTTACACAGAGACCACAACAAAACACACTGAACATACCAGACTGTTGAGTGTTTTTTAAAGGTGCAGTATGCAACCTTTCTTGCGGTGGGTCTGCCAACTGCTTATCTCCATGGAGCCGTTATTATTTTTGATAGAATTGAACACATTCTGACATTAATTAACCCCAATAATTTGAGAAATGCGCAATAACATCGCTCTCCACCAGAAAAGGTACTGAGATTGAGAGATCCTTTAATTGTCCCACAATGGGGAAATTCCAGAAAGAAGCAGCCGTTTCCAGCGCTAACAAAACTCTCAGAAAAGAAAAACAAGAACAGTATAACAAACATTAATACACAATATACAACAGATATTGGGAATACGGTACACGTGGTCACGCGATGGAATTTTTTCAGTGGATATAGGTCAGGGGTCACAAACAAGAAGATAGAGGGAAGAGCATAGTGCATCCTTAAAATATGATATTTTTATTCATATATTTGTACGAATTGTTATGCTTAAGTGTAAGTGTTGGCTCACCGCGACGTCTGGCTAGCTCACTGTTAGCCGTTTCCTGTCCAATCATATTTCTCAATGGGTTTTTTGCCCAGTCTCTAAAATAAATCACTACTTAAAAATGTGTATCAGTCAACTGCCAACTTCTTGGTTCCGGATGTATTTTTCCATTCATTTTTCCCATAATTCCACAAAGAAATGGAAGAGAAATGAAATGTTTGAAAGCATGCTTGGGGCTAATAAGACCTAAATATATTTAAAGTCTGTCTGCCCAATTCTGAGTCTCTTTTTTACGCCACACTGTTATAACAAGAAGTTAAAGACTGTATAAATGAATACCACAAATCTTGAGGCATAATAAATATTCAAATATGGCCACAAACTGAAGTATCCTAATAAAGCAATTGGAAACTTACTTATAAAATGCAAAATAAGCAACGAGCAAATTTTATGTTACAATTCGCTTTGAGACACAGTGAGCCAGCAACCTATTCCTACTTCATCTGTCGCTGACCACGGCCTGCTCACTTTGAATCTTAACCAATCACCAATCAAGGCGTTCCTATAAATGTGCTTTCTCCACCGCAGCAGTACAAGCATTCACCTCCTCAGCCTCACTTTAATTCATAACAATTTTGCCTCATATAGTAAGCCTGCACCTTCGCCTTAATCCCAAGAAACCAATTCACTGCACAAATTTCCAAACTGGGACAATTCGCAGTTCAATTTACCGTCTCTTCACCGTTTTATGTTTTATTTTTGTGATCCGGAACACATTTTTTGCAGAAGTCACGGCACTATATAACCATTAAGGGTGTCACTTTTCTTATTGCGTTAACGTTAACGTTTCTCATTTGAATTTCTGAACCTGCGAATGAACAGCTCAGCCAACCAATAACGCCCCTTACTCAAGCATGACCGCCATCACGGACACGCCAGGCTTCATGTTACACGCCATGTGCATACCAAACACACGGGGTAAACAGCGCGGGCCAGAGGAGCTTTGGAACGTATTACATTTGGAGTCATTATTTGTGGAAGAAAGGCCAGTTAATTTGGATGAAAATGGAGCGAGATGAAATGAGTTCTAGACAACTGACAGACAGTTCCTCGTAAGGATCGTGTTGCCCCTGGAAGAGATTTGTCTTACGCTAAAAGAAAAACCCCCACACATAATCGTCACAAGAAAAATATCAGTAAAACATAAAAGGCATAAATAACAAAAGAAAATATATAAAGAAATGTATGAATCCACAAACTCGGATAATGAAATGTTGTGATGTGTACCTTTTAGCCACAGCAGAGTATTTGTCACACCTGAAGAATCTATTTGCAAATCAAATTTTGAAGAACTGCTTTTTATTATCGTCATTATATTTTCTTTTTATTGTGTAAGGACAAAATGCACTCATAATTGAATAAAAATATCAGTATACGTTGTGGAAAGCATTTAGAAAACAATTACAGAATCGCCCACGTTGTTTTTTGTTGAATTTCATGTTAACGGTGCACTATACTATGTCCACCACCTGATCGTCTCCATGGAGATGCCACTGCCTTTACTGGAATGCTCCACAGTAACACAGTACATCTCTATATCGCATTTATTCAATTACAGGTGTTTTGTTGCTCAAAAGTACCTTGAAAAACATGTATTTTTACTGTGAGCAGGCTCGCCTCTCCACAGATCTGACCTGTAACTTGGCTCGATCGCTTCATGCAGAAGGAATGAAATGAATGCCATATTGGGGAACATACCTGGTAAAGCTATAACACCTGGTTAAAAGTATAAAAAGTATAGCGGACCCTCCACCAGAAAAGTTACATAGTGCACCTTTAAGTGCTGTGCTTAAATGGCACTGCCACATGGTTATAAATTATAAGAAAAGAAAAGCTGTAACCCACGTATATTCAGTAAAAGTTAACCATTCTGGGATGAATCAGGATCAATCTGTATCCAAACCTACAAATAAGCCTTAAACGGCCTGTACCTGATTTTTACTGTTGTGAAAAATAGAACAACTCCATGTTCCCAATTTTTTTTTTTTTTTTTTTGAATAAAGTATAATTTGTGTTGCCCCAGTACAAATATAATGTAAAAACAACTATTTTGGGTGAAAATTAGATCTAGAACTTTTACTTTGCATTTATTTACTGAGCATTTTATCCTCGGACAGAAGCAGGAAGTGCACAGTTAGCATGCTAATGTTTGTTAGCGTTACCCATGAAGGTCCGTGACACTATGGGATCAGAGACTCTTGAAAAACTCATTGCGGTGAATATTTAGGATGCTGGGACTGCATTAGGAAAGTAAGCGATACATGTGACTGATGTAAGATTTTGACATGAATTAGTTCTGTTTTTCACATTTCAAAAATTGTTTAAAAAAAATCAGGTACAGGACCTTTAAACATTGTAATAGGAATTGTATCCTTTCCTTCAGACCAGACTTTACTCTGCGTCATATGATATATACACAAACATTCTAAGGGGGATTTAACGTCCGGTTTTCCTTTGTGCAGAGCTCTCGTTGTCACTTATAATTAGAGTAATCCAGGTTTCAGAGGCCTCAACAGAGTGTCAAAGTGTTCACAAAGAGTCCAG
Source organism: Rhinogobius similis (assembly GCA_019453435.1). NCBI lineage: Eukaryota > Metazoa > Chordata > Actinopteri > Gobiiformes > Gobiidae > Rhinogobius > Rhinogobius similis. Next base: position 27,257,090 of record CM033633.1, on the reverse strand, counting down.
CCATTTGTTCGTGCTCAAAAGGGTTCAGAAACAGCTTCGATTTGAATTGCGAGTCATTTCAGTCAGGCGTTCTAAGAAAAGTAAGCTCTATTGATAAGGGGTTAAGGTCTACATTTAGTCCTTATAGACAGAGTTGGATTTCAGCTGAATGCATCCACACACCAATACTGTACGACGTATCGCTCCTTCAAGCACTTCGGTCCAAACTTGATCCTTTCGTAAACCCGGTGCAACACTAGACTACAGAGGGTACTGTTTCACTCTATATGCTGCATCACATGGAATTAATCCTGAAAGCCACACTTATTGAGAATCAATGCAGGCCACAACTGTCTTGGGATTCAGGTCTAAAAATATATTCCTGGTCCAATGTGATGCAATTAGAGTGAAGAAATTGGCAGGTCCACCAGCCTCTTTTACCAACCTTCCCATTAGTGAAGAGAATCCCGCCTTCTCTGGTGCAATGAATCTGGAGTAAAAAACCTACAAATCTGTTCCTTATTCTGTTTTGTTGTTGCGTATAGACAGGTCCAACTGAACAGAACCAAATAAACTGCATTTCGTTATGGATTCTTTTGGTTCGGATAAGTGTGGGCCTATGGTTTGTGAACATCATGGTTGGCAATTGACTGGAAGGATACAGCATGAGAAAACAAAACAAAACCAAAAAAGCGTGCTTGCTTTTCATCTATGGAAATAATAAATACGCTTGTTTTGCCATCTTTTATCCAGCCATCCCAAAATCTTCCACTGAAACTCCTTGGAGCCTTATGTGGGTTTCCATGGTTTGTTCCTGTGTGCACCTGTGTGGCTTTGACTGTCCGCCTGTCTCTGTCGCCTTTGACCAGAAATATCTGCATGTGAGAGAAATCTTCTGCTTGGCTTATGCATTTGTCATCACATGGAAGTAAGTGCCAATTTTCTTGTTTACGATCATGGAGCAATAATTATCCAATCATGTGCAATTGTTGTGTGTGACGCGTCCTCAGTTCAGTCAACCCCCATGTTTTAGCCTGCCGCGGCATTTTGGATTTAGTTTTGGAGTCCTACGCCGCGATACTCCTCACAAAAGGTGTTTAACAGTGATGAAAATGCGTTGTACTGGAACAAAAATATAAATAGATGCTTGACTGATCCAGAGGGAAATTCCAATTTTTTGTGTCCCAGTCTGTCAGCAGGTCAGAGCTGTTTAAGGAGAGTAACAGCCCTCAGGACAATAAACTCCTCAGCTGCCGGTATATCACAGTCAGCATCCAGATGGAGCGTCTGGACTCTGGAAACACAACAGGAAAGCCCTCTGCTAGTACTTACCTTCCTCAACTCTGTAGCCTTTCAAAGGTCCATAGTCAGCCTCCATCAAACTTAAATAGTTCCCTTCAATATATATTTTACTTTTAACTGTTAATCTTGTTGGGCAAATGATCTTTTTAATACTTTATAGACACTTGATTCATGCTTTATTGGTCCCGAAGGAAATTCAAACGAGAAATTTAAAGTTCATCCTCTCATGTTTAAAAAATGTCCAGTATACCATTTGGATATTTCAAATTATTGCTGTAGTCTTATTACACTCATATATTAAGTTTTAAACCGTCCAAGTGTGGCAAATCATTCAAATTTATTGCACCTCTCACCTCAAATCTAATAATGTCTAATTTAGGAGATGGTTCTTAGCTGACTTGCGCTCTACCCACTCACAACCAGCATAATATCTTCCCAATTTATAATTTTTACCTTCATCAATAGAAAATGTGCTTTAAGGCAGACTTCTTGTTTACCCACAGCAAACTCACCTTGCATTTCTCCAATAATCCTGACTGTGTGTCTCCACATTCTAATTCAATTTCCTCGTGGCTCTGCGTGACCTTTTTGTTCTTCCCCAAGTGTCCTCTAAATATCTCCATTGATGATTTTTTTCCATTTTGGGCTCCATTGTCTCTGCTTCTCTGGCGAATCGATAATGTTGTCCAGAGGCTTCAGTTCCAGGCAAAACACACCTCTGTCATTAAGCCCGTGTTCTCCGCAGAGGATCTATCACACGCTATACTGTACAAATGAAAGATTCTAAAAACAGCAGCGCGGCCGTCATGAGAGACTTCCGAGTGAGCGATCGCACCGGGCTAATGTCGCTGCTTTGTTGATCTGCCTCCAAGTGTTCGTCTTTGATTCATTCGTCAAAACAAGCTCAAGATAGACAAGAATAAGAGATTTCTCCCATCGGGCAAAGGGATGTTGTAACCCAATTAGAGAAAGTGGGAGAGGAATACTGACAGCTCACACGTGCAAGTGAATGAGATGATATGGAATGTTTTATTGAATGGACAGACTTTGGCGCATGGATTCCGGCAGAGACTTCGTGTTGGGATGAAGGGAGAGAAAGATGGATTTGTCGAGGAAAGAAATCTTGTAGGATAAAAACATGTTTTCAGTGTGTAGGCAATCTTTTGGGAGAGGAACAGATTAAATGTCCATAACTGACTTTTAGCTCTTCAGGGAAATGCACTGCTGGTTAAGAAGAAAAATAATCAGTCAGAAGGATAAGGCTTTTGCCAGGGTTCGTTCTTTGATTCAGGATTCTGGAGATGAACCAGACATCATCAGGTCGTTCAATAGGTCTTCCAACATCAGACTGCGGCCAATCAGAACGCGACTTGTGTTGAGGTGGCACTGGCTCGTTCCTTTGGTTCTCCTTTACGGATCCAGAGCCACCTTGAGGCTTTCTCGGCTGCATCGTTGGCATTCTTGATGGTTCTACTCCCTGTTGTTCCAACGCCCATGTCCTGAGAGCTTTGTGGAGTGAGTGCCCGACCAATCTTCTGCATCAACCTCGATGTGCATGAGCTTGTCAGGTTTTGGTATACATATATTGGTATATCGATACTGACTCGGTAATTTGGGTATCAGTACTGTTATGCAAATATTGATACTAGATAACGTGTCAATTTTAAGGCTAGGGATCCATTTTAGACCTGTGAGGAAAGCACATTCCTCCAGCAGCCGATTGAACCGATTCATCCGTGTTCTGTTTGTTCCTTCTTTTTTATACAGATACAGTATTTCTTGGAATGGAATGGAACTGGTTAGACCCGTATCGAGTAAACATTACCCCCAAAGTATATAAAATTGTCATATCTACCATCCCTAATCATAGACAGTCCCATATCAGACCGAGAATAAGGACTAGGTGGGTAGGGCTCAATGAAAACCACATGTAAACCATTGCCTGAGATTGTTCAAAGTTCAAAGTAAAGCATGTGCTTCACTCATGGTTCAAAATTGGTCACAAAAGAGGTCAGAATGAGCATTTAGCATTTTTCAGCATTTTGGGCATTCAGCATCCTGCATTTGGTATTTATGATCCAGAATCCTGCATTAAGCATCATTGTCAACCTTCAGCCCTTCATTGCACCTCGGCTACATCCAGTTTTCTGCTTTTTGATTCTGTTGTTTGGCTAGTTTAGTTTAACATTGCAAAGAGTTGTTTCACTTATATTACCAGTGAGATTTTAAGATTAGCGATCTAGATTTCTATTTGCATATCTCCTCTTGTTCTAAATTTTCAGCTTTGCTAATGCCAGGGTATTACAGTGGTGCAAGTCTGTCTGTGTTTTTATAATGAGTGCAAAAGGACATGGGTCATCCAGCCTGCAAACCCACTCTCATTAGGAACCAGAAGCCTATTCACATATTTGCAAAGTAAAAATAAGTCCATTAGTTTTGACTGACCAGCCAGCCAGAACTTAAAACCGCCGTTCCACATCTTTAATTGCCTTACTTCACAGATCCACTCGGAGACATAAAAGCATTGTCATTAAAAAGAAGCAATTACAGCATATCACTTTCACTGCGAAAAATGTGGCGCTATCTATGTATGTATTAGCCGAATGGGAGTATGAGGAGGACTTTATTCGAGCCATCATTCAAAGATTCGGGACCCAAGAGATTTTTTTATTCTGTTCAACACTCCGGCTTTGTCTGTGACAGGAAAATAACAAGGAGGAGGTGACGGCCTGGGCTTGTTCCAGTCACACACCAGGAGGCAGCTGATGTGGAACACAGGGCAGTAAATTAGAATGTATGCAGATGAGTTCTCCCCTCAAGACACGCGACGCCAAAGGGTATAGGCTTTGTAGAGTTTTACAGTAAGAAAAGGATGTTCCGTTACCATATGAAAAGTTTGGAGAGGGCTGATGCACGGAAAGACAATAACCAATGGCGTAGTACAATTCGCAATGTGCAGGATATCTTAGTTTTAAAAGGAGCTGTACCAATTTTGAACCATGAGTGAAGCACAAGTTTTAGTTTGAACATGTCCAGTTAGCATCTTCTCTCACCCTGATGTTGAACCATGATAAACAAACAACTGTCTTGGACAGTCACGAGCAATAGTTTCCACATCGTTCTCACCTGCTCCTCCCAGCTAGTCCATTTTCCCACATATTGATAATCACAGAAATTTGGCACTACACATGTGTTTTGGTGGATTGAAATGCCTTAATGGCAAGCAAGGCAAGTTTATTTGTAGAGCACAATGCGTACACAGGGCAATTCAAAGTGCTTTACAAAACAGGAAAAGTTGCATTAAAATCACAAAACACAAAAAGACACACAGAATCATTTTAAAATCAAGCGCTTTAAAAGAGAAGAGTGCAGATAGTATCTTTCAGTCGTATGCATCTAAATAGAACTGTTTTTAGCCTGGATTTAAACATTGTCAGAGTGGAGGCCTGTCTCACATCTTCAGGGAGACTGTTCAGATTTTAGCTGCAAAAAACTGAAATGCTGATTCCCCATGTTTAGTCCTGATTCTGGGCACCTGCAGGAGGCCCGTCCCTGAGGTCCTCAGAGTGCAAGATGGTTCATATGGCACTAATGGCCTTAATACGCACAGGAAATATCTCTCATTAGTCAGTAGTCTCATTTCCTTCCTGAAAGCGCTTCTATGTTACATTGCATTGTGTGAAGGGTGTTTACCTGGACTGGGAGATAGTAAAGACAGTCACTGGACACAAAAGGCATTTTGTTGGATGGGAATCATATACATTCCTTGTGGTGGCTGTGTTCAAGCAGTTTTCCTTGGGGTCACTAATTTGACAAACAATAATGGAAAGATTTCCTTTTTTCTCCCCAACATTTCAAAAACATGCTTAAAAAAATCTGATGTTAGCATAAAACATTACATTGTATAATAACAGACTTGGCTGTCAGGCTTGGCTCCTCTGCATGTGCATAGCTTGCTTGCAGCTAAAAATGGCACGGACTGGATTTTGATTTTGACTGATAATTCTGATGAGTTTCAACATTTATTTCCTCACTTTAATCTAATTTATCTGTGGCTGTGGCGAAAGTGCAATTTATCTCTCCTAGAAATTATACCAGTCAAAACTTTACAAATTATTTTTTTTAGAATTGTCATATTTTGTTTATCGTTAATAAAGATGAATGAATATCTTGTTGGATTAAATTAAAGTAGTCACAGTATAATCAACATGGAATTGGATATTGAGGAGAATGTCTCGTCGAGTTTATGCTGTGTCTATTGCCAAATATGACCATCACACAATTAACAGACTAACACTTTTTAAAGGCTGAAGTGTCTTGCCAAAGGACACTGAAGCAACGATAAAATGCTGTTGATCTAAATATTGTGATACATTGACAAAACCTTTATCGCCTTTGTGCCATTAAATACTACATAACTCGTATAACGTCCGCATAACAGAATAACAGACTATCAAAAGAGAAAAATCCATTTTGGTCAGACCCATTCAGAAAACATTATGTGTCTACTGCGGACCATTTTTCATTTCTGTCGATGATCAATCCAGTGTATGCCATCGCCACGGCCGAATGTCAAAGTTCACTTAGTCAATAATGAGAAATACTTCCCGTGATGATCCTCCATAACCCGTTTCATAAAAATAGCCCCAGCACGACGTGGCGAGGCGGATGGGGATGAGGAGATTGATTTATTAATCTAATCAGCCCAATGTAGGACATGAGGCGCCCTCCGTCCTCCTCTTTTCCAAACATCGCTGGATAACACTTGAGGTCATCCTGTGGGGAGATCAGCCAATCACTTTAAGCAATCTCCTCCAATTTTCCTTTTTTTCTTTCTTAAATAATCTCTACAATCAGAGACGGAGCAGGGACGCGTCTCCTGGCTAGCTCGCCTGTTTGTCTTGATAGATTTTGCTCCCTCGTCTTCTGCAGCCACTGTATTGATTTTTCTACTTTAAAACAAACTGTCTCACCCCCTGAAAGGCATGCTATTACGGTCTGAGAATGGGTTTGTTCACTCAAACCGAAAAGGCATACTTGGCATGTAACGTGAAACCATGTGGCGAGGAAACAAGGAGATTCCATTGGGTTAAACAACAGGGTCACAATCCAAAGAGTAGATGAGAATGTCTGCGTCTTGTAGAAATCAATAGATGTAAGAGTTGTTTGGTGCTGATGTGGAAGATGATTTAAAACTCAAATTAAACCTGCCTGCATAATCCTTTCCCTATGCTGGATGAGCCACCCTCTGCCCATCTGTCTTGAGTGGACTCTGGCTCTACAGACTTGAATTCACTTCATCACAGTGGTTCTCCTCGAGGTTTTTCTTTTTCACACTATTCTTTTTTTTTTTAAGTTTATGCTTGCCAAGAAGGAGGGTCTAAGGACTCATTCCTCACCAAATGCTGACTTGATCTTGTGAGGAACCGCAGTGTTTCCTGTGATGATAACTTCATTTGTTGAGCAGGGGAATGTTAACATCAGCTGTTTCCTGTTCGTGCGTAGCACTCATGTCAAGAATACATTTCCAATACATAATGCATCCAACATAATCCAAATTTAACACATTTCATGAAAAAAGGTTCAAAACATGGCATAGATGCACTTGTCTTGTTTACTAGCTTTAGCCATGTCTCACAGTGCCACAAACTTTGAATTACTAAACACATTTTTATGAATTGCTGAGATTTGCTTTATGATGAAAAAGTATAATTCAGGTACGATTTTATTTATTCCAAGACAGATGGATTCTGAGACAGTCTTCCGTTATTTCTTGTGAATGCTGGTTAATGTGCTTGTCTTTTATTGACCAATCACATTTTTTTGTTTGAGTTTCTAAATTTCTGTTGGTTAAATCAACAATTTTGTATAGCCCTGTGAGGTGACTGCTGTTGCGTTTTTGAGCTCTGCAAATCGAATTGAATGTTTTTCTAGAGAGAAAAGGAGAAAAGAAATTAATTGTTTAATATATATATATATATATATATATATATATATATATATATATATATATATATATATATATATATGTGTGTGTGTGTGTGTGTGTGTGTGTGTGTGTGTGTGTGTGTGTGTACACATACGTACATACATACACCTAAAGCATAATGTACAACGCAATTGTTTCCACGGTGAACTAACAAACACAGTGGTAATGAGGCTTTGTTAATTTATCACTGAATAGTGTAATCAGAATTCTGATACTTGATTATTTTTATTTTGTAAAACCAGCAGCTGTCACAAAAGCTTGTGAATTAGTTAAATTTAGTCATAAAAGTGCAGAGTACGGTAGCCTCAAAGGTCACAAAAACAAGTCACATTTCAGGCTTTGAAAATTGTTTTTCCATTTCACAATTTGTCATCTGTTTTATCATCTGTGTTTGCGACTTGACTTTTAAGGCCAATGTAGTTAATGAATTGTATTATTAAGTGAAATGGTGGTAACAGAGTCAGTGGTGGATTTGTTTTAGAATAAAATACTTTTAAATGAAAATGCCATACACTGACAAGCCTTAGCTTAATCTTTTATCATTTAAAACACTTTAGTCATAAAAAAGCAACACTTTCACAGAAATCCGCATCAGTCAGTTACATTACCGAAGGCATGTAACACAGAGAAGCCATACAGACCCCATGCAGTGCTAACCACTCTGCCACTATACCATAACAGGTGCAAATGTCATGCACTGCCAGACATATAAAGCTAACATTTTAAAGCTATGATTATTTGAAACAGTTGATGTACCACTCCTAATGATGAAATAGAACTGTAAAAATATCTTAACCTTTGTTCTGTGTATGGCATGGCTATATTTTGCATCCACCGATTTTTAAATAGCTGTTAACACAACACATGCAACATCATAGAGTGATAATAAATAATACATGTTTTTTTTAGTTCTGGACTACAGTGTAGGAGCATTATGTTTTAATGTAAATAACTTCACCGCCACTACACAACATGGGCTTCAGGGCCATCAATAATGTACAGAAATTACATAAAAAATGTATTTGACAATTATGCCCGATATATATTTTAAAGATATTCTAGACATATACATATTTTAAATTGTCAGTGCATGGTTCACAGGAGGCCACAGGAGGTTCATTCATAGCATGAGCAAAGCCACAACACGGAGGGTGGCTTTGGTTCTTCAGGTGTTGCATTTTACTCACCTTATCCCGGAAGTGCCATGTTTTCTCTGGTTGCATTAGTTTACATGGAACAGACGAGCTCAACAGAAAATAAGTTCTACACAGACTACAAAGCCATTTAGGTTGTCAAGGAAATCAGGGCATTGCTGACTTGTTGCACATGTACATGAAACATTTTACACAAATCCATCTTCTTAAGATAATATTTTACCAGGCTTTTACATGAACAGAGCCCCTGCCAAACTTTAAGTGCCAGTACAAAGTGGGCAGGGCAGAATAATTGGACAAGTCAAAGTACAGAAATTCATGCATAGAATTAAAAAAATAAATCAGTTTCCTTACTGACACCTAGTGGCTGGAGTTTCTATTGTCCACATCTTCCATTAGAGCACAACAGTTTTTGGTATGCATTAAACACAACCGAAATATCATACAGTATTTGCGTCATCTACAAAATGCAGGACACATTTATTAATACCACAATAATCCATGCCTTTTTCCAAACCACTGAAGAGCTTGGTGTTTCAGTGTCCTTCCTCTGGGACCAAACAGGCCTTAACTTGTCCTGCAGTTGTCAGAAATAGACGGAAACGAGTGCACGGCGGAGCGGCCCTCTCACGGTGATGAACGATTGATTACTACACAATTAGGAGTGAAAGCGGCGAGCAGACTCCTCCTCCTAATCACCACCTGCGCCGCTAAAAGGAGATGATCACATAGAAGTGGCTTGTTCCTCTGAGCAGATCAATACCATATACACTCACGAGAATGTGCCCATGAATATGAAATGGCTTAGGCAGCAGGCGGGTTAGAGGCACATTAACTGGGAGTTCTGTCGCGCTTCCTCCATCAGAAAAAAACTGACTTAATGATCAAATAATACTAGTAATAGACACATTTTTTATTTGTGCATATAGATTGAACCAAACAAACCGTAAAGACATTCCAGTTTGGTATATTTGGTCATCTGGTCAGCCAAGACTACATACAAAGATGTGTAGCCTTGCTCTTATCTCCAAGGTTTCGGTGGGCGTGACTGACAGACTGATCGTCCATTCATATCAAAACAAAAATTACAGGAACTACCCTAAAAATAACTAACCTTGCGCACACCAGATTTATATGGTAAGGACTCTGAATTGAGTTCTACACATGAATCAATCTGGAAAAGCTCACAATGAAAGCAGTCTGGAAAAGGCAGAACTTCACGATGAATACTTGAAACTGACTGGGCGAAGCGTCGCGTCAGAAGAACAAGCCGAGAAATCAAACTTGTTATAACCAGTTGAGAAAAAAGTGCAGACATCTTTCCAAAACATGCGCAAAACGACATTACGTGCATGTTTATAAAAACCTAAATGGTCTGTGTTTCCGCTAAATGAGACCATAGTATGTCGCCGTCGTTTGTTTGGTTTGGCGCTTCACCCTTAGCGTCCACCCAAACCACAACGCTGCCCTGTGTTTGGTCTGAACCAATCAGGCTCGACTAATTAGCTGCATCAGGTAACTTCAGCCCCCCTCCACCATTAAAAAACAGGCCCTCCTCAACGCCGACAGCCCCTCTCCTACACCTCTGCTGGATCCATTATTGGATTCATTTAGCTGATGAAAAACCCATATATTGAGTACGAAGAGCCAGGAGCACCAGAATACAATCAAGCACATCAGATAGAACTGGGAAAAAACACAGGTGGTTGCCTTTGTAGTCGAGGCACGGGTGTGAAGAGCTCCTCGGTCTAATGGAAAGAGCCCTCACAATCAGATTTGAGAAGCGCTCCAGTCCCAGCAACGAGGTCTTAGGTGGTCATGCAAATTAACCTTCAGAGGACTCCACTCGGAAAGATTACAATACAGCCATAATGATAATAGTGCATTCAACGTATCATATATGGCTCTATTAGACTCAAAGATACTGGCAAGTGATTGTCTTGCCCAAGGACACAACAGCAATATGCTAATTCAATGGCAGCTGCTGAAGCTTTTGTTAGTGAAGGAACATTGTAAAGCTGTCATAATGCATGGACATACTATATTTCAGATTCAGAAAACTGTATTTATCCACAGGTGAGGTTTTTTCCAGCCATACATGCTATCATCTAAATAAGCACCAAATAAGGAAATAAAACAAAGAAATAAGTCAATAGATGGATAATTAGTGCTATATAGGCTATTCTAGTAATCAAATCAATCAGCATGTACGGTATAAAAGCATTGTTATCGCCGCGGTAAAGGGCCTGCGCCTGATTATGAAGTGAAAAGAGTGAAGAACGTGTTTCAAAATGAACGTATAGCCCCGACCTTTCTCTCCCTGATGTTGAACCGTGAGAGCGAAAAAAAGGTTTGGTCGTATAGTTTAGCTTCCATCAAAATGCCTTTTGAAATGTAAAGGCAATGTCATCCTTGTCCACAAATAGCAACTTTATTATTTCTTTTTGTACATAATATTAACAAATTGAAGAATGTGACACAGAGAAGAAATGGACAAACATAAGTGGCAGGAGACATCTAAACACAGTGCTAAATGTGTAGTCTGGCATAGTTGTCCCAGTTTGTCCATTTTCAAATTGACTACAAAAGTCATTTATTCCCTTTTTTGAATGTCAATTGACTCTGTGCATAATGTTCGACAGCTGCACTCGGCTGCTCTTCTCACCAGGATACTTTACCAGCGCGCTAGCATTTGTTTACAGCTACGAGACAACTTATCAAGCTTATCATTCACCAAGATTTGAAAACTTAAAAAAAAGTCACCAGTAAGGCGCACGTATTTTTAAAAAAAACACGGCCCCGTAAACGTAAGCACGTAGGAAATGAGGGGGGACCAATCCTTTACACCATTCACAAGTTACAGCCGTGATTGGCTGAAAAAAGTCCTCCATACAGCCTTTAAAAATGTTGCATGTTACTGCGTTATTGATGCTAGCACTGCTCATTAGCATAGCCTACCCTCATAGTTGTGGAAGTAGCTGGAAATGTGCAATTTAAAGCGCTTTTCCTGCTTATTCAAGGGCGCAGGAGAGAGGGAATCCACGAGTCTATGGACATCATTTATTGTAATTTTCGGCAGGTCCTGGAGGCATCTTGAAAAGTCCGACATAGTTGAGATTTTGAAACCAAAAGCAGCGCATTACCTGGATTACAAACTAGACCGGAAATGACTTGCCGGTAGGAGGGGCAGCTGTCAAATGTTACGCAGAGAGTCAATTATTATTTCAGTCCAGTCGTTGATTGTTGGTTGAGTTTGCGTCATCCAATTTTTGTGATGGCCTTCTTACCTGCTGCCCGAAGAATGTAAGGTATCCATTTATTGGGGCCATGTTCTCACCTAATTCGATCTGTATTTAGACACAAACGAGAAAATGTGAAGAAAAACTAGTTAAGATGTGAAAAGCTGCAGTACACACCTTTGTCCAGCACATGGCTCTGTGCTGTTACTACACTCCAGAAATAGTATCACTTTAAATATAAATTGCCAATTAAGAGTTTTTAGCTGTATTTTAAATGGTCTTAAATGTAAGACTTTAACAAACTATCATGATTGTAATTAACATATTTACCGGATGATTTTAGAATGCTTATGGACAGTTATCCACTTGCTAAACTCTCTTGAACATTGTTTTTTTGAACTGCTTTCTTCCTGTGGCCCATCAAGGCACCTGTTGTAAAGATTTTGGGCGCTACAAAAATAAATTGAATTGAACTGACTTCAATTTGCTTGACAACCAATGAAATATCCAAAATGATAACTTTAATTACACAAATAACTGAATTAAATATAGTTAACCCAAATACAAGTATACAACTACACAAAAGAGGGCTGCAAAGTGGAACCAGAGTTAGCAAAACAGGATCAGGCAGTTGTTCAGCCAGTCTTACCGGCAGTCTCCTTAGTTTTGAAAGGTGAGTTGCCTTTCCATGTGCTATATTATGTCTTGTCCAGTTTCTGTTGCTCCTCTGCTCCTTGTGCATGCCAGCTCCTTCTTCTTCTTCCATTTGATTGGCGGATCGCAACCATCAACTGAGGTGCATACCGCCACCTACTGTGCCGGGATCTGCATCTCAGGGTGATGGTATTTCAGTTTACGTTCTAGTGATTGTTATTAAGAAAAAGGGGGCTGAGAACGAGCAAAATAATACCAAAAATGTGCAGTAACTATGCAACATACCAGAAATGATCTGAAAATCAAATATTTCTGAAACCAGAAATATAATTTCTCACCTGGTTTGGGGCCACTCCCCTCCCCTTACGGAGGAAGGAGAGCAGGCAGTTTGAAAAAACTGTCAACTGGCAGCCATCTTACTTCCTGTTGGCTTGAGTTCAGCTCAGAGATACCCATAGAACTGTAACTAAACCTGGAAGATGAACTCAAAATGGCTCCCTATGACGTGTGCTCGTTGGCACATGAAACCAAAACATTTTTTTTTTAACTTTTGCATTACTTGGAGGCTGCCATCTTTGCTTTAGGGGGCATCACTTGACGACAATCCCCCATGATGCTTTGAGCAACGGGAGCAACCACGCAGCTTGAAAGTTTTTGAGTTAACATTAATCTTGTGTGATTGTAATTGTATTCTTTATATTAAATCATATGTGAAAGCGTCTGAAATGAAATAAAATATTACTCACAGCTATCGTTAATCTAGCCTTATCATAGACCGTACATATCGATGGACTATGGGAATGTGACATCACCCATAACGTTTGGCTCCAGCTAAATGAAGCCAATCGCGGCTAGCAGTTATAGCGGCTAAAGTGGAGCCAGACTCCATATTCGGAAATCCGAGTGCGTATCGTGGCAACCACATGGACCAATCAGGAGCGAGGTTGTTAACGGTTTCCATCCTTGATGGGAGGAGACGGCGGCAACGTGCGCCGCTAGCTGTCAATCAAACCTGTTGCTAACGCGAGTGAAAACGGCCCCTGGAAAAGGAAGCACCTGATTGGTCAGTTATTATTGCTAATAACTTGATTTATGAACAACCAACGAGAAAAAAAAACACCAGGAGAGTGTAGAGTGTGTCAAAACTGATATTTTAGTTCCAAGATGGTGAGTTTGACCGAAACAGTTACAGAGTAAAGGGCACCAGTGTCCCAATAGAAAGTGAATGGCAGCTCGGCTTTATGGAGCCAGGACCACCTCCATGGATACTTCCTATTTGGAACACGGTGGCAGAAGGGTAAGGCAGTCCAGTGATATGTACTGTCTATGAGCCTTATCCACTTGCTTCTGTTTCTATCGTCCGACGTGCTCGTTCATGTGGCTCGTTCATGTATATATGTTTACCATGACGTCACTTAATATAAAAATGGTAATTTCATTGACTTTAGAAACAGTTAAAAATAACATTTCCTTCAATTTTATTTAAATACTGAAAATAATTAATTACTACTATTTTAATATGCAATTATAGAAAAAGGCTGGGCCCAAGAGGCTGCTGTACCTCGTACGGCCACTAATGAATCTGGCTGGAGGAAGAGGGGGGCGTGCCTTATCCAGTTCATTTAATACATCCATGGAGATACCACACTTACACCATGTGCTTTTCTTTGGATTGCTGGGGCACTCTAAAGCAAAAGTTAGTAAATTATAATATGTGATTTTGTGACCATTTCTTGTGTAGATCAAAAGTATTAAGCTTGGAAGTGTTGCATTTCCAGAACTTGGATTGCATGCTACATTGAGACAACTACTATTCTGATTTTGGGCATTACAAAAATAAATTGAATTGCATGTAGCTAATAGTGTCTCTTTTAAAATTTAATGTATGGCGTAAATGGTGTTTTACTGAACTAGACAAAAGAAGTCAGATACGCCACTTTTTTTCCCCCACATAATGCTCTTATTCGTTTTTTTCATCTTTTCTGTCACTCTCAACATATTAGCATTCTGTCCATCAAACTGACAAGCACATCAAATCCCATTTCCGTGGTGGGTTAGCTTAAAATATTCTAATGTTATACTGTATTCTTATATTGTCTCCAGGCCAGATTATTTCCCTCTTGCTTTGTTAAGGTGCTTGCCCTGGGAGCACAGTAACACACATAGCACAGATAGTCATTTGTGAATCCTTGTTAGTTGTTAGAAAAAAAAACTTGTTTTCTATGGCCCCATTACCGGCTATAACTCAAAGCATGTGTCATTACTCCTGGCTGCCTCTCCCAATCAACAGGGGCTCTATCCCGGCAATTATCTACTGCAGGAAAACAAGCTGAAAATGTGCGAAGATTTGAGAAGTGCTTCTGTAACATAACGCCGACCTTTAGGCTCTTGAAAATGCTTACATTACTCAAAATCCCACTATAAGCAGCACTTACACGGCCCCGCGGAAGAAGTGTGGAGGTCTCCGGAGCTCCAATCACTATTTGCCTTGGAGAGCGGTGCCGAACCAAGAGTGAGCCATAGATAAGGCTTCCATTAGGGCTATTTTCTTCACTGGTTAATGGACTCTCTTGGCTTTGGTGTGGTCCACTATCTTATCCAGCCAAGCCAGTAAACCAGGCAGGGTTTTGTTCCAACAGGTGTGAGAGAGTCCCAGCGCTCCCCTGCAGAGTACCCGCAAGGCCCCGATGTACTTCTGCTATAAATACCTCCACACCAGGGAGAGGGACACAGGGGGACGGTGTTAGTGTTTGTGTCATCTGTCAAGAAGGTAACGTTGTCTTAATGTCTTGTCGGATTAACCGTGTTTGCATACGGTACGTGATTCACCCGAAGAGCGGATTGTTGTCTAGAACTGAAACGTGCCGCTAACTAGTGACAACAGTAAGTTATTTAGTTATTTTTCTTTCTTTTTTCAGTTTGGGAGCTACACTTTTCGCGTAACTGAAACGAGTAAAGACTGATTTACACCATCTCTGCCGTGTACCGGTTCCAGTCTGCTTTAAAATAAGAAAAAGATAAGATAAGAGAACCGTTATTTGTCTTACAGTGCAGTACAGTACAGTGCAACGTACAGCAGGATGATAGAGATAGGCATTCAAAACAGATCGAATTAAACCTAACACAGACTGTGCAGATAGAGCAAAAATATAAGGCTAAACATAAGACATTATTATGTATAATAAGTGACTATGGCTGGTTGTGTGCAGTGCAGAATATGGACAGAATAAATAACAGGCAAATAGCAGGTAAAGTGATTTAAGAGAGACAGGGTACAACCTCAGAGGATCGAGTATCTTTCAGAAAGGAAATGTAAGGACTAACGTAAAAATAGATGTATTTCTGTAAGAGGAGTTAATTTATGGAACGATCTGGAGGAAACATTAAAAGACTCTACACTTTACACTTTTAAAACAAAATTTAGATCCAACGTAATTAAAAAATATCACGAAATCAAAGGAATTAGTGTGTGAGTGCGTTTGTGCAGGTCAGTAACTGTTTGTGTCTGTTTATATTATACATATTTATGGATATAAAAAGTGTTATATGTGCCTGTCTGTATAGATTTCTATTAAGTTCATCTGACGCTATCTGGCACGTCATACTTTAAGTTATTAGGGTTAGGCAAAATAAGTGTTAAACTTCAGCGTAAACCCTTTCGGTCTGTAAAATGTTTTCTTTCTTTATTCTTATGTTCTTGCTTTTTTGTTTTTGTATTTCTATGGACCGAAGATAAACTAACTAACGAATGAGTCAATTATAATATGTACAATAAGTGGCTCTGACTTTGATTGTGCACAGTACATCAGATTGAACAAGATTAAATGTGTTATGGTATTGTACAGGATCACTAACAAATGGTTGTCACATGGTCAGGGCTAACAGTGCTCATTGTACAGTCTGACAGCAGCGGAGGGAAAGAGCAGTGAAACCTCCCCATCACACAGCGAGGGTGGATCAATCTGTCACTCAGGCCACAGAGCGTCCTGCAGGGGGCGATACTCATGGTCCAGAATGGATATGATTCTAGTCAGGACCTTCTGCTGTTCCGAGCACAGCCCAGGAGTGAGCTGGAGTTCTTGATGGCCTCGTTGTCCAACTTTGGAATATGTTAAAGTAAATAGGCATGTTTACACCTTTTTTGACTGATGCCAGTTCTGTGTGATATGAGTTAAACACGGAACACGGGTCAGTTTTTATTACACTTAACTGTATCAAGACAGAACCTTTCATTTCCTTGTTTCTGGTAAAACTGGGGCTAAATCACTGGCCAAAACTGTATTCAATTTTAGCTTTGCTCGCTTTTATGGCATAAACTAAAGCTGTAGGATGTATATCAAAGCATGCACGCACCGCCTCTGCCAACGCACGTTTTGGCTTTTTATTTTCACAATAGACTGTAACTATGAGACTTCTCTACAGTACTGGTAAGCTAGACGCAAACTCCGAACAGCCAAGTTTCACTGCGGTGTTACCTACAAAACATTGAGTTAAAATATAGTGCAGTTGCCTGATTGCGATTTCAAAACCCTCCATTAATACCCAGATGCGCACATACCATCCTCATCTTAAATTGGAGGGTGTAAAACGGCAGAAGCGCGTTGGTGTAAATGAGGCGTAACTGTCAGTTTAGTGTGTACAGCTGCTCTATAGGTATTAGGTTAAACATCGGTTAATTGTAGGGATTTTACTGTTTCTCCTTCAGGCTTAAAGGTGCACTATGTAACCTTTCTGCTGGAGGCTAATGAACCTGCTAGTCTCCATGGAGATGCTATACCTAGAATGTTCTACACAGCGCGGCATCAATCTTATATATGTGCACATCCATGGAGATAAGCAGGTGAAGCTACCAGGCCAGTCACAGGTCAGATCTGTGGAGAGGCGACCCGGATCACAGTAAGGATGTATGTTTTTAGTATGTATGTATTTTTAGCAATCCCAACGACTTCAAGCTATAGCATCTCCATTAAAGCAAGTAGCATCGCCATGGAGACGAGCAGGTTGTGGACTTCCCCCAGGCTTCTTACATTGTGGAAGGGAAATCAAAGGTTACAATAGTCCAACAATACTCCCTGCAGTGAAGTGGGATCAGACTTGAATGGACAATAAAGGTTTTGCAGGCGACATGACAGCATTCGGTGGCCCTAAACAAGATTTTGGTTGTGGCCCACCATTTGACAAACGGTTTAAAAATCAGAGTTAAGAAGGAGAGGAAAAGTGACTCAGGATCGAGTCGGTATTTCATTGGCATTTACACATTTGTTTTTAAAATTATATATTTTTTATTGCTTATTGAACATTGTAATGTGCTAAAAAATACTATACGTTTATCTTAATAGATTCATTTATTTTCTATGGCATTTGATACTTCTCTACACTTGTTTTATACTATATAGAAATCAAAATCTGGCTTATTGTCTTGGCTTTCCTCTGCAAATATTCAAATCTATGTGCAGATTATTACAAAACATTAATATACTAATAATCCCCCATTGACTCTGAAGGGTGGTGAAAGCAATCATACTTGAATCTAGTGGTATCTGGATATTCCCTCAGCCCCGTTGTGCCTATCTTGTATTGATCTTTGTGGTATTCATTTCTGGTTTCCCATTTCCTTGCCTTAAAAATAATTTGGTTTGGCCCGAGTGAACAAACCTAGGGTCATTCCAGAGGTCAGGCTCTTCACCCGTTGTACGAGGAGGAATAATGAGCAGCTGTCAGTGGGACCTGCAGGAGAGCACAATGGCATCTGTCTCTGCACAAAGGATGAGCCTGTGACCATTACACAGTAAAAGAGTGCATCCTTCTGCAGTGACGGCTTGTAGTGAGTCCATCTACATGTGGCACAATATATGACCCCACAAATGCACTTTACAATATAAAGAACTGCACTGGTTTTCTAGCCTTTTTGAATGTAATAATTATTGCAATTGCAATGGTCCAAACCAGTGTTTCTCAACCTGGGGGTTGGGACCCCATGGCCGTCACAAAACCTGGGGGTCCCCAGATGATGTGGGGAACATTAAAATTAAATTAAAATTGATACCATAGGCTTAACATCCTTCAAATGCAGTGGGAAAAGTAGATTCCAGTTTGTTGGCCTTTCAAAGTAATTTATCCAGGTCCGTATTTTCAAAATAAAGTCAACCATTAGACATAAGGCTACTTTATCACATCGCGGGTCAGCTATTTTTTTGTGTTTGGGGTTTGCGAATTTCAAACGTGTTTATTTTAGGGGTCATGACTGAAAAAGGTTGAGACTGGTGTAAACTATAGTTCTTTGTAGTCCTGTATGGGCTTCACTAGCTGCAGTCACTTGAGGCACCTTTCAAAACATCTAATCATTAGATGTTTGGTGCTGGGGTGCCCAATACTTCGAAAGTATTCAGAATGCAGTACCTAAATTTGGCAATGTAGGAATACATTACAAAATACTTTTCAAACCTTGTATTCAGTATTCCTTAATGAAATACATTTTCAAAGTATTCTTCTCATCACTGCATTTTAATATATTGATAAATAAATGTATATTTTTTATAGTAGGGGGTAGATCATTTGGACTTGGTCATGTCATAAGTAGCTCTCATGCTGGAAGAGTGTGGTGATCTAATGGTATTGTAAGCCTTAGGCTTAGATAAGACTCTTTTTCAGGGAGTCCTGGTCCCAGAGGGGAGGAGCAAAGCTCTTCTGCTTTCAATGTCATTATCTCTTACTTCAGGTCCAGTGTGGTTAGAGAGAGAATTATTGAAGCACAGAACAGCACCTGCCAGCATGGTACACTGCACCCATGAGACCAGGTGTAAAGTGCCCATCAGCCGTGGGGCTTCAGGAAGTCTTGCTGTGAGTGTCCGCACATTCCACCAACAATGAACCAGTTGTATAAAGCATTCAGTGTGCTCGCACCCTGAAGAGCTCCTGAATGAGGAGGGAGGATGGAGTCGGTCTGTTACCCAAAACCAAATGGGCAAAGGCCGCAAGATCCCAATGTTCCTGCTTTCATTTTTTAGTTGCATTACATTTACATTGTTTCTCATGTGGGACCCGTTAAGTAAAATTGTAAAGGGCTTCACACATGGGACCCATGTTTTGTAAACAGTATGGGCCCCAGTACAGTTTGCCCATTTAGTTCCCATGCCCAAGTAACCCATATTGGACCTCACTGGGGCCCGTGGAGTAAACCTGTGTGGGCATCTTACCTGGATTGTGTGGAAAGCCCATGCAGCCCACATTTATCCCACATGGGACCCATATTGGTTTGCTGGCTGGGAGTAGATAAAATTTTCTATTTGGCACGTTTCCAATGTATTTCAGCTGGCCACAAAAATGTTACAATTATTATGGGTGTCTATCACGTTTGAGCTTCATTTGAACTCTGTGTAACAGAAGCCTGTTCAGAGAATAACCTTTGACACCACTCTACCTTTTCCTTCCCCTGCTTCGCGGCACATGTCCCTCTCAAACTAATCCATTTGAATTCAGGATGAAAATGGTAATATCATTTTGTGTGCGCGTAACATTTGGGGCCGCGGGGTCGTCTCAGGGGTCACGCTCCCTGGCCGGAATAACAAGCAGCCGTCAGTGGAGCCTTTATGAGCGCACAATGCTAGGTGTGTCCACACAACACGACGAAAGAGGTGAGGCCGCTCCATTATGTGGTGGAAAAAGGTCCAGGAGACAGTCGTATGCTTTCCTACTGTTAAAAGCCGGCCTTGTGGAGCATACTAATGATATGTAGATGGTGTTAAAAGCTGCAGGCGAGTGTGATGTTGCATTTGCATGTTTTTAAATAAAGAACAATTTGAACATTAAGTCTAAGTTTTATTCTCGTTTGTACAAAAAAGGCAAAAATGTGCAAACGGATAACATCACTTAGCAACCGATACATTGAAACGTTACAATCCTATTAGAACACCATGCACTTTTAGGATAATGAAAAACAATAAACGTGAGCGTAATATGAAAATAGGAGATTGAATTTGAACACTGAATGCCAAGTAGTAGTCGCTCGGCTGAGAAGCAGAATATTCAAACTCTCCTGTCTCTTTAGGAAGTGCAAGAGAGGGTTCAGTGGAGCCAAGGTAAGTATTGTTTTTTTTTGTTGTTACAATAAACCAAAATATAATACTGTTTCATCTTTTCATTTTTTTTCCAGTTCAAGTTTTAAGCGTCTTATAAAAATATCAGTTCTATATGTACAACATCGATGATAGAAACACACGGAATTGTAAAAAGCAGAGACAACCGTTTTAAAGGAGAAAAGGCATTGCTTTCTGAAACGCGTCTGTTGTTCAGATTTTCACACGTAAAATATAATAGTAATTAGTAGAGTAAAGCAGATTTTAGCCAATTCTATGAAGGTTTGTCAGAATCTGAATTATTTTCTCGACCTTAAGGGGAAATTATGTTTGTTATGGACACACAGCCGACCAGCAGAAGAAATAGAGTTAAACAGAGACATGAATAAATAAAATAATGAACAATAAATAAAAAACGACAAATAAAATGTCTGTATCAGAGTAGGAATAAAATAATATAAACACCATTTATCAACATTTGATCAGTTGTAATTTAAGGCTATAATTATTGATTGATTGATTGATTAACATGATATATTCCTAATGTCTAATTAAGAATTTCCCCTTGGGGATAAATAAAAGTCATTCTGATTCTGAAGATGGTTTACAAGAAAAATCATTAGAGTTTATATTGAAATCATGAATTATCTGTTTCATCATTTGTGTATTTTTGTTTTAGATATTTCTCATAAAACTGTAATATAATAGATACAGGAGTCCTTAACGCCATCTAGGAGAATGACATCACAAAACAACTTATTTAGATTTTAATATGAATAAGAAAAAAGAGTAAGTAAATTGTGATAAATGATTAGAGTCTTCTAAATCCAAATGCATATTGTCATATTGGATGACAAAACATTGTGACATCTGCAGTAGTGCTGTCACCATACTGAAACTGAAATTTCAAACTCAATTCGATATTAAGAAATATACTTGAATCTCGTACCGATTTGGATTTCACTCTGACCATTTAAACTGTTAAAGGTTTAAGACAATAGACTGACATTTTCAACACTAAATAATAGTTTTTTCCTTTGTTAAATGTAGTGGTCTTGTACATGTTCTGAGCTCAAGATCATTCTCAAACTGTTCATGAAAGGCCAAATTTAATCTGTAAATGTTTTTTTTTTAATTGATACTTGCTCAAATGAGTATCTATTAGTTTAACTGATTAGTTTCGGGTTTTTGAGCTGAGAACAGAACCGAGAACGTTCTAAAATTGTTCACGAAAGGTCCGATTTTGTTCTCTAATAGGGTTTTTTGTATCGATACTTGCTCAAATCAGTTTCGATACTACTTTTAAAATCGATTAGTGTCCGATTTCTGATACATGCAGACATAGTAGAAAGCAATGCCACTTCTACACAAACAATAAATAAGTTCATGATTGAATCGAAAGTGATCACCGGCTCACTATCATGTAGAGCCAGGCATTAAAGGAGAAGCAAGTTACCCTTTTAGGCCAACTGAATCTGAATTTCTACTTCAGTCTGATAACCAATTTCAAGATTATTTGTACATTTAAACAGCAATTGTCAATTAAAACATGAACTCAGTTTCCCTTTTTAAGTGAGACCTTTCAAGAAGAGCCACGCTGTCGTGTCACTGCTCCATGTCAGAGGTAGAAGAAGCACGTTTAAATAAATTAAGAGCAATGGTTTACTCAAATACATAGAATTAAATCTACGGACGGGTGAAGACAAACTTAATCCAACAAATATGGCTATTAGAGCTGTCTGATTGGATTAAATGAAATACAAGTGTTTTTTTTCCCTTCACGTTTTTACCGCTTTCGATATAACCTCGTAAATAAGCACCCACTTTCTTCTCCATTAATGTCAAATCGGCTCGTTCACAACATCATCTCGCAAAACGTGATTTTCAAACGTCGTAAAAATGTGATTATTCTATCTAACACAACAGAAACAAGTACAATTTTCTAAAGGCACAAGCACCTATTTGTCCCTGGATGATGACTTGTCACAATGTTAAAGATGTCCGTGAAGAAGAAAACGCCTGTGACCTTTAGCGCAGAATCCACAGTCCAACGCTCGCTTTCGTTTGAATCAATCTTGTTATTGAAGTCAGCACAACAAAAAGAAGTAGGTCAGAGCTGCCTTGTGTTTTACATTCAGTCGATGCAATTATATTTACCAAATTTCCACAGTGCGGTTGCAATAGTGAATGACAGATGGAGTCATAAAGCGCTCAGATTTCACACCTTGAATGCATGTTTAATTCCATTCCTAATTTGTAAGAACCTGCAGATAAAACTAAATGCAAACTTTGAAACATGAAACGACTGAAAAACTAGACTCGTGAACAATATAAGGCCTTATTTTAGCAGATAGCCTCGGGACACTTTGCCGATTTATCTGGTTTATGAGATCTTGTTGAAATCGACGAAGGTCAATTGGTGGCAAGCAGCACTTGTCCTGATGAGCAAAGCTGGTGCCGAGGAGCGATCCCATTGACAATAATAATGGGGGTATATTTTGGGCGTTCGCAGCTTTAGAGTTGAAATTATGTAATTCAAAATATCTTTATGTTGATTTGCCGCCGTTTGAATCGATTAAATGTTCTACTAGTCCAATTGCCTTCATAGGTTTTCACGTTTCAAGAAGTTTTGGATTCTTAGACCTGTGTTTTAGTGTCGTGAGAGCAACAAGTACCGTCTTTGGATTGGGGAGGCCATCGAGGTACGGAAACGGGCCCACCAGACTGTAAACCGTGACGAAGGGGCGTTCCGACTCTCTCACGTTCCGACCACAGTACGAAAATCTGTTTACATTTACTGACCAGACAGTTCACAGTAACGTCATATGACACTTTTGAGGAAGTGCAGCCAAAACATGTCAAGGTACGGCACTAAAATAAGGTCTTTTGAGGATTTTGATGGATATGTGTCCAATAATGTAAGCGATTTATCACACCAAGTGCAAACTAAGATAATACTGGGCTTTCCGAGTACCACCAGTTCTGACAGACTTTATCAGGCCAGAATTAGGGCTAAACCAGGTTCAAAATGAGAGTAAACCATGGATAAGACAGTTCTAAACAGGGCAAAAAAAACAATCATCACAATTTCAATTTTAGAATGTTCTTTTCCAATGTTTCTGAGCCAACTCAAGTCATCTCCTGCTCTTGAGAGTTCACTCGTCTTAACTCTTCAGGGTGAGGAAAAGTGTATTTTGAGCTCAGAGTTGAATTAAATCGAGAATTACTGAACCACAATATGACGGTCTCACCAAAAAAGCAGATTGTCAAAATAATGAGACCCCGATTTGATTTGCGTTGCCAAATTCACCAGCCCTAATTCTAAAATATTTCACAGGAGAATAAACACATGAATAGATCTGCCTCTAAACTGAAGAGCCTGTACCTGATTTTAATTTCAAGATAAAGGCTATTTATATCACGCATTGTACGGCAAACGCAGCAAAATAAGATCCAATTTCAGACTGAACATATATAAATGTATGTAATCTGCGCATTTAACGCATTTATCAGATACAGAAGCTACTGGCAGTTTCACTTCTCTTCATCCAATCAGGTACATTGTTCGCCTCGATGGGAAACAACATGGTGTATTATTAAGAGAAAGACACAAAAGGAGGCTGAGATTGAAGAACTAAACAGAAACAACTGCAAGACGTGTTTCTGTGTCATAGACCCCTAAACGTTCTAAATTTAAGAATGGAGGCAAAAGTGAAGGAGAACATAATGTGATTTCACTGGAGAAACTAGGATTAACCTCAGAATGTCACAAAATATGAAAAATAAAGGTGCTTTTGGCAAATGAAAAGCACCGAGACACATGAGTGTCACCAGAGCCTGATTTAAACACATAAACTATTGTATTATACAATATCTGTTTATATAAAAGGAGAGTTTATGATTGATACTAAGCATTTTGATGACTATTAAATCCTGATTTTTAGATTTTACTGAAGATATACTGACAGAAACGTTCACCCCCTTAATAGTTTCTCATTTTATCTGCATATATATTTCACAAATTATCCTTTTTGTGAAGCTCAAATACAATTTTGAGGTTAAAATGTTTATATTTTCCATCCTTTGTAATAAAAAAATAAACTAACTGACATTTCTACTCTGGAAATGTAATATTGTTACTTATTTTGTAATATAAAGATCCAAAATCATTACTATTTAGATTTGGTGTCAGTTAATCGTTGAAAGTGTATTATTAGACACTTCATTTTGCCTCCATGGCATTTTTGGGGTCTATTCACCTTATTCCGCCCCGCCCACTTTTGCCTCTTTTTGCCACAGATACGCACTTTTGTTGTAAACGCACTTCCGTTTGACGAGAACTCTGTTAAAGCTAATGACGAAAGAGGGAAAAGTCTCGCAGCCAAAACGTTACATAAAGTGGATTGATTTGTGTAAAATGTTTAATATGCACGAGCAACAACAAGTCAACAACGCACCGATTTCCGGCGTGGCCTGAAAACTGCTTTTTGGTCTGTGTTGAACTTATTTTCTGTTGAGCTCGTCTGCTCCGTGTACGGCAACTTCCAGAATAAGGTCAATATAAGTCAGAAAGGACAAAGTGGGCGGGGCTAACGATTCAAACAAAAATATAATCTAAATCAGGTACAGGCCCTTTAAACAACTAACTTAAACAAGAAAACAAAAAACAAAAAATGTAGGGCATTCAAGGTGTTTCATAAAATATTCTAAAATGAAACTATTCGCACATTCCTTTCACTTTCCCTTGATATAAACGACACATTGCAATAACGTGATGCTGATGGGATGCGGTGGATTACAACAGTCTTTACATTGTATGGCCGCACCAGATATGGACAAATTACAGTGCACGTCGTCTGTATAGCTCTCCTCCTTAATTGTTTTTCCAGCGTCGGACCAAATAAACAGCAGCGATGCCAGCAGCTCCCCGCGTGAGTGTTTCATATCAGCCCCACCATGGTCCCAGCCGCGTCAACACCGCGCGCTAAGCTAACGTCACAAATCCGGCAGGCGCTCGGCTCGCTCCCCCTCGCGCCGTTTCTCCGCGCGGGTGAGGTAAGGGCCACGCCGGGAGACGAGACGACGGCGCTCCTGTTCGCTCCTCGGTTTCGTTTCCGTCGCGGCGGTGAGGTCGGAGGTCGGGAAGGGTCACGCGCTGAGGGTCATGTTCCGCAGCAGCCACTGTTGGGAGCGGCTGCCGTTACAGTCTCTCAAGGTGGGCACCATCTTGTCCTCCTCCGACGGCATGTCCAGGCACTGGTTGCTGTTGACGTGCAGCAGGGTGAGGCGCTGGGGAGGCACACAAGACAGGCAGAGGGTCAGGGGGGTGAGCAAGTGACAGATTGTTAGGTTACGCTGGATGTGATGAGGTTTGTTCATGCAAATAGCTAATCAGCATTCAGCGGCGTGCGGGGCTGCTGCCGGAGCCCACCTGTTTTGAGACGCAGCGCTGTTGTGTGCAGTCTGGAGATTGTTGCGTAATTAGATATACAAGTCCATACTTTCGTTTTGCTTTAGAGGTCAACAAGAATAGGGCCGAATAATATGAGGGAAAACACAATATACGATAGCTTTTTTTAATCTGCATTTTAAAATGAGAGTGCCTTTAATTCTGTGCTGCTACAATGATCAATACAAAAACATCTGATTGTACAGGTGTTCAAACTATTCTCGATCGGTCGTCTTGGTGAACAGGACCACATTACCCCGAGTACATTTACTGCCATTTGAAAATCTTCAATCATTATAACCTCATTAAGCTCTTGGTGTGAGACACATCTGATACTGAGGTTAGGAGAATGAATTAGGGTGTGGTGGAACTTTAAAAATTCAGATAAAAGAAACGATTCACAGTATTGACCGCTGAAACACAGTTTGACACCCCTGTACTAATCAAACTAGATACTCATTTGAACAAGTATTGATATGGAAGGAATTACATAAATAGGACAAACTTTACTGAATATTGTTAGAATGATGTTGTCCAGAACCACAACTACTTTTATTTTGGTGGAAATTACATGATGTTGTAAATAAAAAGGTTGTTTTAAATGATAGGTAAATGAGGTGAAGGATATTGTCAAAAATGACTCTCTATTATTATTATTATTATTATTACTATTATTATCTGTGTGTGTGTCTCGATAACAATATCCAGGCAAAAATGTGCCTGTAAATGTCTTGGTTGAGATTATACAAGATGTTTCTTTCTTTTAGAGGTAATTTCTAATAGTTAACTATAGACAGTTTCATTCTAATTTTGAATATCTCCATTTTTGTATATATTTCCCACTGTTAAATACTGCAATATGATTGTGATATTTTGATATACTTTTTGACAGAATAATTTAAGTTATATTCAAACAAATATGTTCATGTCAAACTCTGTAAACATAAAAACTTAACTGAGACAAAATCAAGGCAAATTTTGACTGAATTAAGTATAAAAATCTGCCTTTTTCATGATTTTCATTTTGAAAACAGTACATTTCTGTCAGATGGAGGACCTTGATGTCGAAGTATATCTGATTAGTTGTACTTTTGCGACCCTGTACAACCTTAATACAAATGTGGAAGAGGGCAGTTAAGTTCCCCTGATGCAGCACCTCTCACACGATGAGCGACAGAAAAGAACCTTCAGAGCCACACTCCACACATTGATTTCACACATTTTACACAATGCCTTTCCAGCAGTAGATAAACGTTCCCAGGCTGCAGCGCTCTGTGACTGTAACTCAAACAGAGCCACAACAATGGAGTACAATGAAAAACATCATCCTGCCATGTACTGAAATGGACGGGTACAGAAGGATAACACAGCCACAAATACGAAGATTATCTGTCTTAGTTTTATTATTATTTATTTTATTTATTATCTTATAGTCATCTGGTATTTTTAGTATTTTAGTCTTTAAACTTTTGTCAAATTCTTATTAATGATCAAAAACAACGTAGAATATTGTCTGTGTAATCCCACAGTCAAAGGTTCCGTATTCCGTCAACGAGGACATACGTTTTTAAGACGTTTTGTCACTCATCCAATTAGCTTCTTCACTTCCACTGACCGGGATGCTGTAAGTCACTGCCTTATTTCTATCTGTTCTGCTCTGTTTACAATCAGGAGTATCTGTTTATTGAACTACTCCATGGTGTCAAGGTGTCAAAGGTCACCTGAGTCATATTCAGCATAATCGTTCAAGCCCCTAATGCGTCATCTCACTCCTTTTACCATACTATTGTTTTAGTTTAGGCCTGAGCACGGAACTGTAAGTGGGTGACCGGTTGTTCTTCAGATGCCCACGTATTCAATCTTAAAACGTTTGTCCAGTTGACAGAATTAATGGTATATCACCTGTGTGCAGCACTTTGGATTGCTATGGTTCTCATAAATGCTCTCTAAATAAACTTGACAATTACAAATCCTCAAAATGTATACTCTCTACTAAAGTTCTACTATTACTGCAAGTCAAGACTGAAACATCACCCGCATAATAATGTGACTGGTTGTGCGTTAAAAATCTCCCTTTGTCGAAAAAACTTTGGATTGCTGGTTCATACTTCATCCGTTCTCATCTCATCACTGAACTCAAAATCCTTTTTCGTTTCGATGCATACGCTCAGAATGACTTTTCTTTCCAATTTGGTCAAAAAACGTCTGCATTTTCTAAGATGACATCATACAGTTGATTTTTTTACAAACAGTGTCAGGTTTACAGGTTTATCGGCTTGTATTTCACCACATGGACCTTGC
Organism: Rhinogobius similis; assembly: GCA_019453435.1. Taxonomy (NCBI): domain Eukaryota; kingdom Metazoa; phylum Chordata; class Actinopteri; order Gobiiformes; family Gobiidae; genus Rhinogobius; species Rhinogobius similis. Next base: position 27,228,948 of record CM033633.1, on the reverse strand, counting down.
ACAACAGAATATATTACTGTAAAGATATTCTCAAACCCTCGCAGCCAAATACAATTATGCTTCCCAGTTACAGCGCATTTCTCGTCCAATACAGACAGCTGTCCTTGACCGTCTGAGTTGGAGTACATGTGGTTCTGACAATGCGTTGTCTTCATGGCAGAGGAGAGCGCGCTTATGTCAAGTCTCCCTGTGGTTTACTTATATGGAACAGCGGTGCATATAGGTTACATATGACCCCCAGCTGCGAGCTAGCCCACATGTGAACCTCTCCAGTCGATCTGGCTCTCCAGGAAAGGAAAGACAGGATGCACATGTGGACAGCGAAGTATTAATCATTCAGTAATGTTAAGAATACATAACTACTGGATGTGCCACCGAGTTGGGCGACTGCTGAGCCAACTTGTGCTCACGGATCCTGCGGTTTCAAACGTGACAGAGTATAATGACAATGGTTTGTGTATGGCTTGTATAAAACACCAGACTGGATTTTGTCGTCATGGTGGTGTTGCGGTTAGTCGCCCCACGGCAAGAAGGTCCGCCGTATTGTGTTGAACCATCTGGAGGTTTGCAGGTTCTTCTTGTAAATTATGGAATGCGGCGCACTCCTTCTTGAGTTTAGAACCGCGGGTTACGTTGTGTCTTTCAAAACTTAAAAGCCGCATTTGGATGAGATTATTCTCACCTCGGGACATAAATTGTAATAATCACGAACGCTGTCTGTGTTTCTAGTCCCGCGTGAATCGTCGTCTATCTCCGTGAAATTGTGTGTCAAAACTTGACCTACTGTATTTCAGCGAACTCAGAGGTTCTCAGATGATTTTAGTCCCGTGCGAATCGTGTCTGCGATTTGGGCTGCTTTCAGTCTGTGCGTTGAAGCTTATATCTATTCAAAATGCTTCTACGTTAGTCTTATGTCCAAATCTGACGTAGATTCATAGTTCTGATTCGCCACAGGACCTTCGTCAACCCAAATATAGTTTTTTTTCTAGAATTAAAAGGTGAAAAGCATAAAACAAACTGCGGTACAGCCCCGTTACTCATGGCAACTGCGGACTGGGCAGGACAGAGAATCTTTTGTGAATTTGGGCGCTTGTGGTGCAAAGTGGATGAAAAAAAGAGAGAAGTTACAGGTATTTAACAAATCTGATCGCCTGGACGCAATTCAACAACGTACTAAGGAGCGACGTCTCAAGCCCCAGCACAGGTCATGCGACATAACGCTAAAAAACAAACCTAAAATAACTGAAACTAGAAAAAGCTTGCAACATGGATTAATTAAAAGGTTCTTGTCCTATTAAATATGTTTGAAAATCCGCCACTGCTGAAATAAAGTCCCAAATAACCAGTGACTCAGCGACATTGTTGATCCCATGCGGATGGTCACAATAAAACACAGACATCGTGGGGTAATTTCAATTTCGCAGACGTCCCGAGGTAAAACTAATGCCGTGCAAACAGAGCTGACTCACCTGTACAGACTGGCTATTTATTTGCTTGTGTTAAAACATTGGTTGGTTTTATTTCATTGCATATTTATATTTATTTCATATTGTTTTGATCTGTATCCTTGTGAGTTGATCTCTTTATAATGAAAGTGACTCATACTTGTAGGTTTCTTCAGGGTGCCACCGTTCCACCTACCACTAAAACATGTACAATTATAGTGTCAGGACTTCCCAGTTAAATATTCTGAGTCTCACTGGGACTTTCCTGGTTAAAAACCTACTGCACATGGCCAAAAAAACAAAACTAAATATGCTAATTCAATTTCCCCCACTCCACAGTAATAACGGCAGAATATGTGTGCCGTTTGGCTGCAGAGTCACCAGTGTGTGCACATGATACAGGTGAAAGTCCAGGTGTTTCCACTAAAGTGTTCAAACGCAGAGGGAACAAAGGACAGAGTCAGAAGCCTCCACACACCTGCTTTAAAATACTACAACAAAGTGAAATGGAACTTTAGATGTTTTCTTCACTGGTTTTATTACACGAGTTGTAACGCCACGAGCTTCAGCAGAAATATAACTCTAATGTCTTCTTTGGCAAAAGCAGATATAGTACAACAACAATGTGGAGATGATAACCTGGCCAAGACTATACACGACTCTTACTCTTGGGTTTCAGTTTCCCATTGGGAGGTCTTTTTCCGGTTCAAAAGATTTAACATTCAGTTTTAAATTGTTACTCACTATGGTAATAATCCCAATTTCTCAAAATTCTAAAACTCATGGATACTTGGATGGCTGAAGATGTATAATCTAGAACCAGGTCCTGTCTGTCTGTATACAGTGGTCTCAAGTACCTCCTGACTGGTGTAGAGGTGATTCTTTTCTAAAAATGAACCTGATATTGTCAATTAAAAATGGCAATTAGGAAAAAAACACATTTATTAAATTTTACCCCCCCCCCCCCCCAAAAAAAAAAATCACATAAATTGGTAAATAGCTGCAAAAATCATGACCTTGCTTGAAGAGGGGTTATTTGCAGGTCTCTAATTAAGCAACATACAAAACACTAATGCAACAACAGACACAAAAATGAAAATGCAAAAATAATTGGGACAGAACGAGACACGGTTTCATGCGATGCGACATGTGATTGGGTCCATGAGAACGAAACAAAACGAGATTTGTACATCATTTATGAAACGATTTACAGTTAAGTTTACAATTTGGCCTGATGAGTTTTTATTTTATTTCTTTTTTTTTGTTGTTATTCTCGCATTGCCTTTTTGAGCTACAGGTTTAACTCTTTTTGTCAATCCAAACGTAAACGCCTGGAAATTTAATCTTGCGAGATCTTGTCCCATCCCTAATAAAAATACTATAACGATAAACTATGAATCACTCTGAAACAGAAATGTCTGGAGTGAGATCTTTACACGTGTTTGCTGTACATTAATGAACAAAAATCTTAACATTGTTTTGAGAAATGCGCCACCACAGCAGTGCGTTCATGCACACTGACTCACGCCTATCTGTTTTAGACCGCTTCAAACTCTTCGTGTAGACATTCCCGGCACGCTCAGAACCGTCCTGTCCCATAGCGCCCTGCTTTCCTACAATACTATAAAGCATGTCCTAATACAGCGCCCCATCTGGCATTTAAATCATAAGACGAACAAACAGAATCACTCATTATTATCTGAAGACTTGTCTGAGGAGCCGTAAAGAGCGACAAGGCATAAAACTGCTTCGCATTTAATGAAAAAAAATACTGGAAAGTGGAGGCGCTGTCCTTTCCCTCATAATTATTTCAGGCTTCCTTTGGGCTGGAGAAAGCTCCCTGCTCGGGCTGCAGCGGTGAGAGAGGAGCAAGTGTGTGCACAGCTGAGGACGTCTAATTAAATGAAGAGCCTTTCTAAACGTGAGCTGTGCCGGATTAGACTCTTTTGTTACCCGGCCTGAGAAGAAATGATAAAATGAGATATTATGATGACGAATGATGATACTGAAGATGTACGCCGCAGATAAATTAAGTTAAAGAACATATTGTGCTTTTAACTGGTGTTTTGTGAGAAGCCGTTACATTTTGTCCATCGTTAAAGGTGATAATGATGTAAAACTATGATTCTTAAACTAAATTAATTAATAATTTAACATGAAAATCCAAATCTAAATCTCAATTTTTTATTTTTGTTGGCAAAAGTGGTCCCTGATCTTAAAGAACATACCGTAAAATTCGGGCAATAAGCCGCTACTTTTTTCTTTTTTCTCATGATTTCAACCCTGTGGCTTATGCGGCAATGTGGCTAATTTATGTATTTTTCCAGGAACGGCCTCTAGGGGCGCTCTCGCAGGAAGCACTAGAGTTCGACAGACTAGAGAGTGCGAGGAGGAATACGCTAGTTTGAGTTTGTTTTGAACACTCTTTGCATCATGCGCACACCATCATCACGCAAAACACATGAAGAAATGCATATGACGCAGCTTTTAAGTTAAAAGTAGAACAAAAAACAAACACGCTGCGGAGATTACGTGTCGAGCTGCGTGTATTATGTGACGAAAACAAAACTGGCATGTGAGCTAAAATAAGTAAACTGGACCAAACATGTCACCAAACTATTCCAGACAGCACTAGTTAAAAGCAATTGATGTGGAGACAAAGAGGGAAATAGAGCTGTTGCACGTGAGCTTGTCGTCAATGAATCGATGGTGAGACGTTGGAGGCGTAGAGTGAAGAGCGGACTCAGTGCACTGCTGTGTTACAGGTGCTGTTTGGAAAAAGGCATGCGTTCAATTCAAACTCTGCATGTTCCATCCTCCTGTGTAAATGTCTCATGTTAAGACATACACCTACGGCTTATAGACCGGAGTGGCTTATATATGTACAAAGTTGTTTTTCTGTAAATATGGCTGGTGCGGCTTATACTCAGGAGCGCTCAATAGTCCACATTTGACGGTAATAGAAACAGGACCATTGACTTCCAGGGTTAATGCTGTCGAATAGGTACCATCCTATGTTGCACCTTCGCCGAAGCAAATTCCTATGTTTGTGAATTTCACTGACAATGGCAATAAACCGCTTCTGATCCTGCCCCCTAATCCAAAGTCACACTTACCCTTTGTTGACATGACGTTAACAATACCAGACCATGCTAACCAGCGAGCCAATAGCAGCATTGAGAAAAATGGCAGCGTGTATGACCTGGAGTCAGAATATTTGTAAGAACTACAGCAGATTGAAAAAAGTAAATTGTGAATTAAATGTCTCCCATAAAGCATGATAATCCCAGTGAACCAAATTAACCAAATAAAAAATAAAACATGAGCTGCAATAAAAAATAAAAAAATAAATTAAAAATAAAAAAAAAATCAAGCAGTGTCTGATATTTTGGAATCGGTCGCAGAATGAGCCTTCCTTTCACTGCGTCTGCTAAGATCAAACTCTGCGCACAAGTGAACCACAAGCACTCAGGCAAAGTTAAAGCAGAAGAGCTCGGTTGTGAACGGGACCATATCGCCATATTTTTCTTTCATTAACCAACTTTAAAAAATACAAAAACAATGCTAGCATGTAGCACTTGGCTCCTAACCAGTACAACTACGATGTCGTTATCGTACGACGCTGAGGTTGGTTTAGTCGATTAATCGGTCGACGGTGATTTAGTTGAATCTGAATCTAAATTTAATTTAGATTAAAAGGATATACTGTATAAATACACTGTTTACTTGTACTTTTCTGTATAAATTGTTGTTTGTGTATGAACTTCTGTACAGTTGTGGTCTTCTGAGTGCAGTTTGGGTCAGTTACATGAAGATACTTCGTAGCTTTGATAGCTTTTGCCACACCCCCTTATTCACCTTATTCCAGAAGTTGCCTTACGCGCTGCCGTCTTGTTTCCGTTGTATTAGTTTACACGGAGCAGACGAGCTCAACAGAAAATAAGTTCTACATGGACTAAAAAAACTTTTTCAGACTGACCAGGAAATCGGTGCGTTGTGACTTGTTGTTGCTCGTGTTCATTAAACATTTTACACAAATCAACCTACTTTATGTAACATTTTAGCGGTGAGACTTTTCCCTCGTTCGTCATTAGCTTTAACGGAGCTCTCGTCAAACGGAAGTGCGTTTACAACAAAAGTGCGTATCTGTGGCAAAAAACTACAAAAGTGGGCGGGGCAGAATAAGGTGAATAGTCGACTTATCGGTCAATATGACATGTTTTAGTCGACCGAGAATTTCTTCAGCCCTAGTGGAGTGGACACCAGGCTTTCTAAGTTATTATCTATAATGAATCATAGGATATGGTCAAATATTAACGTACAATAAAAAAAAAAAAACGGGCAAATAACAGTCCATGCGATAATTATTGCCCCAAAAGTCATCATCTTCGTATATACTGAATGATAAGTCCATATAAAGATGATGAAACGGGCCAATTAGCACCATACAGACTCGCAAATGTGGCGAGACCCGGTGAGAAACAGAAGAAAAAAATCCATTCGCGGCAGAGTCAGGCACCGTCTCATTTGCTCTAATGGTGTGTTTCTCTGTTGGCTGGGTGTGGATTGACACGGGGGGCTCAGAGGAGGCGGAAAAAGCAGGCCAGCGCGCAGACTGCAGGTCACTCCGCCGCCGCCGCTGCCTGGGCTGTGACACACATCAGCCGCACAGCTCTGGGACTGGGGCAGACGTGCACTATTTAGCCTCAGAGTAAATAGAGGAGCAGACGCACAAATGGGTTTTTAGCTTTAGAACCGGAGGGAAGGAGAATTCTCTTTTTAAATATTAAGATTATAATTGTATGACCTACACATATTATCTTCTTGAACATTCTTGAAAATTCCATGTCATAATAGGCTATAGTAGGCTATAATAGGCTACTTGTGTTAAATATTTGTATTAAAAGCATTGGTTGCATGAAACTAATCACTAATAATCATGTTAGAAGTGAAAACAAGCCATTTCAATTCTAAAAAGTACATCTAAATATAAATTGCATTAAAGGACACGTTATGCATCATTTTGTTTTGTTAAAGGCCTTTAAAAATACTGTTGTACTTTTACTTTGGCATCTCATGTTTTAGAACTTCAGACAGTCATTCCTCATCAGGATTTGTGTTATAAACAAAAGTGAGCTTGCCCTGATATGCTAATGTAGGACGCAGTTGTGTTGAACGCAATATGACGGCAGAAATGTGGCGATGATTTATGGATTTAACCGTATATAACATAACAACAGCGCAGGAGACCTCGGAGTTCTACCCATGATAAAACTTGAAACTACGTGTTTTTGTGAGGCTTAGAGAAGGTGCAAATAAATCGACCTTGTAAACAGGATAAGAGAAACAAGCACGGATGAAGCTAAATACAACTCCATTTTGGTTTTTGATGTGGGAACAATGTTTAAAAGCTCATAAAGTCCATTTTGCATGATAAGTGTCCTTTAACATGACTTTATTAATCACAAAGTTTGCAGTCATAAAGCTCCACACAAATAAGATGAATGCAATCTATGTCAATGAAACTGTATTAAGGATGTCACGGTTGGTGTCAATCATGAACAATTGTCAAATACGATGTCCCTTTTGACAATAATCATAACATTTTGTATTGTGACATCACTAAAACATACCAAATTATGAATATTGCACTCCTCAGTATTCTGGTGTTATGTATTGTAAATCTGGTTACAGATTAATAGCAAAAAGCAACACAAGAACATGTAGAACACCACTTGACTTGTAGCACATTAGCCTTTAACTTTGCATGTTTTTGGCTTTGTGTAATTTAGCAATTCAAAAAGAGATATATCAACTCTATATGTCATAACTATTAGGAAAATACTGATGGCCAATGCAATCCTGTACAGCAAAAAGTGTGGAGATTATGAAGAAACTCATACAAAATATAAAAAAGATAGCATTTACAAGCTCTCCGTGTTGCAGCTCAAGAAAACTATTACTCTAATGCTAACTGGGCCTCATGAATAAAGCATCTTTATAGAAGTAACTTGGCAAACAAACTTGGAAAGACTTGGATTAATATAAAAACAACACCAGTGCATTCTGTGATTTTCAGATTTAAATGAATATGTTATGTCAGTTATTACTTTCAGGACACACTTCTTCATAAAACAACTTTTCTCCGAGGATTATTATTACTCATGTTCAGCCTCTGCCAATGGACCGCGACGTTTTCCATCTGCTTTAGCTGTAGCATTGGCCTGCTCCAGTGTACAGCCTGGTAATTAGAACAGCCGAAATCTGTTGGGCCACTTTTGGAATCAACCTTTTTCCGTTGTTCTCAGAATTTTTTAACAAGATGTGCAACTTATCATTAAGGAGGTACGAGCTGAGAAGAGGAAAATGTTACTTGAGTAGCTCCAAAATAATATGCAAAGTCAAAATAAGTTGCTCAAGTAACTAATTATACTAAAAAAAGTAGCATATCGCATAATACGGATGGAAATGGGTTGTAAATTGTATAAATTAGTTGACATCTCTACATACCTAAACAGAAGAGGTCTCAAGAAAGTCTCAAGTCGAGTCCCAGGTATGTGGTCCACGAGTCCAAGTCTAAGCCCAATGCTTTGAGTTTCAAGTTCAAGTTCAAATCTTTATATAAAATTACAGAATACATGTCACAAATCAAGAAGTGGAGGAGGGACTCACCAACAGTAGGTCCAGAGTGTCGACAAACAGACTTCAAATTTGTGGCCATAACATTATTTCAAAATTGACTTAAAAGGTGCTGCACTACTTTTTTACAGTCCAACACCTTAATTTTAAACCGTTTGCAACAGTCCACATGTATCACTCACTTATAGGACTGAAACTAACTAATCACTAATGCTAATCGATTTGTTTACAACATAAAAGTCCCGTGATTAAACAATTTTTACTAAATTTGACCCAGATGAAGCTGAAGAGAAGCTGTGAACAAAAGAGTGTTTTCATCAAATATATTCAATTTACACATTTCCTGCCCCATTTTCATGCATTTGCGGCTCGATTTAAGTCATAAAACTTCTCTTCACAGCTCATGGCATGTTTTGGAACCTATATATACAAACCAATTTAGTTGACGTTTACTTAAAGAATTAACTTGTTGCAGCCCTATACTCACTTACCTACTCACCGCGAGTTTAGAATCGCTTTTCACAACTTCAGATGCGAGAGCGAGTTTTGGCGTCAAAAGTATTTAACAACAACTGACCACAACTTGCATGCTAACAGCTCACTTCCTGCTTTACGGAGAATAAAATGCTGTATAAGTAGATGCAAACAGCGCATACTGGACATTTTCAACCAAATACAGTCGATGCTTTTACAATAAATGTGTACTGATGAAATGTGAACAGATTTTACTTTATAACATGAAAAAAAAAGAAATGGGTACAGCCCCTTTAAGTAGTCACGGTACGGCATAATCAAAGTACTGTTAAGCTAATTTACAGACTTTACACGTATAAAAAAACCTTGCGTATACCCCCAAAAAACCTCTATCCCCCCTGCTTCTAAAAAAGACTGAAATGGCTGAGTGTTGCGAGGCATTAACATTATTTTTTACAATAGACACATGGAACAGAGTGTACACAGCTGCTTTGGGGCAAACAGAAGAGGCTCTGGAGAGGATGGCTCCATGAAAGACAGGTTCAGCGTGGAGCAGCACTTCAAAAGGACTTGTACACAATAGTGAGCCCATTTCAATCCACGCCGCGCATCCCATAATAAGCCAAAATAAACACGTCCTCGGCAGCATCCACCTACCGCCGTCACTTCTGCCGCCGCCGCGGAGGGTTTTCGCTTCGGAATGGAATATTTATGCAGCGGAATAAATGTCAAATGAGATCTAATTTAGCGTGAAAACTGGCAAAGGTCTTGAAGTTTGGATCTTACGGGCAGCGCTGTCTTAATGGGACAGTTGCTTGACGTGGCTCTGCGCTCAGCTTGGAAGACGCGTTTGGAAAGGTCACTGGTAAAAAGAGGAGTTTTAATGCTGTTTGTTTGTGCATTTGGACAATTACTTCAAAAGAATTGTTCAAATTAGCTGTATGCAATGGCGAGTAACCTAATGCGTTTGAAAACTGGCCTTGTTTGATTAATTTAGCAATATTAACGGTAAAAAATGTGTCTCATTAAGTACTTTTTCTTTTACTTTTTTATTTACACATATATAACATGGAACAGGAAAAAAAAAGAAAATAAATACTAATAAAACATCCACTGAAATAAAACTACGGCACATTTTTCCAGCATACAAGTTCAATTTAGTCCAGAGTCTGTCAAAAAGGTACGTTTTATTAAGTCAGAATGTATATTTTTTCCCTCAATTTTTCGAATGTCAGTTATATATGATTTTGGTCTAGTCCTTTATCATTGGCTCAGTTCATGTCAGTCATTTTTTTTGGAATGGCCTTCTATCCTGTTAAAAAGTATACTCCAAATGTATCCATCTGTTATTTGTTGTATCCATGGCAAGAGTTTTAGGCATAATTATACATAATTCTGAAGACAAGCAGAATGCCAATGCTGAAACAGTTTGTTTTGTTTATCTCAGGAGCACAATCCCAAAACACATGGAAACGGTGAGCCACTTGACAACCACAGTTTCCCTGTGAATAGTGGACACTCTAACATGGTGTTTTTCATACATATTTAACTCCCTGCACTATGTTTGGGCAAGGTACTTTTGAAGTCACACCAGATGATAAGATTGACTGGAGAAAAGAAATCAATCTGCACCATAGGTCTCTTCAACCATTCACTTACACACCAAACTCACACAAAGCCATGGTGTTGCCTAAGGACACTATGATGATATGCAGTGGTTGCAGAAGGGATTCAATCAATAACCACGCATGCTCTTTTGGGTTTAAAAGCTACCACGGCACGCCACCTACCACTAAAACATTACCAAATCCTACCGTTTAGTTAAAAATATTGTATATAATGAGGTAAATAATGTCTGTGGCACTGTCTAGTTCTTTAAATTTGGTAATAGTGATGGTTTTGCATTCTTTCTTTGGTGCAGATGTTGCTCAGGACACTCCAAAAAGATAAATCACTTCATTAAATCCGCTTTTGTGAATCTGTTAACTCAAACTGGACATTTTCTCAAGGCGCACCTGGCAAAACCTCAAGGCACACTAGTGTTCCCCGGCGCACTGGTTGAAAATCAAGGCTCTAGTACAATGCTAAAAAAAAAAAAAAAAAAATCCTTATAACTAATCTGGTGCTCTTGGCTGCAGAATCATAATTGTGATATTATATACAGTATATTATCGTTTTTCCGTGCCGGGGATCACTAGTGCGCCTTGAGATTTTGCCCCATGTGCCGTGAAAAAATGTAAATTTTGAGTTAACAGATTCACAAATGTATCTATGTGTCTACCGTAAAACTATCACTAAATTTAAAAAAGTAGAAAGTGGCATTATTTACCATACTTTTATACAAAAATGGTCTGATTAGGTAATGTTTTAGTGGAAGGTAGACGCAACTCAAAAAAAAAGGTTGAAAAATACTGTTCCACTGCTATATGTTGGATCCTATTGCAGAGCTTAAAGGGGACATATTATGTAAAATGAGCTTTTAAACAGGTTATAATGTGTTCACTCATCATTTGCTTGGTCAAAGTTGTATTTAGATTCCTGCATGTTTGAGTAATCCTGTATTGACCTGCAGGAGGCTTAAGTGTTCAGAAAATGTCTGTGTTCACCTACCCCCTATCTCCACCCACTGCTCTGTACTTAAAAAAAATCCAGACTGCAGTTCATACATGTAGGGTTAAAAAATGTCACCTAGCCATTTTTCAACAATAAAAACACAAAAAAAAAGCTGCTTACCATGATGAAATTCCACTACAAAGAGGCGGGGCTTATCAGTTTTTCAGTTTTAAACAGGAAGTCAGTGGATGCGTTTCTATTACTAAGCCGTTTTAGACAGATTCTGCGGTTTAGAGAAAACAAAATGTAAAGTAATAATCGACGTGTGCAGTTTCAAAGCAAAAATCCTAAACAAAGATAATACTGCATGTCTTATTTAACTAAAGGAGAGCTCCAAACTAGACCCGAGCATCCTGCCAGCCCAGTCAATACCACAACAAAAAGGCTTGATCAATATAAAGCGCCGAGCAGAGATCAGAATGGTGATTCAGATGTAGCCTTGTTGTTATAATTAGAGCAATGTAATTATCCGAGTTTGTGTTGCATAATGCTGGATATACAACGTTTGGAGTGAAACAAAAATCTAACAAATTAACATTTATGAATATATTGAGCGAACGCCATCTCATATTTAAAAAATGAATAATAAATATAGATAGCGTTGGTGCCATGCTGGGCCACGATGTATGTCTAAAATTAGATTTCAACATATTGAGATGAAATCCACTGAAGATTTATATTCTCCCAATTTTAAGCACGCTTCAAAAATCTATTTAAGATCCAATAGTTGGCAAATTTAATGCACGTTCCCATCAGAGCGGGAAATCTAATTTGAGTGTGATTTCATTTGTCAAGAAGAGCTGTAATGTAATGAAAAGAGTGAAGCGTCTGGGGAGATCTGATTTGAAAGCACGTGTTCAGCAGGCGTCTGTAGCCTACATGCGGATGTGTTCAGATCTCGGGAGGAGATTTGACTGCCATTGACATTGTGTGACCAAGACCGGAGCCGTATTTCTGGATTTGCTCAGACAGGACTGCAATACCGATTTTAAATGAGCTGGGGAGAAAAGGTTTTACATTTGTAGTCACTGGAAACACAATCACTTTATTTTATCTTTGTCTTGGGGGTTCGCATTTATCACGTACGTTTAATTAGAGTTCTCAGCAACAACGCCTTACATCACTAGATTAAAGGGGCTGTACCTATTTTACTGTTTTGTACCCGATTTTTGGCATGGAATAAAGTCAAATCTGTGTCGCTCCCATACAGATATATCGTGAAAGCATCTATTCAAGTGAAAATTCAAGTGCTTTCTCTGCATCTATTTATAGAGCGTTTTATTCCACGAGAAGCAGGAAGCTGCCCCTGCTGTCTCTGGGCAGAAAACCAGCCTGGCAACGTTATGTCATCAACCTGTGAAACCCTGGCTCTTCTTTAAACATTTGGAAACTTGAAATGTTTTCTATATGTGATTGTACTTTCTTGTTTCAATAAAAAAGAAGAAGAAGAAAAAAAAAGTTCTGGTTGTGCTTAATAAAATCAAATGCAAATTCTGAATCATCTTCACAGGAGCGTTTTTCCCGAGTGAATATTTTGAGGATATTGAAGCATTAAAATACAGAAAATCAAGTTACCTACTGCACTGTATGTCCAAACAATAGAAACTAGAAACTATTCTATTTAAAGTCAAAAACCCATTGACAAGTAGACACTTGACGAGCTACGACTGCTACATTTCAACAATCCAACCTAAGAACTGCTACTACCTTTCGCTAAAACACACTACACGCTACTTCGCTAGCTCGAACTTACTGACCTGTTTGTCCCCAGACCGGACTGCCCCGCTACAGAATGTAATCGGTGGGGCTGAAGTAGAGGCGCCGGGCCACCTCCAGCTGGCTCTGGTTCCTCAGGGTCCAGGCCTGGAGCGGACTATCGCTACAGTACTCCACCGTGGGGCCGTATGTGCCGTCCTCCAGGCGGCTGATGGTCAGACACGACTGGGTGATGATGTGCAGGAAGGTGCGCTTCTGTGGACCGGCCCGGCAGTGCATGGGACAGATGGTGGTGAAGGTAAGTCTGAGAGGCATCTGTTGTTTGCTAAAAATGAACCCATCTGCTCTCTACAGCACGTTCACAGACGTTTAGGGTTCAAATAAGGCCTGTTCTAGATAGATTAAAGGTGATGAAGGCTGCAATTAACCACGCGACCTTTGCGTCTTCACGAGATGTAGAATGGATTCATCAGCGCTGACAGGTCGTTTGTCATCTAAAACATCACGGTACGTCAGGAGCTAGACAATATTGTCAATCAAGAGGCGTCTAAAGCTGAGTGACGGAAAAGGCTAGACAGGCCAGAGAATGTGTTTATATTCAATATGCTTTTATATTTTGGATTTGAGTTTCATTAAAATGATAATTAGAGTCTAGATAGTCTCATCTTGTTGATCAAATTAAGAGGCTCTGTGGTCCAGTCGTTTCATAGATATTGTATTTTTCAACATATTGTTTCTACCTATCTAGAGACTAAATTGTAAAAATGATAAACGTTGTCTGGGTTTCTAGTCCCATATCGTCCATGTTTGTGAAAATATCTGTAAAAATTAACCTACTATGTTTCAACAAACTCAGAGCTCCTCAGGTCACTTTAGTCCCGTGTGAATGCTCATATCTGTGATTCGGGCGGTTTTTAGTCCGTGCATTGCCATAAAAGAGAGTATATGCACAGAAATTTTTGTGACTGAATAAAGCTCCAACATATCCAAGACTTTAATTCGATCAATAACAGAAAAATATGGCTTTGTTGTCCAACTTGAAAGCCAGTTGCGCCCAGCTGTGGTGGTGAACTGGTGAGCTGGCTGCAAAAGCATTGCCCAGGGCTGGGAAAACGCATTTGAGTTGGACTGTTGACTTTATGAACTTTGAAATCTCACAAAGCTCTCAGCAGGAAATCTAGAAAAATAAGAAACTGGCAGAACGCGTCCTTTTAAATATGTAGTCATCCATAAATGTATGTAACAGAGGCAGAGAGATCTGTCACTCCGATGCATAGCACAGGCTTTTTGATGTGAGTGCATTCTGGACAGACTTCAGTCAGCAGCTGAACCAGCACAAAGACACTGCACAATAATAAAAGGCTGTCGCTCACAGTCAGAACGGGCCGGTCAGGTCAAAGAGTGGGAATAACGACCGAATGAATCAAATCCAGCTACAGTAGAACGGCTCCTGTCTGTCACCAGCGGGGGCTAAAAATAACTTGGGCCACTGACAGCACGAGCCCCAGCGCTGTTTACAAGCGGGACTAGTCTTAGAGCATGCATAATTCATAATTTCATATTAAGAATGCACCCGGAGAACAAAGTGTAATGAATGGATTTCTCTGAGGGGTTGTTTAAAACGACGCAGGAGCTTCTGGGCTCTCTCTCATCGTCACGGCGACATGTCAGGGATAGGACATCTCAATCACGCTCGGCTCTTCTCACTTTGTCATTGAAATATTAATACTTTGTTGATGTTAAAAGGCTTTTTGAGCTATATGTGCCACGCTGTACCGCTGGGGCTTCGATAAACTCGGCGTCGCCTTTCAGTCTGATCTTCCATTCTCACTGTACTCCGAATCTGAGCAAATATTTAAACACATGCAGTAATAGACAGCAAATTTAAATAGAAATGTTTTAGTTAAAGATGTTTAATGTAGCTTTTCTGCTCGTTTCAATGGAGATGTTATTGCTTTACTAAGAACGTGTTGCAGAAAGATTTGAAATTGACTTCTTGCCCTTAAATGCTTTTAAAATCAAGCTGAAGTCTCAATAATGTGCAATTGTTTTTCATGTGTTATTTTAATGTTGTTTGTTGTAAATGTGTTAAACTTTGCTGTTTTTTGGCCGGGACTCCCTTGGAAAAGAGGCTTTTCATTTCAATGGGAGTCTCCTGGTGAAATAAAGTTTAACAAAAAAAAGCTCTACAGTATGGCATTAAACTAATCTTTTATATTAGATTTTGACTTGTTAGTGGCATATATTAAGAAGACATTGTATGCTAAATAGGGTTGTCAAAAGTATCGAAAATCAGATACTAATCAATACTAAAACCAATCTTGAAATTAAATAGTCGCTTGAGCAAATATTGATACTAAAAAATGACATTTACAGAACATAATTAGATCTTTCTTGAACCGTTTTAGAATGACCTTTAACTTCATCAGGACAAGAATAAAGTCACATTGTAATAAAGAAAGTACTATTATTTGTATTGTCTATTTTTTTGTATCATTATGGAATCAAAATTGGTATCAAGTGTCGAGCCGATTCCTCAGTATCGGAATCGAATTTGAAAATTTAGAATCATAACAACACTAATGCTGAATATCTTTTTCCTTTTTTGTTTGTCTCCCATAGACGATGCAATTAAAACATGGCAATTAAATGGAAAGAGAGCAAGAACAGCAAAAAGAACAGATTGAATGATTGAAGTTGCAATTTTAAAGTATAATATAATAATAATATACTAGACTTTATGTAGATTTTAGCTGACATTTGAACTAATGCGTTAAAACTGGATAACAGTGAATAAGTCAAGGGTCTGACGGGGCCAAAATGACTTGAAATAATGAGATTAGTTCACATTAGGATGAAAATCACTGAAGTTCATATTCTCATGGCCTGACTAATAGGGTTTTTGTGTCTACATTTTAATTATCCACTCTCTACTGACCACTGACACATCACGGCACACACACTCACACACACTCACAGAGACTATCCCGAGGCAGGGTTCAAAATACTGGGAAGGTTTTCCACAATGTTTCACAGGCACGAGTCTGTACAGCTTACCTCAAAGTCATACTCCCATTTGCCAACATACTACGTGAGAAAGAACAGGACAGACACAGCTCATGTGGGGAAGAGGGAAACACTGACAAACAGCTCCATCTAGTGGCTGAGTCTGAACAGGCCTGACTTTAATCATAATCATATCATTAGTTCTTCACGGCAAATACATTGTGGTGTAATCGAAATAAAATATATTCATTGATAAAAAAGTACTGCAACGAAAATGTTTTGGTCGGTAGTTTTGTGTGCGTTTTTCTTGACACAAAAATGATTTAAAACACTGCTCATGTTCAAGATTTCTTTTTACATTTTTTAAATTATATATTAGATTATATTTAGAAAATTCATGATTTAAAATAAAAATGATAATAATATTCTGATGATGTTTCCGATATTTTCCATAAACTGTAGGGTGAATGTGGGTAAAATGGGACAATTAGGCTTCATTGTTATTTTTTGTTATAAATGAAATGCCAAAGTCTTGAATGTTTTTAAAAGCTCTAGAAATATCTGAAGTATTCCTTCTCCAACAGATGCTAGTTTCATGCTGCGTTCATGTGGTCCTCTGGTGCCCGGGAATTCAGAGATTTGAAGTCGAGGCTCCAACTTGTTTGCATTCATGTGCTTTTTATCTCGGGCAAATGATGTGACCAATGATAGAGAGAGTTTGCGCTTTAATAGTGCTAAGAGAGCTAATCAGTCAGTTTTATTGTTGTTTGCCTTCTCTAAAGCTAAATGCTAACTCGCTAGCAAGTTATTTGTATTGGAAAACCTCCTACTGTTTTACGTAAGGAAGCGAATATTACATCTTAATTAAATAATAATAATGGGTCTTTCGGGTCAAACCGGTTGCACAGTAAACACCTAAACGCAGCAAGGTTTAGTCAAAATGCTCATATGTTTAAAATAAAGTGATGAATCCGCAGATTTTCGCCTGTCTCGGCACAGCAGGTGACGTTAAGTGTTGAAGTCGGGCAGCAGCTCCTTTCCTGACTTGTGTGAGCATTTATGTGCATTTTCAACTCTGAAAAACATTTCCCAGAGTTCACAAGGACCACATGGACGTAGCATCAATTCAGATTTTTGAGGCACTATTGGCAAAGTGGAACAACACAAATATGTTCATTTTATGTTGTGAAAACACTAACAGAAAAGCAGCATCTGTAATTGTCATTTGGTTAAAGAGCCAATGACAGGTTGAACTACCCATTTAACTCATGCGGTTAGGATAAATATATTTAAAGTTTTGCGAAAATTCTTTACAAATTTTATCCCAGTTTAGCAATTTTTTACGTTTTTAATTTTACTTTCTTGTTGTAAATGATGACATCACACTAGAAAATTAAGAAGCAACCACACTGTACACTGGGTAAAAACGTATGTCACAGATTTTTTTATTTCACAATTTGAATGACTATTTTAAGGGTCAAAAAAAGATGTTTCTTTGTGTAAATTATGCATAACCTTCGTATTCCTAATGTGATGTCATCAA
Organism: Rhinogobius similis; assembly: GCA_019453435.1. NCBI lineage: Eukaryota > Metazoa > Chordata > Actinopteri > Gobiiformes > Gobiidae > Rhinogobius > Rhinogobius similis. Next base: position 27,211,512 of record CM033633.1, on the reverse strand, counting down.
TCTGTTTACTTGTAATTTTCAAACTGATCGATTTAAAACTATAAATTATATTTTCAACAGGTATTAATACACAGAATAAAGTCAAAATTAAAAATCATAAAAACCTGACACATGCACTTTAAAGAGGTGGTGAGTCTGCAAGCTGAAAACGCAATGCCTTTGGCCTTGCTTATACTTCACGGGTAACCTTCACATAATCACTTGTCGCATTTCGGAAACTAATCTCATACCATAACTCATTTTTCACCGCTGCGCAATCAATGATAAGTATAAGGTGAATAGAAGACGTAGAATAGAAGTGCATGGATTTCACCGCGCAAAGTATGAAGCTTGACTGTCTCACTTTACCCATATATACTTCACAATGTTCTCATTTCATCCAGTATTCTTAAATGTAAAAACACACACTTGTAATACTAACCGATATAAAAAACATATACGATTAGATAGATAGAAGTGCGCGTATTTTCCGTGAAGCAGCTGTGCGTACCTCTGCGTCGTACTCGAACATCTGATTGCCCTTCATGTGGTGGCACTTGAGCATGACCACGGGCCCGTTGAGGCGCGACACGTCCAGGCAGAGGTCGTCCGTGCGGATCTCCTTGTCGGCCGTGTACGAGAACACCTGCGCACATGAACATGAAGAACGCTCAACATACAAGTGCCAGTTTCATATGGAGTTTGTCTTGTTTTTTTGTCTAATGTTTAGTTATACGCAGGGGAGTAGACAGGGGGGGACAAAGGGGTCAATCGGTTCGTGCCGCTGGGTCGTAGGCTCAGAATTGGACCTTTTTTCTATTAATTTGTATTAGATGGGGCCCAATATGAGGCTTCTTGACCCGGGCCACACAATTTCTATTGACAGGTCTGGGTGTATGTATTGTAAATCATGAATATTTTGTAAGAATGACTACTGCCATGTCAGTGGAAAACCACCAACTCCTTGTTCTGGAGGGAGTATGGATGGAAGACCATAAATAGATATTTTCTGACACCTGCCCAGAGAAAGTATGGAGATACTAATTGGTTGGAGGTCATGTGGTGCCATTAAAGCAGATCATTTCCACATCTTCTGGGGTTGCCCATTAATGAAACAATATTGGATAGGAATTAAAAACATTATAGATGAAGTAATGCATTTCAAAACTCCCTTAAATTTTGAAGTTTTGTGTTTGGGAAAAATTTAAATATTGAATTTGAGAAGGAGGAAAGATTATCAGATCATGAGAATTATGTTGTTGGCGAGCAAAAAAGCAATCACCAGGAGATGGAGAACAGATCAGGTGCCAAAGGTGGACGAGTGGATGGATGTCATGCTTAGTATTTACAATATGGAAAAACTTACAGCATCGGTTGGGGTGGAATTTGACAAATTCAGTGATATTTGGAAAGGATGGTTACTTGCTATTAGTAAATATAGATCTGACTTTGTATAGGTTAAGTTAGAAAAATCGGACTAGAGGTGATGGTCATTTTGAATTTGAAGGGGCATAAAATAAATTTAAGTGAAGATTATATAAACAGTTATTTGTTACTTAATGAGGAAAAAAAAACGGGAAGATCCTCACACCCTGGTTCTACGCTACACTTTTCTTTTTTGTATGTTTGTATGTTTATATATGTAAAAATGTATCGAAAGCTAGATTGGATCTGCTAACATTGAGGTATAACAGATGTGAAATATTTAAGTTGGAAAATCCTGTAAGTATGTATGCTTTGATTGTGAAATAAAATACAAAAAAAAAAAAAAAAAAAAAGAATGACTACTGTACATAAAAACACAAAAAGGTGTTGATATTCTGTCTTGTTCTTTGTTTCTTTAAATTTCATAGAGTAGAAGAAACAAACCAGAGCCACGACACACGTATTACACTAGCGATTGGTGAATGTGTCGATTTTCAAATGAACTGTGCATTTTTATGAACGTCCGTCGTTATTCGAGCCCAGTCCTCGATACTTTGTTCATTCTGTGTCATCCATTCTTTTGGTATGGCTTTCCCACCCCTTCAGCCAAAAGTAAATTCCAAAGGATCTATCCATTGCAGGAGTTTTATGTCCCAGATATGTACTTTTAAAGTCAAGTGGGGAGTTGACGTTGAAAATAATCTACAGTGTTTTAGTCATCAGTCAGACCGCGATTTCCAAACCAGTATTTCCCTGTGAATACTTTGACTCTTGATTCTGTTATAAAATACAGTTTCTTCATCATTTTTTCCCAATAGAAGTCTCTCCAAACATGAGGTTTTGTGCTCCCCCATGATGTGAGAGTGAGATCATAACCAATTTTCTTTCTTATTTCTTACTTCTTTTAAAAATATATAGCTGAGTAGCCGTTAAAATCAGTATTCTGTATTATCTAATGTCGCCGTTTTCTCCATCATTTTTGTTTTGAAAAATATCCCTGGGTAAATAAATCGAAAAAAAAACGCGATATATGAAATCACAACTGCCAAAGATAGCGTTTCATTTCTTTTAAATGGCTGTGAACAAGAAATGCACTTGATGAAAAAGGAAAACACAAGCTATACATTAAGTGTTGAACTGACAGGTGGTTTTATACATTAGCACTTAACATTTAACATTACATACACTTACACTGATGACAGATGGAGCGTGATTCTGCAGCTTGATCTATTAATAGCGTACACCAGACGTTTATATTGCAGTGTTCTCAAAAGCTTTACAAATGACATACTCAACTGTAAAAGTACTTAATGGGATAATATAAGAGCACTAAAACTTGCAAAATATATCAATTAAAAAGTAGATGAGGGTGATATTGACAAAAAAGGTTATGGAATTTTGTTTGCGGGGAAGCATCTCAATAACAATCCAACAGAAATGTGCTTAAACAATGTAGGCTGAGGTTAAAGTATCAGACAACTGTTAAATTGTCCACAAAACTTTTTTTTTCTTCAATTTTTTGTTTTTTTTGGTCTAGTTTGCTCTGTTAGCATATCAGCTTTCATGTGGAAACAACAAGCGTGTCCAATCTGCTCCTGAAGATGTTTTCTAATCCACTTCATCCATAGATTTCTCTGGGACATTGTAACTTCAAAGGCCGTTTTCTTAAAATGCATTTTTCTCCCTCGTGACATAAGGATCACCCTTAAAGTAGCTCCTACGCCACACTTTACAATCTTGGACTCAACAAGGTTTTGACGAAAAGTACATAAGGATTTTTTGATATCATGTTCTAAAAGTGATTTATTGAAGTTTTAAATTAAAAAATGAGGCGAAAATTGAATTTTTAGGGAAATTTTCAGCCCAATCCAGATATCCAAAATCCCCTCTGTAAATTTTTTTGGACCTTATAGGTGCACAAAATGAACCAAGAACTTTAAACCTGGTTCTGTCCATTATTCAGATTTAAATGTCCCAAATATGTGTATTTTTGGCCGTTTTTACACTCAAAATGCCCCACTTCTACATGAAAATGACATGATGAAAAACTTGTAATATATTTTTTTCTTACATTTGTGAGTAAACTACAGGAGAAGTTTCAAATTGATATCTTTACATTTAAGATTTTTTCCAATTGACCTGCAGTGTCTGGCCTTAAGACATACATCATTGTTTTGAAGATTTCAACCTTCAATTGTTCCATTCATTTTTTTTTAATAGCTTTTTGTATTTAATTATGTGCATTTCCAAAACAACATCGACGCTATAACTGATAACTGGATCTACTGTCCTGTGCTGTTAATGACATGGTTTGGTCCGGGTGCCAGAAGCAGCAGCCCCCCGCGGTACGTGTGGGCGCAGATAAACACCGGCCCTGCTCCTGTGACTCACCTGATTGCCGCCCATGCCGTGGCAGTTGAAGAAGCCCACCTTCTCGTTCTCCTTCCTCCCCATGTTGTCCACGCACTGGTTGGTCTCCACATTTCTGATCTGCGCACACACACATAGGGATGTCTGAATGTGTACGTGTGTCGAGCGAAATTCATTCAAAACGGAACACAAAAAAACAGAACTGCAAGTGAAGCATTCAAAAAAATATAGATATGCAGATCAAAACGGACAAAACTGTTGATAAAATTATGTTATCTAGGTGCGCCTTGAGAAAACGTCCAGTTTGAGTTAACAGATTCACAAATGTGGATTAATGAACTAATAGACCTTTTTGGGAGTGTCCTGAGCAACATTTGCACCAAAAAGAACGCAAAACCATCACTACTACCAAATTAAAAGAACTAGACAGTGCCACAGACATTATTTGCCTCATTATATACAATATTTTTTAACTAAATGGTCTGATTTGGTAATATTTTAGTGGTAGGTGGCGCGCCGTGGTGGCTTTTAAACTCAAAACCCGTGCCAAGTCAAAAAAGGTTGCTCTAGACCAGTGTTTCCCAACCAGGGGTACGAGGACCCCAAGGGGTACTTGAGGAATTACCAGGGGGTACTTGGAATGGTTTCAGATTTTAAAAGACAATGAAATGTACTTTTATCTGAATAAAAATGTGTTATTTGTTGTAAATTTAGCATCTTTTTGGAGTTTCTTGGACTATAAATATAATTAAAACAATATATAATAGTAATAAATGACAGTATGTGACTTTTAAACCCATTTATTTGCCTGAAACTCAAGTTGATGGGTACTCTAGAATGTCAGACGATGCTTAGGGGGTCCTCGAAACAAAAAAGGTTGGGAACCACTGATCTAGACCATTGATTTTCAACCAGTGTGCCGGGGAACACTAGTGCGCCTTGAGGTTTTGCCAGGTGTGCCTTGAGAAAATGTCCAGTTTGAGTTAACAGATTCACAAGTGTGTCCTGAGCAACATTTGCACCAAAAAAGAACGCAAAACCATCACTATTACCAAATTAAAAGAACTAGACAGTGCCACAGACATTATTTGCCTCATTATATACAATATTTTTTAACTAAATGGTCTGATTTGGTAATATTTTAGTGGTAGGTAGCGTGCCGTGGAAGCTTTTTAAACCCAAAACCCGTGCCACAAGTCAAAAAAGGTTGAAAAACACTGATCTAGACTACAGTAATGGAAGTTATTTCTTGTGGAGCTCCATCAAAAATATAAAATATGTAATTGTTACCACCTCAGCATTGCAAATTTGCCCTTCGATCTCAACTTTTGCTGAATGTCTCGACCTTCTCTCCCTGTTTCACTCTACATCTGTCTGGTCAAATGAAGCTTTTGGGTCACAAACAAAAAACGTATAAAAATATTAAACATAAAACGGGGGTCAATGGCACAGATTCCGTGGATCAAACCCTTTGATACCGTCACCAGGGGCGTAGCACCAAATTCTAGGCCCCAGGTACAAACCTTCTCAGTCGGCCCCTAATTGATAATTCTGTGTATTTGTTTCTTCCAGCAAATTCAGTTATTATTGTTATTTTTTCATTTGCTATACCACCTTGAAACATATTACTATTACTATCAGAAAATACAGCAACTGGAAATTATAATCACTAGTTTTATTTGTTAACTAATGATTTTCCTCTTTTTTCCTCTGATGGGGCCCTCAGATGTCAGAAATAATTGTATTTAATCTCTCAACGAATTTACTCTATCATACTGCATTTTATTACATCAAAAACAGATTAAAGTGTAGAAAAATGCAACTGAGAAAAAAACGTCCCATGCTTTTGGGGGCCCTTCCTTGCCCCGGGCCCCGCTCCTGACTGTCACCCACACTGCTGAGCACAAAATTGAAAAGTAAATAGATAAAGTGAATATATCAAAAAATTAATCTCTATTTAATGATGTACTTTTATTAGCGGTGTTGAAAAGTAAGTAAATACAAACTAAAAATATGTATTCAGGTACAGTTTCTCTTTCATTTGGTGGTATTAGTGAGAAAAGTAGAAAACATCCCTCTTGGTGACTGTGTTTGCAATATTTCCTTCTCTAATTAGTGCTAAATAGATGCATAACAAGTGGAGCAACAAACAAACAAACAGCTTTTTTAAGAATTACACAATACTTCTTAATGCAGCTATTCAGTATTCTGTAACTAAATACAAAATGGTGTTGCCCCCATTGCTGAGCAGTCAAGAAAAACAAGTACATTCATTCACGAGCTGTACTTGACTCAAACAATTGTCGGTCGACTAAAGACACGCCCTGCCGATTGATCAGTCCACTAGAGCGTCGCATGAAACTGGCAAAAGCTTTCACAACATTTCAGTCGGATCCAAATTGCACCCACAAGACTATAATTTCATGGAGTTTATGCCAAAACAACAATTTATAGAGAAAAGTACTAAAAGTGTGTATTTACATATGACATGGAAAATGAGTGTTTACGCTTATTGTTATTGGCTCCTAAATTGAGTCCATTTGAGTCCTGATGTGGTTCTCTTCTCATCCTCGTTTAGTCCTGATCTAGTCCAGGTTTAGCTTCAGGTTTAGTCCTGGTTTAGTTCCAGTTTTGATGTGGTGAATGTGGAGGTGTGAACGCGCCCTTAAACTCATGATACGCTCGCAAATCTTCAGCTAACTCACTCCATGCCTTTTTTTTCCTTTTATTGCTGTTGTCTCATATAATTCCTTATAATCTAAATAATATTATTAGTCGACTGACTCAATTTTGGCTGACTTGAACAACTTAAACTGACTTAAACAAAAACAAACACTACTTCACTACATTTCAGAGCATGTATTTGTACTTTCTACCCCACTACATTTTTGAACTGGACTAAAAAGTAAAAGAATATTTTCTTAAAGTTTTAGACCTGCACATTTATAGCAACATCTTGGGTTTTTTTCTAGTTCCCTTTGAGCAAATAAAAACCTCTGTAGAGAAAAATAACCTGGACCAAAACTCAACAGAATAAATCAATCAAAATTACAATTTGATGCTTTAATAGTTCTCCAAACCAAAAACAATTATTACTTTGACTTTTCACTCTTAAAGTACATTCTTAAAGGAGTACTTTAAACCTTTTACTTAAGTAGCTTTTAAAATGCGAGACTGTTTTTTTGCTGCAGAGCGATTACTCGACTAAACAGCTATTCTCTGGTCAGGTGTGTATCCCGCACACGTCTTTACTTTCCCTGTGTTTTGCTAATGCCAGTTGTGCGTTTCTGACGCGGCCTCGTGCAGCTGCCCCGGCACGAGCTGAGACCAGAGTGATTCATATGGTGTGTGGAGCGACGATGAGGCTCAGTGTCAGGACAAACTGTCACTCACTGCAGCCACATTCACCAGGCGCATTTTCAGAGCTGTGTCATCGCTCACTCACTCGTGTTTTCAACGGCATAGTGAAGATGTCAAGTGTGTTCATGCCAAGATCGTTAGGAGATAATGTAATGAATAACGCTAAAACTACTGACATCACAACGCACCTTTGGGCTTTCTTGTTTATTGCCATTTCCTTGTCACAGTGAACAAGTCTTGGTATGCCCCTTTTTAAGCTGAGAATTCAAACTGACAATGACCTAAAGAGAGTATGCACATGGCGACCTTGTCTTTAAAATGACCAAACGCAATATGGATTTGATTTTGAAAAGCAAAAAATAATACAGTATTTTTCATTTGTGCATTATCATTGTCAAAGTCAACCTTCAATCTGATGGAAATGGAATGAGGGGCTAGAATTTGTACTCTCCTGTGCTTCAAATATTCCGTAGCACCGAATTCTGGGTCCAAGTACAAACCTTCTTAGTGGACAGTAAATACATAAAAATTTGGTTATAACTGTTATTTTTTCATTCACCTTTGCCAGAATATACACCCTACGGTTTCTACATATACTTGTTTATGTTTATTTTTGCAATTTTTGACCAGTTTCACAAACAAATTATTATAATAAGAAAATACACTAACTGCAAAACTAAAAGTGACACCTATAGAGCTGTAAAATGTCACATAGACACTGTTCAAAAATATGTAGACGACAATCTACCGCTTGTTACGGTGAAAATCCACTATAAAGAGGCGGGGCTTATCTGTTCTAGAGTTTTGAACAGGAAGTCAATGGATCTGTCTCCATTACTAAGCCGTTTAGATCAATATTGTGGTTTAAATGAACAAAATGTAAAATGATGATCTAGTTAAGTTCTAGTTTGATTCGAAGCACCTGGGAAAAGACTGCAATAGCCCTCCGAGTACTTTTTAGTAGATTTTACTAAATTATTTTATGCAGCATTATAATGATATGAATTGCAATACAAACTTGTTTTTCATATAAAGTCTGTGCATATAGTAGTTTAACAAATAAATACTCTTTTTTAAAATGTATTTGGCTCTTAGTAATTGTGATTTATTGCAGAATATCATGTGCAATATATCAATTATCGCATGTATGTATCATGTAATCGAATTAAGACCCAGGGACACAGCGATTCCCAGATCTAATTCATACTTTAATACTAAAGTACACTGCCTTAAAAGATGAATCAAATCCAGATAATACCTTTTATGGAAACAATTAAGTAAACCTTAACCAAAACCTATTTCCAAAGGTGTAGGAATGCAATAATGGCGGACATGTTTTCCCACGCACATGCTGCACAGCAACTGAAATTGCCAATAGTTTTAAATCCCTGAAAGCTAAAGCAGACCTAGACCCCTATATTCTTCCTGTAACATATTACCCCAACACGCCACGCTTATAATTAGTCAGTATAAAGTCTAATGGCTCCAGCTGCTCTGGTGGATGAGACGCAGTGGGGGGAAGTCTCATTTTAGGGAGACCAGGGCCGGTGCCGCAGTCCTCTTATCCGAAACAGTCAGAGGGAGAGCTGGAGGATTACAAGCTCATTTCTACAGCCGCCTCTCCAGTGACACTGCACTTAAATGGGTCCTATCCATCGTCCAGGCACCGGGCACCAGCAGAGAGAGAGCGAGACATAGTGTGAGCACAGAGTAATGAGGGGAACATGAACTACTTTTAAGCAATACACTTGGAAGTTCTCGTTTCGTGGCGGGTAATTTGTCTGAATTGCCCTTAAAAGGCGCGGAGATCGAAGTGAAATCCTGGCCGAAGCGGAGCACTTTATTGGTCCGAGTGGCGGATTAAGTTTGGAAAGAGTCATTTATTACGCAATTTCACAAGACCGTAGTGTCACCTTGATTTTTTATGTAATATAATTGGCTTTTATTATATATTATGTATTTGCAAGCTGCTTTTATGAACATTTTGTAACAAGGGAACTCCCCAGATGCCTTAGTGATGAAAAAGGGCTCAGACGGTGAAAAAATAAATAAATGACATAATCAGATGTATTCATGTATTCATTCAGATGTATTTTGTATTTATTATTTATGTATTAGCACTTGTTATAAACTCTGTATGCATCGCTACAGGCTTTGTTTTTCTAACTATGTCTGACTGCACTGTCCCTGCCAAATAAATAGATGAAACAAATAAATAAAGCACGGAGACAATAGGTGCTACCAGAGGCGTCGCCAGACCAATTTTACCGGGGCTTGAGCCCCGGATGTTTTACGTCCAGCCCCGAATGAAATTATTTCCCAAAATGATTGTGATTCTGATTCAAAGTCCGCACTGTTACATTGCACTTTATGATGAGCGGGACTCAGCGCTCCGAGAGAGAGGCGCGAGAGCGTGCGCTCTGTGCTGGAGGCTCGTGCGCTCCGACAGCGAGCCTCGGACGCTCCGTGCGCGGGGCTCGGACGCTCCGTGCGCGGGGCTCGGACGCTCCGTGCGCGGGGCTCGGACGCTCCGTGCGCGGGGCTCGGACGCTCCGTGCGCGGGTCTGGTGCAATCAGCGAGTCATTCAAGCCCGCCTCAGCGCTTCCGTGTCAGTCCACGCCTTTTACTCTCTCTCTCTTCACAAAATCGCCGAGTGCTCTGGCTCACTGCGGCGCCGAGAAGGGCTCAACCTCTAACTCATCCTAACTAATTCATCCTAAATAATTCATCCTAACTAATTTGTCCTAGACAAGGACCGAGATGTGTCCAATATTAATTTTCTCTATAACCTGCGCAGCCTCAAAACTGACCTGCACCTCCAGTTTTATGTACATTCAAAGTGTTTTAGTTAATGTACATTCTAAGTGTATAGTTGACATTGAAATCTGTCAAATGCAGATATAAGGCAGTCAAAACCCACCGTCCCTGATCAGGGACAGTTTCAGAGTTTTTGTACATGCGTCATTCATTAAAAACAAATGTTTTCAATACAGACATGTTATATGTCATTTGAAAGTTTAGAGTGACCACTAAACGTCTAAAATGTTCAATCCTCGCTAAATCCCCTCACAAAATACTTGTAAGCTATCAAACTGTAACATAACCAAACTGTTCATCTCTCATTTCTTACCTTTCGTTGGCTCCTCCAGACACAAACACTCTTTCTGCCCATCACAGTCCACAAAATAAGAATATCCAGTTGTTCTTTCAAATAATATAATCCATTTCTTGATATCCACCCGTAAACGCATCTTCTTCATTTGACAGTAACACAAAAGCAATAAAAACATAACTGTTGCGCATCACTTTGCACAGACATCTTCGGCTTGAGCGGTTCGGCTTGAGTATGATCGTTTTCCTCTCAGTCTTGTCTTCAAAACGAGCCTATCCGTGCAATTTTCGGTCCAGTACTTCCAGAGGGAGAGCCCTCTGAACAAAGCGAACGAATCCATTTTGACACGAGAGGAGCGTCAGCTCCGCGTGCGTAATGGCGTCACAGCCTGGAATGCCATTGGTGATTCAGTAAGTCAATCACATATTCTTCTGGCCAATCACCAGAGCTTTCAAAAGAGGGGCGGGACTTGCAGGTTCATTGAGTGCAGGAGCTGATTTTTCCGTGCGTAAAGAGACGAAGGCACCATTTTACGCATCATTTATGCAGCGGAACGTCTGTACGCACGACCTGCCTTTGATTTGAGGAAGTTTATGAAAAAAAATAATCTATAAGAGATATTTATAGTCACCAAAATGACCAAATGTGGTTTTCAGGGTCATTAGAGTGGCAAAATGCATGGAAAGCAGTTTGGCACATTTGGCACAGAGAAGGCCCTCCTGTTCGGATTAGGGTTATTTCATACAAAAAGCTGCTCAACATCAAAATGGTTGGACCTAGAAGTCAGAAATTTCACACAGTTGTTGTCAACAAGGTGGACAACTGCTGTGGTGAGTTTCAATAGCACAGCATGAAGTATGTCTTCAGGAAGACTGTAAGTTAGCCATACAATAAGCTTTTTCATTTGGGTATGTACTTTTCGAGAAAAACTGCCAAAATGAGGCGGGTCTTAACAGGTTAAGTGCAAGTGAAAGTTAGTTTACTGCAGCGGTATCCGTGCTTCTTCAGGGACCGTCAGCAAATTACTCCACAGTGAGGTAAAGAAAAAAAATCCTACAGTGCATTTTTTTGTTGTTGTTGTAGGGCATTTGACCCAGTGACCCCAAACCGCCTTAATAATATGACTTTATATTTGGTTAGTGGTTCTCAAACTATGGGTGAGGGTTCAAAAGTTTCAAAAAGTATAAAATAATATTTACTAATTTGTTCTTAATCCAATGAAACATGTGCACTTTTATAAAATGCAGTGGGTGACCAGCTCCGTGATAATTGGAAAAATCTGTAAATTACAAAATTATGAAGAAAATTGGGAACCTAAGTTGCGTGACTTTCTTCTTTTTTTTCCCATTTTTGGGACAGTAATATTGTAATACAAATATATCAGGTGTTTAGCTCTGTAACTAGTAATATATAATTTATTACAATTTTTACTTTTGTGTTTTAAATTCTATAGATTGTATTTATTTATTTTTTAAACGCTGGTTGACGAACATTAAACATAACTAGATAATAGACCAGTTTGCAAAGATGAAATCCAGGAGGTACAATCTCATGGTCCCACCTTCTCACAAGTAACAGTTTAACAAGTAACACAATGACAGTCAACGGAGTTCAAAACAATAATTGTTGTTTTGTAATAAAAGACTCATGTGTGTCTAGAAAAAACGTTTATTTTTTAGTTGCTCAAAACCTCTTAAAATGCACCAGAATACAAGAAGTAAGTCTCCCTTGGGAAAAAAAATTCTGGGGGGGGACCCCCAGACCCCCCGTCAGGATTTTGCATGATGACTTAAATAACACACCGGGCTAAGCCCCGGATCTCAGCAAATCCTAGAAACACCCCTGGGTGCTACCACATGTCTTTTAAATTCAGAAGACCATATTATTATCAGGATGAAAAAGTATTTCTATGGACCACAGAAAAAAGTATGGAAGCTGTAGTTTTTGGACTGACTGGACAGTTTAATCTGCGGTTGATGATGATGCGGTTTATTCATACTCCTCTGCGTAGTTTTGGCGCGAGATCCAAAACATTTTCAGAACTTTTGCCAGTGCCACGCCTTCTTTGAGTCGATTGATTGATGCGCGTCGTCGACCACAAATTTCTTTAGTCGACTACAGCCCTAATATTTCGTTTGCGATGCACAAAAGTGGTGTGTTGAAAGAAACAACTCGCCAAAAGTAGAGGGAGAAAATGGGTTCGGGCCATCGTTGTTGCATCAGAGCTAGGTAATGCTAGAGTTAGAACAGAAAAATACCTGTAATTCTATATTGATTTACAGAGGAAATGTGCAGTTTAGGCTACGTTCTTTCATCGTTACGACACATGACCCAGCTTTAACAGGTCGTGTGCACAGCAGTAGTTGGCTAAGCTAACCGTTTCTCACAGCTAATGCTAACTTTTACTCAATTATAAAATTTATTTTAAAAATTAGATTTTAAAGTACAGCCGGTTGTTTTTAAGTGAAGATTATTTCAGCTTTATTTATTTTTTTATGCCTCAACAGTAATAGAATTAGTGCTTGTATTAAGACACAAACACGTCCCTTTATCACACAAGTGTCTTTTGGTGATTCATTCAACTGATTCTTTTTCAATGCCTGATCTTAGAGTATTTATACATTTTAGATTGACTTAGCAAAATCCCCATAAAGATAGAATTAGACAGGAAGTGCTAGAATTAGACAGGAAGTACTGACGCTGACACAGAGCTAGCCAGTTGCAGAATATGGCAAAAGGCAAAAGTCTGCTATAAATGAGGGCTATAGATCTTTAATTGTAGCAGTGTCTTTGAATATTATCCAGTTAACACTTGTGAAATGTGATGAAACTCAACTCATTTAAATTCTCAACTATTTCAGTTCATATTCATAGTTTTTTAATGCGAAGCTAATGGATGAGATAAGACGCCAATACATTACTCCAATATATAATGTAATTTAGTGATTAAATTAAAGCCAGTCAATCGTCCCAAAATGATTTTCATTAAATGGAAATGCCTTTGGTGAAACTGAGTCTGACACAGCAGAGCATTAAAGCAATATTTTGGAATGGATGGTGTCTTGTTAAATGTCTAATTAAATTCAAGACGCAGAATAAATACCCATTGCGTTTTTATGTTAAAGTCGTGTCTATGTACAATTCTCAAAGCTTTATCTGACGCTTAAATTTTAAAGGTTTTAAAGTGTTAAGTATAAGATTATTGTATAAAACTCATGCATAAGAATTAGGATTTATGCCCGATTCTGGATTCAAATTTATCTCGCCACTTTGCCCAAGAGCAAGGATATAGAGGACGACGGTGCAACCAATATGTAACAACAAATCAGAGAATATAAAACAGGCCATACTTCACCAAGGGAGTAGTATCGTCTGGGAATCTGCGAGTCCGGATAGATGTTTTCCAGATACCAGGAGAACGGCTTGCACTTCAAGGCTTCGCGGAGGGCTTTGCGGGAAGACACATCGCCGTAGTCCACTCGCATCACGCCTGGAAAGCAGGGTTTCATCATTTTGAGAGAAAAAAAGAACACATGCATTTGAAATCATGAAATTCAAGCGAAACTAAAAAAAAGCGCTATTTGAAAGAAGCTGATTTGTAAAAAGGACAGCAGTGTTTAAGTACAAGGCAATGATATACGGCTTATCTTTATCGTGTATTATCAGCATTGGACACTGGAAACATTATGAAACGGAATAAAAATGACCAAAAAAAGGGAAAAACAAAGTCGCCCGTTCAGTTGCCAGCATATTGTCCTTGTGTCCTTGTGTCCTTGGGTGAAACACTTCATCCACCTTGCTCTGTCTGATCACACTGATAGGAATCGGACATAAAAAGCCAAATCATTTTGCAACTATTTTACTATAGCGAACCTTGAGGGAAAAGCAGCACACAAATTCATCACTTGATTTGAGTAGCTTTGACCTGAAATGTATTCAGGGGCCGACCTCCTGCTGGAGCCCAGAGTAGGGACTAAACCAATCAGCGTTTAAGTTTTCTGCAGCTAAAATCTGGAACAGTCTTCCTGGAGGCGTCGGGGCTCTCTCAGACCTAACACCAGAGCTTCTGTCAGTGGAGACTGTAAGTTCAGAATATCTTTTGGACAGTCCAGTTTCTCCTCAAATGGTCTGTGGAACTCTCTTCCCATCGAACTAAACTGTAGACTGAGCCAAACATCTTTAATAAACGTCTGAAACTGTGGCTGAAATCATGGCAGAGTTGGACATGCGATAATTTTGAGTGAAATTCTTATTGTTGTTGTTCATATTGTTTACTTACCTCAGAATCAGAATCAGAATCAGAAATTGTTTATTGCCATTGTCAGTGAAATTCACAAACGTAGGAACTTGCTTCGGCGTAGGTGCAACATAAAGCAAAGGATAAAATATAAAAAATATATTAAAAGGCATGCATAAAATTAAGAATAAAATAGACTAAGATAGACTATATACCTTTGCTAATTTATAACGTTTTTGAATTTAATTTTGCTAAAAGCCTCTAATGGACAGCTGTTGAAAATTAGGATCTAGTTTATCCAATGTAATTGCTATGTCCATATCTGAAACATATATAAATAAATAAAAAACAGTCAACTACAATATAGTCATTATCGTGACATCCTTATTTACTTTTACCTTTTTTGTGTTTTGTAAAGCACTTTGAATTACTTTGCTCTGTTAAAATAAATCTCAACCACAAAACTAGTCAAAACAAGATCACATTTCACTTTATAGGTAGGTATCTTTTTTCCAGAGCATAACCTCGTTTTATTGCGCATAACTCCTCTGTATGCAAATGAGCAGAGGTTTAGCGGGACATGGTGTGTTCTGTTTACACACCTGGGGCCCTGTTGAAGGTAAGTCTCATCAGAAATGCAACAATAGAGTGATGCAGTCTGTTGCAATCTGTGCTGCCGCCGTCGCCACAGCCAGAAGAGTATGTATGATTTATCAGGCCGACGAAGACGAGGAGGATTAGGCACCGGGCACGCGCACTTACAAAGACATTAGGCAGATGGTTCCAGATGGGTTCTTTAATTTTCTACTTCACATGTACATAACGGGAGAGTCATTTATCATAGTCCAACTGCTTTATAAAGGAAAAGTAAAAGAGAAATATACGGATAACGGAGCTAAAAATCAATAATGCTTTTTATGTCCGGTCTTGTGAATGTTACAAAGATGAAAAGTTAATGTAGTTCCAACTTTGTTCCGACTAACTGTCCCTTGATTTTCAACCTGTGTGCCAGGGTTAGAGGTTTTGTCGGGTGTACCTTGAAAAAATGTCCAATTTAGGTTAACGGATTCACAAATGCACATATATTTGACAAAGTTATCTTTTTGGAGTGTCCCGAGCAACAAAAAAAGACTTCAAAACGATCACTATTGCAAAATTTAAAGAACCAGACAGTGGCACAGACATTATTTACCATATTTCTTGACTAAATGGTCTGATTAGGTGCTCGTTTAGTGGTAGGTGATGTGCCGTGGTATGTTTTAAACCCCAAAAGTGTGCCGCGACTCAAAAAAGGTTGAAAACACTGATCTAATCTAGCACTGTCAGCCAATCCAAGTCTAACCTTAACCCTAACCCTTCAACATCCAATCAAAAGCATGCACAGCAAATCCTCCAGCGAAGGTCGTTCTGACCAAGCCAAGCTCAAGATCTGGAGATGGTTCCCGGGTGCTGTGTTCTCTATTGCTCCTGACAGGTTGCCCCAGCGACAATAAAGGATGGGTCAAAAGCAAAGAACATATTTTTTATACCCTTTCACCACCAAGCTGGTTCTGGGGCTTTGTCCGTTTCAGAATTGCCTCTGCCGTTTTCCACGCAAAAAAAGTTGGACTTCTGGTTCTAAAGCTAGTTCAGAAATGAAAACCAGTTACAGTGGAACCAAAATGGCCCAGAATGCTGTACAATATAAAGTGTAAGGGCATGCAAAAACAAGCTAAAATAATGCGATACAAATGTTCTGCTCAGTTTGTGTTAAAAGCCTGTGCAAATAAGAGGGTGTTCAACAAACACTTTAAATATTCAGAGATTGGGCGGCTATAATGCCAAGAGGAAGACTGTTCCAGAGTCTGGGACCTGCTACAGCGAAAGCCCGGTCCCCACTAGCTTTTAACCGTGACCTCAGAACGTCTAAGATCATGCGGTTTGCTAATCTCACTTGCTAAACAAAGTCAGTTTTAGTTGGGTTGAAATACAGAAAAAACGGGACAGTTAGGAGAAAAACAACCAAATGTGAACAGCTGGCCAGTGAACAATGTGTTGCTATAACCCTTGGTGGAAAACAGAGTTGGCACAGTCCAGAACAAGAACAAGAACAAGAACAAGAACAAGAACAAGAACCAGAACCAGAACCAGAACCAGAACCAGAACCAGACCAGCACCAGCACTTTGGTGTAAAAAGGGACCATGGAGTACCTTGCTTCTATGACTTTCTTCTATCTAATGTCTTATCACAGCTATGCAGACGACACTCAGGTCTATGTCTCACTGACGGCAGGTGAATATGGACCAGTGGATTCACTCTGTCGCTGCATCCAACAGATCAGTGTGTGGATGCAAAACAACTTTATTCAGCTGATCTCACACTCAGACTTTGGCCCACAGAAACAAAGAGAATGTGTCAGCAGTCAGCTCCAGTGTCTCGCTCTGAAACCTACAACTTAAGTTAGAAATCTGGGGGTAATAATGGCTTGAACTTTGACAGCCAAATCAAATCAATATCAACAGCTTTTTACCATCTAAAACATTGCCAAGATCCAAAGTACAGTGTCTAAACCAGACTTGGAGAGACTTATCTATGCATTTGTCTCCAGTATGTTAGACTACTATAACAGCTCACTGGCCTCTCCAAACAGCTGCAGTACATCCAGAACGCTGCTGCTCGGGTCCTGACTAGAACCAGGAAGTACGATCACATTAGTCTGTGTCAGGTCTCTGCGCTGGCTTCAGGCTCAGAGAATAGACTTATACCAGCTCTGCTTGTGTTAAAGTCTCTCCAAAGCACCAAAGTACATCTCTGACATGTTAGTGCCACATGAACCATCTCACCCTCTGAGGACCTCAGGGACAGGCCTCCTGCAGGTGCCCAGAGTCAGGACTAAACATGGACAGGCCTCCTGCAGGTTCCCAGAGTCAGGACTAAACATGGACCCGCTTCCTGCAGGTGCCCAGAGTCAGGACTAAACATGGGGAATCAGTATTTCAGTTTTATGCACCTAAAATTTGCAGTCAGTCTTCCTGAAGATGCGAGACAGGCCTCCACTCTGACAATGTTCAAATCCAGACTAACAGTTTTGTTTAGCTGTGCATATGACTGAAAGATCTATCTGTACTCTTCTCTTTTAAAACTTTTTTTTTTAATGATTCTATATGTCTTTGTGTTTTGTGATTTTGATGTAATTTTCCTGTTGTGTAAAGCACTTTGAATTGCCTTGTGTACGAATTGGGCTCTACAAATAAACTTGCCATGTCTATCTCATCTCCACCGCAACAGCAAAACCATCAGCCTTATTAGATATTTTTTGTCTCCATGGTGATGATATTGATTTGCCTAGAATGTTCCATAGTAGTATAAACTTTACCAGGTTACGGTGTAAGATGTTTATGGCTAACTATGGAACATTCCAGGCACAGAAATAACATCTTCACGTGCCTTCTAATTGCTTGTCCCCCACACCAGAAATGTTACAAAGTACACCTTTAAATATATGTAATTATAATAACAATGTTAGACTGAGCATGCACATCACTAGTTATTTCTGTGATTAGTGCCAAATTTATATATATACACACACATTTATTTTATGTGTATTTTGAATATTTTGCGACTGATGTTTACTACATGAATTCACTTGAATAATATTCTTCTTTGTTGATATACGTATCAGTTTCCTTTTAATTAACTAAATGTATGCTCCTACTTTGGCATTGATAACTGTATTTTGATCCATCAAAGAACATCGACAACACAAACCTCCTGAATGTACTTAAATCTTAATTATCAGGCGTGATCTTGAATCAGTGATGTACAGCCAGGCAGATGAAAGCTCTGAATGAAGGAGCTCTCTTGTCCCTCCGGCTCCTTTTCTGTCCCTGTCACATGTTTCCTGTGAGGAGCGTCTTTCATCTCAAATCAGTGCACAGACCGACACTCAATAACATTACAGTAGCAGAGTGCATTTTCATAAACAACCTGAAGCTGTAGGTAGCCTTAATTATATAAATGAATACGTCTTACATAGCGCAAACTCGATGTACAATTGTGTGCTATATCTAGTCACTCTAGTCATACTGTGACGTGATACGCTCCTGTAACCTTTGGGTTTGTGACTTAACCAAGTATCTTCAAGACTTCAAGATGCTCTCTGTAACATTTCTGGCAGTGTTCGCCCAGGTCAAGTTACAGGGAAGATCAACAGAGCTGGGGAGAAAACTTGTCCTTGAGCACCTCTGTTTTGGCATGTAATATTATAGAACTTAAGATACATACGTGACATTCTCTGAATCAGGCATTTCCCAGATCAGAAATTTGGTTAGAGCTCCATCTACTGGCAGCAGAGGGATTTACCACGGGGAAACAAACAAAAGCTAGCCTTCCCCCGACATGCTAATGCAGGCACTCAGTTGTGAAGAATGTGATTTGACGCATGAAGTCTTACAATTATTTGTGGACTTAACTAAACTGTGCAGAAGATCTAGGAGGTTTACCTTTGACTTCACAAATGAGGGCAATTCTGAACGAAGTGTCTTTAGAGCCTTAGAGGAAGAGGACATTGTAAGCAGGATTCATCAAAAAAGTGTGACTGAAGCCGAATGCTCCAAACTCCAAAATTACATGATAGAATTCTGTGATGTATTGCTTTGATTTTGTGAGAAACTGGATTTTTAGCATCAAATGAAAGAATAACTATACAGGAACTGTTAGTCAAATTAGTATTCTGAATATGTACTGTACATTCAGTGCGTGTATTCGTTACTTATTATGCCGTAAATCAAACAAATTAAACATTAATCAGATGAATCCCATTTTTTTTCTTTAAATATGATTAGTCACGATTCATTCTGCATCATAATCTGTGCTTTCCACTGGAGGACTGATAGATTTTATGTATAAAATGAACCAGCGATGCTTCTGGAACCTTCCTCTTCCTTTCAGGTAAGCCTCGCTGTAATCTAAAAGAGCACGCTTGGAGTTAATGTCCCTTGTTACTTCTGGCACCACAGATTTGTAATAGAATAATTGCAAGATAGATATGTGTAATTTCAACACCTCCGAGGAGACACGTGAATGGTGACCTTCCACCAGAAAAGATATATAGTGCATTTAAAAAGAAAAAGAAGGAAAAAAAACAAGCATTGAACTGAAACAAATCATTTAAAACATACATATATTTACTGTTTTAGTCTTTTATATAAATTCCTCAAATTAAATTGTTATTTATTGCATTCATTATTCCTCTTTTAAATGCAACACACATTTTCAAATAACTATAAATTACATGGCCTTTTAGAATTCTGATAGGGGATATATATCATTTTTATGTTAATCATATCTGCTCCATTTACCAGTGGCCCTTCATAAATTTGAGTTTGCGAGGGAAAGTGACTTGGTGCCAGAAGATGTGTGGATTAAGGATGATCCTGTATAGGCTGGCTGGCATCTCAAACACTTAACGGGAGATTTCCTGGACACTGCTGCTCGGTAAAGGGTAATCACATTAGTAAAAGGACAGATGGAGGGCCCAAATATCTGTGTCTGCCAAAGCCTCTGCCTTGGCATTGTCATGTGCCATCAACACAAGACGATCCATGATGACGCGTTTCTGAACTTTCAAACAGCCTCTAGGGCACGTACCCAGATTGTAGTGGCAAAAGTTAGTTGGACCTGTTCCAATTTACATGCTAAACAAAACGAAACCTGATTCAACGTTTGGCAAAGGCGACAGGACGATATGTCTAAATGTTTTCCGCAATATTTAAGCTGCGTCCAAAGCCACAGTAATTTATTTAATCTAATATTAACGTTATAGATACACTGGGCATTGGAAGGAAAGCCCACTAACGAACCTCTGTGAGAAAAGCAATCCATTCATTTTAATGTAGAAGAGCTGCTCTATCACCCTCTGTTCAACAACTACAAGAGCAAATGCAGATGTATGAGTTGTATTACAGCAAATACAGATATGAAGACAGAGAAGGATAAAGTGATCCAACGGCCAAAAGCAAAAGTACGCAACGAGCTACCGCCGCCTGCTGTGTTTTAATATCTATAGAACAATCCATTTACAATTGTGACTCAACTTGAAGGATTTGCCTTGAAAAAATGTACCAGAAAAAGTCTTAAAACAGATCAAATGTTGCATTTCATCTTGAATCGACAGAGCTTTTCCTTAAATCAGACCAAGAGCCCCCGCTGTGAAACGTTGCTACTGGGTAAAACTATGACTGATAATTATGGTTGTCAAAAATATCAAAAATCACACACTAGTCAGTGCTAAAACTAGACACTAGACAAGCATCCATACTAAAAAAAGTTTATGAACAGGAGAATCTTGGACCTTTCTTAAATAGTTTTAGAATGATCTTGAGCTTTATCAGAACTAGTGTAAGGTCACGTAGTAACATAAAGAGAGCAACTTACTGAATATATACTGAAATATATTTAGCATTGTAACAACACTATAGATAATTGAATAAATTGAGTATAATCAATATGGACTTAAAGGTCACTTCTTTGCTTGAGGGTCCACCACCTGCTTGTCTCCATGCAGATTTTGCCAGGAATTTCCACAATATACGGCATTAAGAACCTATTTCCATGGACACATAGAATGGCCACAGGGCAAATTACAGGCCAGCTCTTTGGAGAGGCGACCCCACGCACAGTTAGCTTGTCAAAGTGTTTTTTGAGCAATAAAAAGTACCTGTAATTGAATAAATGTAAGATAAAAGCAGACCAACAGTATCTTTTCCTGGTTATACCAAACTAAGATCCTGTCTCAAAATCTTGAACTAGGACATTTCCTTTCCTAATATTAATGTACGATTTATCAGAGAGGACTAATACAGATACAGACAGGGCTACCTCTGGGGGCTCCTAAAAATTTGCTCACCATGTTCACATACATAGCTCCAAGGGTCTAACTATAATCGTTCTTCGATCCTTGTACCTGGAGATATGATGTAGAAGAAGTCTTTGAACTCATCCATCCAGACCTCGGCCAGGCGTCTGTTGTTCTTGTTTATGACTTGGCCCGTGCCCCCGGGGAAACTGTACGGAGTGGCTTTACGGAAAACATGTCCGACATGAGAACAGGTAACAATCTCCAGAGAGCCGCCGCACTGCCATATCTGCGGACAAGACCAGGCCTGTGTTATACTTTGTTTTTTTACTGTATTTCCTCATACCTCAAGTATTTACCTCATACTACATTTTCCGTCACATTATTGGTTACTGATGTGATGTGTCTGCATGGAGAGGTTATTGCTTTACAATAACACCTCCTAAACTTCTCTATCTCCATGGAAACAAGCATCTCACAGAAGAATGGATGGTTTTAATGCATTTTTGTAGAAATAAAAACTACTGAAATTAAATATAAGCAAGAGCAGGCAAGGAATGCAATTATGTTTCATTAGAATAGAGGTTTCAATTTGGTAATTTATAGCCAAGCAATAGCCAATAATTTTAAATCAAAATTTACAGTCCTAAAATACAGTATGTCTTTCTGCAACATATCCGTTTCTGCAAAAAACCTGTGTAAATTTATTTTCTGAGTAAATAATGTGCCAAATATTACTACCTGAAAAATGTTGTTAGTACCTGCCACTGTAAAAAAAACATTCACCCACTCTTTTGCAAACATTTAGTATATAGTTATGTCCCCTAAAATGTGTTATTTTTAATTATTATTATATATTATTATGTAATTATTTTTCTTTCATTTATTTGTACTGTATGTCTATGTTTTACTACATGTTAATAAAAATAATAAAACCAGTTCATATTAGAGATGATCTGGTTTGTGGTTTGTGTAACAACGGCATGAAATGTGCACCTCAAAGTGCGTATGACAGGTTTTCATGATATTCTAATTTTGACTTTATTTGTTGTATTGATACCAGTTGTCAAGCAGCCGTTTGTGGAGAAAAGTTGAAAAATATGTTGGAAATGACACGAAGTAAAAAGATCGATGGCATCACGCTAGGGAGACAAATTTTATGCATGATTTACAAATAAGAATAAACTTTTTGGCCCCATCTACAGGATGGTTGCTAGGTAATTTCCTAGTGTGATGTCATCATTTACAACCAGGAAGTAAAACAAAAAAAACAAAAATATTGCTAAACCATGATACAATTTTTGAAGTATTTAATAAAATTTTAAATAAATTTATCTTAACTGCATTTTTGTCAAATGACTAGTCCAACCTGTCAGAGGCACTTTAAGGAGACATGCTGTGCTTTTGTCATGTTCTGAGTACTGAACTATAGCTTCGCCTCTTCATAGTTGCATTTCACTGTAACAAACAACAGAGTTTGATGCATGTGTTTTTATTTTAGCAAAGTTACTATTTGACTTTTTCATTTTCAAATAATTGCAACTAAGCAAATAGATGTGGGCGCAATAGGTTGTGAAAATAGAAAGCTTTGAGTAAACGAATGATGAGGAAATATGGTTGATTTTACATAATATGTCGCGTAAAAAAAAAAAAAACAGTGTCTAAAAATCTATAAACAGTAGTCACAGTGAGAGTAGGTTAATACATTTGGCCTTAGTATCATGTAAAATAGCTATGATAAATATGACTTAATAATTTACAGTACACTTATGCCGTTGTGTCTCTGTTACATCTACTCTCTGCTCCATCAGGTAGAAATGACGCATCCACTGTGCTCTATCATTATTATGCACCCCTTACCCTGAAAGACATCTCCAGGTTCTCTCCTCCCCAGATGTCCATGCCCGGATCATAGCTGCCGATCTCCTCAAAGTACGACTTGTCTATAGAGAACAAGCCGCCTGCCATAGTGGGAGTCCTGCAAGTACCATAAAAATCATTAGACGTCAATATCTGCAAACGAACCGCGCTCAGTGCCACATCAGTTGCAACACAGCGGGGATACTCTCATTCAGAGAAAAACAGCAATTTGTTTGGCATTTGGAAATACGGCCTTTGAGGAGTAATCACTT
Organism: Rhinogobius similis; assembly: GCA_019453435.1. Lineage (NCBI taxonomy): Eukaryota > Metazoa > Chordata > Actinopteri > Gobiiformes > Gobiidae > Rhinogobius > Rhinogobius similis. The sequence continues at coordinate 27,188,060 of CM033633.1, read as the reverse complement.
TCATCTTTTTAATTCATTCCCCATTTGCGCTAAATTTAGTCCACTGTTTGTTGCTTGGAGTGATTTGCATACTGATGACAAATTATGTCAGCTATGTCTTTCGCTGGACAAAAAGGGAGATACAAGATGAGTTGTTATTTCTAAACGACTTAGATAAATTAACACATTCTCTTTCGTTACAAGTTATTCAATGATGAAGACAATGATGTATTATGATCCGAGCATCAAAGTGTCTCTTTAAGAAATTTAGGGGAGAAAACAGAGCTGTCGTCCTTGTAAGCTCTCCAAAAAAGATAAATGCTTTTTCAAAATGGGAGAGAGAGAGAGATTGTGTTGTGTTTAACCTTTTCCTTTGAACAATTTGTAATTAAAACACGGTGTCAGTCATGTTTAGGAAGGGTCTAGTGCGTCAATAGGTACTTCCAAAGTCAATCAATCACAGCCTGTATGTTATAATTTAGTCAAAACAGTTAAAAAAAAAAAGTACATCTTCAATCACAATTAAGACTACACGCATTGTGTATTGTATAGTGTTCACATAAGCTTACCTAAACTTCCATGTCCTTTATACATTATATTATAATATACAGGATCATTTTAGGATTGATTTACTTCTCCATGGACTTCTGGAAGGCATGACCTGACTTTGAATCCTCATGAGCGATTTTTAAGCTGCCGCGTTCATAAATGGGGCGTCGATGCAACTCGGAGCTGTCCCGTAATATCTTAACTATAAAACATCACCGCTACTGCAAAAGCCAATAAAGTGGACACATAATTACAGACACAGAGGCGCAGGATTCAAACACGGGAAAGGACAACGACTAGGCCAACTTTATTACTCATCTCTGTGAAGTTAAACTGTAGCCTTCTCATCCATTTCCATCGCAAAATCACAACACCCAGTACGCATAACATTGCTATTAATCCTATTTGAAGTGTACTTTAAAAATAAACTGTGAGAAAAAGTCAAACGTAGACGATAGCTACAGTAAACGCAGAGCTACTTCCTGTGTCATCCATCTATAGCTTTCTGTGATAAACGTTTTACTAAATAATAATAATACAACACGGGTTTGACTTTAAACAGCTGACATTTGGCGTGCTAGCTTTGTTAGCTCACAACGTTTGGCTTTGTAGTCTTTACGCTTCAAGGATTGTAAGATTTATACTGTCACATGTTTAAGACTCTAAAATCCTGTAGTGTTTACCAGCCTTAAATTGATTTCTGGATGCGTCAAGTTTGTATGTTCCAATTTGGCTCCCTGTTTTTCTCATTGTATATTTTAATCTATTATTTTTGACACGGTTTCAGCAGTGAATAAATTATCATACTGAGTGAACACTGAATAAGACAAGCAGGCAGACACAGTGCCCGATTTAACCACATACCTGCACCTACTGACAGTGGCGGACCTAGGAATTTGGGGGCCCAAGGCAAACTCAAGTATAGGCCCCTCTTCATCAAGTGTGATTTTCTGTAACTTTTCTATAATCTTTTGAATTGTTCTTGAAAGGAAGGTTTTTTTGTTTGTTTTTGTTTTGTTTTGTGTTCATAAATTTGGTGTGGTAAGTAAACTAATGCAAAATTCATGCAACACCTTGTTCTAAACAGCTTCAAACAGGGGGGTTTGGAGGTCTTACCCCAGAAAAATATTTAAGAAATCAGACCATATTTCCCTTATGTTCGTGCATTTTAACACGTATTCTAGATATTCAAACATGATATTCATTTTTTATTTCATAATGTTATATTTTATTTACTATCTAGCTTTATTAGCACTACTACTGTGATATTGAGAGAATTGCAATTGTTTCAAAGATTTGTGTCTACGATGATCGGAAAGAGCGTCTTACTGGGGGGCCCCTTCACGTTGGGGGCCCAAGGCAACTGTGGCCTGTTGCCTAATGGTAAGTCCGCCACTGCCTACTGAACTTTCTTATGGATATGAAACATTAAAAAAGTACTGTCAGCAGTAAATGTTGTCTTTGTGTACCTGACGGGCAGAGTTCTGTCGCCCTTGCGCCGGTCCATCTCTCGCTGGGGAACGGGGTACCAGCGGAAATTCAGCTTCCAGTTGAACCCCCCGTACGTCATGTCGGAGCCAGCCATGTACTCGAACGTCTCGTCACTGATCACGTCGATGATGGGGCACACGACGGCACTCCTGGACAACAGACGACGGTGTCAGACAGGACGTACAGAGCGGCACGGAGGAAAGTGGCTGGCAATCTCGCCTCACAACAAGAGCGTTCCGGTTTCGAATCCCGGAATGTGTGGAGTTTGGAGGTCGTTTTTCCACTTGTCTGGGTGGATTTCACGAAAGAAAGGTCAGATTTCTCAAAAGCGTGTTCCTTATCTTACTTAAAAAACTCATTATGGTTGGAGTGAGTGAGATTTATTTGGGAAAGAAGATTACACAATTGCATTTTGACAGTACATTTTTAAAGTAGCATTTTATTATCTTAGATTTATTATGTGAATGGGCCCCAAGTTACTTTCTACTGAAAAGGTTGGGCCCCAGAGCGAAAAAGGTTAAAGGTCCCATATTCTGCTATTTTGCCCTTTACACAGTCTATTCTAAGGGCTTTGTTGATAAAATTTTGCGTTGTGCAATATCCATAACATAACAGTTTACAAAAAACACCCATTTCTTGGACTGGCCCCCCTCCTTGCAAAAGCAAACGGCTCACTCTGAGATCTGACCCCCCCCGAACAGAGAGCAGGCTGCCTCCCCCGCCCAACCCGCGTGCCTCCCCCGCCCAACTCGTGCCGAAGCCTAGAGCGGAGATAGTGCGCATGCGCCGTGTGCTCCGGTAAACAGCGATACACAAACACGGGAATAAACCTTTTATCCGTCCTGACGGTGCGTCGTGCTGAGTCCTACGTCCTGGATCTGACCTGGAGTTTGACGTGCTCCAGTACCTCGACGACGGACGTTGCCGTTTGGTAAATAACAAGCTAACTCTTCCATCTGTCGTATCCATCGTGTAATTACTGTGTAGCATTAGCTGTTTTTATTCTGCGGCTGCGCGCTTCCTGGAGGCGTGGCTTAAACACCGTGTCATCCTTGTGAAGCTGCGTCATCCTTGTGAGGAGCCCCCCGTCTGTCTGCTCAGCCGAGGGGGACGAAAAAGACAGTTCTCTAGCGAAAGCATGCGGGAATCAATCAAAAAACCACTTTGGGCACACATACGAGGCCCAAATAGCACTGTAGGAAGGTTAAAACCTCTGAAAAGTCGATTTTGCATGTTATGGGACCTTTAAGAATCACTGTGCTATGCCACTTTTCTGGGGGAGGATCTGTCACCTGCTTGGAGGTTGCAAGTGGAACTATAGCGCCCAGAACCGTTGGCTCGCTTTTGGCTCCTGGAACATTTTAGCGCAAGATGATTGGACAAGAGAACGCAGAAAGATGAAATGGCAAAAAGCACATATAGAAAAATAACGATTTGATCCAATGAGGAGAATTGCAGATGCTCTCTGATTTACTGTGAATTTTAAAAGTTATCAAGCAATCACTAATAAAAGTCACCGCAAATCAGAGAGCATCAGCAATTCTCCTTATCACAAGACTTCAAGACTGCTGAGCACCTGTTCTCTTATGTTTTTACTCTACTATTTCACTCTTGTGACAAACCACCGCATTTCCAGTGACGATAACTTTACATGTTGAACCAACAGACTTAGCAAAACACAGCAGGAGCCCGTTAGCATCAGCTGTTTCTTGTTTATCGACGGCCTCGTGATTAGAAAGTGTAATTCGATTTATGTTTTATTTATTAAGAAAATATGAATCATGCTGCTCGCTTGACATACCCCTTTGAGCCTCGCCAAGATCGTCAAAGGGCTCAGATTGCAATTAGATTTTTATCGACATATCACCAAGCTCTACATGAGCCTTCCAAAGATACAGTCCAAAAAAAAAAAAAAAAGAGTACAACCTGATATGAACTCACAGGTGAACTTGCTGGCGTTCTTTTTCAATCCAAACACAGAAACGCCAAAGCAAAAGTATTGAAGATTCAGAGCTACGGTAAATGCTGTGACTGCAATGAAAGCAGAATTCCTCCTATCATTTCCTATCAGCGGAGTCAGGCCTGAACGCTGTATTATAAGTCATAGTTTGCTGCTCCATCAATATTCAATTTTGGCCCAGGCTGAGAATGATGCAACTCAAGTGAAATGTGAGAAGACAGTGTTAACAAAAGACCGCTTCAGGCTCAGAACGGGTAAACGAGCACAATGAGATACAATGAGGACAATACAGACCTAAAAAGTATAAAATGTAGCCAGCATCAGGATGTAAAAAGTCTTTTTTCATCCACTGACCACCGTGAGCTGTTGGCAACACACATATTTTCAGTTTTCTTATGAATAATAATGCTTTAGACTTTCACTTTACAGGCTCGACAAAAGCCTCTCGAAAAGCTAGACTGGAGATATTAGACAAAATTTCGAGTATATTTTCGTTATTTTTAGTCATATTAAGAAGTGGTTTGGATCATTCTATGGTCCTTTGACGTTTTGTGCCAAACTTGAACTTCAACCGAGACATTTACACACATTTAGCTCATTTATGATACATTATTTAAATATTGTCTGATGCTACGTATTTCTTTCTGTCAACAGGTTCAAGTATCACATGAAACGTGGATGGACTTTAAATCTAGCCACAAAAGTACAGAAATATCACTTTTTACAGATGTGTGAAAGATTATTTATGTTTTATTTTTAATCTGATCTTTTACAGTCTTTTTGGTTAGTTTTTAATAAAGACAATACTCTCAATATTCAAATTTTGCACATCTCCAAAACAACTATTGTGATATATACATTTTTCGATATATCTCCTACCTCACATTTTTATTATGGTAATAGAGTTGAAAATGTAAACGAAAAAGAGGTTAAATAAATGTGAGGTGAATAAATGGATGATTTCACAAGTTTTGAATATTTCCTCTGTGTCAATGATCACAGGAGACTTTTCTTGGTAAAAGAAGGTTAAAGTGGGGGGAACCTAATTTTCAAAGAGGAAGGTATTTAAACTCAGTTTTCACATGCATGGATTTAGAACAGCTTTTTCTGACACAAAAGTGAAGCAGGGGTTTCTCCCTGCTCAGCCGATCGGCGTTAGTGTCATATTCATTCCTTCATTACTAATATCATCCACTCATCCTTGACCTCCGGAACTGTTCCATTATCACTCAAAACTGCCTCTGTTACCCCTATTCTGAAAAAACCTGGATTAGATCCCAACAACTTCAATAATCTGCGCCCCATCTCTAATTTACCTTTCATATCCAAAATTCTTGAAAAAACAGTCGCCTCTCAACTTCACACCCATCTCATTTCAAACAGTCTCTATGAACATTTTCAATCTGGTTTTCGCCCACTCCACAGCACAGAAACTGCACTTCTTAAAATTACAAACGATCTCCTCATAGCTTCTGACTCTAATTTACTATCTATTCTCATCCTCCTCGATCTAACAGCAGCATTTGACACCATCTCACACAGCACTCTCATCCACAGGCTTAAATCTATTGGCATCTCCCACACTCCTCTCTCTTGGTTCACTTCCTATCTCTCTGATCGCAGTCAGTTCATTCAACTTAAATCCCACCAATCCAACGCCTTCCCTGTCCCAGCTGGTGTGCCCCAGGGCTCTGTCCTGGGTCCCCTTCTCTTCATCATCTACATTCTCCCTCTTGGTTCTATCTTCCGTAAACACAACATTCATTTCCATTGCTACGCGGATGACACCCAGCTCTACCTCTCCTCTAAACCCACTGCATCACTTCCACCAGCCTCTCTTACCCTCTGTCTGCAGGAAATCAATTCCTGGTTCTCTTCAAATTTCCTCAAACTTAACAGCTCAAAAACCGAAGTCTTACTGGTCGGCACCCCTTCCACTCTCTCAAAATCAAACAGTTTAACAATTTCTATCAATGACTCCACCGTCCTCCCCTCCCCTCAAGTCAAGAGTCTGGGTGTCATCCTCGACAGCACCCTTTCTTTCCACTCCCACATCAACAACATCACCCGTTCTGCCTACTTCCACCTTCCGCAACATCTCTGCGTCTCCGCCCTTCTCTCACTCCTCACACCACAGCCATACTTGTCCACAGTCTAGTCACCTCCCGGATCGATTATTGTAACTCTCTCCTCTTTGGTCTCCCCAATAAATCCCTCCAGAAACTGCAGCTTCTCCAAAACTCTGCAGCCCGCATCATCACCAGGACGCCTCCCACCATCACATCACCCCCATCCTCCAACAACTTCACTGGCTCCCCATAAAACAACGGATTCACTTCAAAATTCTCCTTACCACTTTCAAAGCTATCCATAACCTGGCTCCACCGTACATCTCTGACCTCCTCCACATCTCCACTCCCTCTCGCTCCCTCCGGTCCTCCTCTTCTCTCCAGCTCTCTGTCCCCTCTTTCCGTCTTGTTTCAATGGGGGGCAGAGCCTTCAGCCGCTCTGCTCCTCAGCTCTGGAACTCTCTCCCTCCTGACCTCCGCAACATAGACACCCTTCCACTTTTCAAATCCAGACTCAAAACTCACCTGTTCAGACAATCCTACACCACATAACTCAGTCACTCCAACACCATCATCCAGTTCTGTACTGTGGGTTTTATTCTGTTGTTTTTATTTCTTGTTGTCCTGTACAGTGTCCTTGGGTGTTTTGAAAGGCGCTTATAAATAAAATGTATTATTATTATTATTATTATAGTGACTCACAAGTGACTTACACGTTTGAAAAGATTAAATGTTTAATTATTAGATGAATGCAGAGTGTAGAGATTTGATTTTTTTCATAAAGTTCTGCTTTTACAATACATTTTCTGGGGAGGAAAACGAAATATATTATATCATTATATATTATAATATAACGAAAAACTGGTTCCCCAGCTTTAAAGGTGCGGTACATGATTTTCACTGTTTTGAAGATTTTTTGCATGTAATGAAGTAAAAGCATCTACTCAATGAAAATGAGAGGGTTCATCATAGTTGGATGGGGGATAGGTGAATAGGCTGATTGATTATTCGATTTATTATAGATTATTGTTTGTTCTAATAATATTTTTAGTAGTGTAGTAGTAGTAGTATAGTATATTAACCAACAGTTCTGAGGATTGAATCTGAAACAAATCCCAATGTATCATTTATTTATCAGACAATTTTAAGCAGGAGTGGCCAGAATTGGGGAGTCTGGGGGTCCAACCCCAGAAAACCTTTAACATTTATAACCACATTTCCAGTAATATGGTGCACTTTTTGTGTAATTTTGGTCATTATAGTCAAGATTTATTATACTGTAATTACTCACAAGTATAAAATAGATTTTAAGAGTGCATCGTGTTTACAGTGACAATCCACAATTTAAACAAGGGATACATGGTAAATATGGAAAAATAATCAGCTCTTAGTTACGCAAACTGTTCATTTCACACCTTTTGGTTACTTTGTGGAATTTAAACAGGTTCCTCTAACAGAGACAGTTAGAATATAACATTATAAACTTTCATTTTAAATAGGCTAATAAGACATCCTTTTTAAATGTTTGAGCACTGGAATAAATGTTTTTTTTGTTACCAGCCAACCAGACATTGCCTGGCCACTGTTGGAGCCTATCACATGGTCACCCCTTGGGGGACCTCTCACTGGGGCCCTCTGCATAGTCTACATGGTACCTTTGCATTTAGCCTCATCGTAATTACTTTCCTCATTAGGCTTGTTTCTCTGTGAATGTGAGCCAGATTACAATAATTAAGAAAATAAAAAAAATAAAAATAGGCTATAGTTTTACCACTTAACATGTAGAGAACCTGCCATGTCCCTCTGAACACAAACTATGTGTGCTACATTTCAGTCATTTTTTATTATTTAATCTGAATAGTTACTTTAAAAGAATTACTATGTAAAGAATTTTAAAGCACCTAACATTAGCACACCTGTTGTTACCATGTTCAGTGCCTTAGGGGTCGGAACAGGCAGAAAACATATATATAAAAGTTCCTGCATTTGCTCCCTGCGGTGAGGGCTTTATTGTGAAAAGGTTGGACCGTAAGCCTGTGCACTGTGTGCCTGTACTCACAACAACACACGGCTGAGCGGAGCGACTGAAAAAATATATTTTGTGATGTTACTTTGCTGTAAATGGAGGCGGAAAATTTCTGATGCTACTGACTGTTTGGAGTTGTTAAAACACCACAAAATACTACTTTAATCACACACATTTGGGACTTTAAGTTCAAATCCTTCAATATTAGGACTGATTTGAGATGTGTGGAAATGCGAGATGTGGCGTGTGCGTGTGATGGAGGTCAATTGCATGTGTCTCATGGTCAGTGTGTGAGACTTGAGAGCCCTGAATTTATAGAGCGTTTTATTCTACGAGAAGCAGGAAGTGCGTCGTTAGCATGCTAATGTTTGTTAGCCTTTAGCAGGAAAACTCGCTCTGGGCTCAGAGACTCAGAGAGAGAAAAAAATGTCTTGTGAATATTTAGGATGCTGGGACTCGGTAAGTGAGCATTACATGTGACTGATGTAAAGACTAGTTCTGCTTTTCATGTTTCAAAACAGCAAAAATCAGGTACATACAAAAAAAAAAAAAACGTCTAAATACAAAGTCAATCGATTATCTTTTTTTTTTTGTTGTCAACCTGTTTCCACAAAGCAATTTTTTATCGCAATACCACAGTAAACTTCACAAACAAATCTCTCTGTACCATTTGCACACACAAGCTTGAAACGGCACGCACAGAAGTAACACCTCTCCACTCTCACCCCCAGTTCAGTTGAGTAAAAACCTGATTTGACACGATAAGCTCTGTCCCAGCCTGTGTCCGTACCTGTCCTCTCGGATGCGGGCCAGCAGGGGTTCGAGCCAGCCCGCGGTGCACTCACAGTGAGCGTCCAGGAAGGTGATGACCTGGCCTTTAGTGGCAGCAGCTCCCCTCAGCCGCGCTCTGATCAGGCCTGACCGCTGCTCCATCCTCAGCACCTTCACCGGCACCTCCAGACTGCGCACGTACGTCTCCAGCTTCTTCTTCAGAAAGTCTGCCACCAAATACAGCAGGGGTTTAAAGTCAATGGATTTGGCACAATTTACGTTAGCGCTCTATACTGGAAATGGACAGTGGGTCTGAGCTGAATATGTTTGTTATTTTGCATATGGCTGCCCAATAGAGATACAGAGTGCTACAAAAGAGCATGAAAAGGTAAGTCTGTTAACTTTCAAATATATATGGTGATATTTTCTTTCTTTTTTTTTTTTTTTTTCTTAATTAATTTCCCATTTGTCCGATGATTAAACTTCATCTAATACACTTAAAGACATGTATTAAAACATTTCTGAGTGTCATAATTTTAAAATGACTTGCAAACCCCAACTTAGTGCCTCTATGTTGGGACCAATCATATACGCACATCATTATTTAACATTTAGTTAACTGTAAAAAGCAACAGTGAAACAAAACAATTTACTAACAGAAATGGGTCCACTGATTTCCTGTTCAAAACTGAATCTTTGCTGCTGGTCCTTTTTATTGCAGTATTTCACCACAGAAAGCAGTAGATTTTCATTTACAGTGTTTGTATTTTAGAACAGTGGTTCTTTCATTATAAATAAATCTCCAGGGATAAAATACATTTTATAAAGCAGGCAAGGTTATTTTGAGTTCAGGTTTTAAAGCACCATCATAGACTTTGGCCTTTTCAAATCAAGGCTTAAAATGTATTTAATCAGAGTAGCTCTTAACACTCAGCAATGTAGTGACATTTTATTTTGTACACTTTGTTTTACTGATTACATTATGGTTTAATGTTTTAAATTATTGGAATGCTTTTAGTCCACTTGAATGTTGTGAAGAGTTTTATAAATAAAGGTTGATTTATTTTAAATTAATTTAAATCTTATGTTAGTTTTAAATCATATGTACAGAATTTAATACAGACAGTTGCTGTTTTGTCTCATTATTTTTTTATTTGGCTATGATTTGAAAATATAATTGTAACACCACACACAATAACCTAAAAACATTACAGTTTTATCAGCCTTTAGCCATAGAGGTAAAGCAGGCTGATCTCTGCTCCTCTGTCCAGCTCTCTGTCCTGTTCTCTCTCACTCTTTCCAGTTGTGAGAAGGCTGTGTGCTGCCGCTGACCCATCGCAATTATCTGTGCATCGCGCACGTGTACTAATTAAGACTCGCTCTCGGATTAAAACTACAGTGGGATGTTCCTCTTTGATTCCTGGACCCTTTTACATGAAATAAAAAGTGTCAAAACTGTTTCAATAACCCCTGATGTGAGTTCTTGCCCCATCTTTCCCCTTATTCAACACAAGCGCTCTGGAGAGAGAGAGAAAGGGAGGCACGGCTGCACAGCTGTTGGCTGCCCCTTCTGCCAAAATGAATATTTAAACAAGTTGTTGCATGAATTACGATTGTTTTCTGTCAAAAACAACGTAAATAGCATTCTACTGAAATTATTTACAGTGTTTATTTCAGGAATCAACAGCTGCCTATATTAATTTGTCTTCATTCAAAAAATCCATCAAATTCCAAACTTTTTTGCGGCACCCCTGCACTCACTTTGAGAAAGCCTGTTTTAGAAAAATGGCTATGCAACATTTTTGCTCCCTGTGTGTGTGACCTTCTTTTTCAAAGAATCACAAGCACGTACAGAGCCACAGCTGGGCATAGATAACAGAAGGAATAGAATGGAACATTTCTCAGGTCTCAGTGCAAGGTGCAGGATTATTCAGACATGCATGAATCATAATAATACCGCTCTGATTTGAGCTAACCAAGAAGAAAAACCTTTGTAACATGGTTTCATCCTCATAAAAGTCAAATTTGCATAATAACTCTCCTTAAAGAAGACATATTGTGCAAAAAAAAACACTCCAATGAGCTTTTAACCTTGTTATAAAAGTGTCTCATCATTAGTTTTACTTAAAGTTGTATTTTGATTGGTTCACGCATGTTTGATTAATCCCGTGTTGTCCTGCAGCTGAGACTCGGGTGCTCAAAAAGTTACTGTTTTCACCTACCCCCTGTCTCCACCCACATCCTTGTGCTTAATTGTGATTATTTGAAACATGAAGACTCTGAGTGATAAATGCAGGGTTCCAAAATGTCATGTTTCCACTTTTCTAAAATAAAAACCTATCAATTACAATCTGCTGGTTGTTGAGGTGAAATGTCACTATGAAGAGGCGGGGCTTATCAGTTCAGCACTTTTGAACAGGAAGTCAATGGATCTGTTTCTATTACAAAGCTGTTTTAGATCCATATTGTGGTTTACAATGAACAAAGTGTAAAATAATGATCTACTTATGTTCTAAGTCAATAATAAGTGTTAGGGAAAGACAAGTGTTCCTCCAACGCTTAGTAAATCCCAGATTTACGAAGTATTTGCACAGGCACAAAACAGGCGCGAAAAGCGTGAAGGACTGACTTTTAAACCACGTGTTGATTCAAATGTTTGATACACTAATCACTGACATGAAAAAACATTGATAATAATTTTTATTTGTTGGCATATTATGCTAGTGAATATCATAATTTATCAGCATAACGTCTTGTAAGTGTCTGTTCTCCCAAACGAGCAGCAGCAGAGGCACATTTGCACTTCCTCTGCACCCGCAGTAAACTCATTTACAAATCAGGTTTGCACCACTAACAGTACGTGCAGTTTCTGATGGTAAATAAGTTACAATATGCCCACAAAATAGCAAGTGCACATTTTAAGAAGTATTCCTAATTTAGCACCTGTCTTGAGCCCTGGAGTTGAAAGGAGAGGCGGGAGACTCTGGATGTCTAAGGCAGGAGAACTATTTACCATCAGTCGAGACCCAGCGACATGAATACTCAACACGTGGCGCTGCACACAGAGGTTTAAATAGTGGCTAAGAAGGCCAGCTTGGAGACAAACTAAATTGAGAATGGACAAAGAGTCCTGTAACAGTGGGATGACACCCGTTATAGAGCTAACCGCTCAGAAATGTCAACAATGCTATACGGAGGTGTCGTTGATAACACTATGCACAAGATCGAAAATTCTACAACAATAAGCACCTGATAAAAAGCATAATAGGTCTCCTTTACCCCTGACAATGTGTAGGAAGAAGTAAACGCACATGTCCCTGCATATCTAATCTAAAATGTCCCCCACCTCTTTCACTGGCGTCGTCCACCAGGATGATCTCGAGCAGCAGGTGTCGGGGCGAGCGGTTGATCACACTGTGAACCGTCCGCAGTAACGTGCTCCAGGCCTCGTTGTGAAAGACGATCACGATGCTGGTGGTGGGCAGGTCGTCTGGGTACACCTTGGTCTTGCATCTGATGAACAGAAGGATGGACACAAGTTAGAGAAAATATTTAGTTTGTCATGGAACTGGAAGAATATTTAGTCATATTAGAAACCCACATATTTTACTTGAACTACTGTAATAGACAAAATATAAACAGTGAATAGAAATATATATTTTTCACGTGGTTCAGGCCACAATTTTGAGTAAAATAATTGTTTTTTAAAGAACTGCAGAACTGATAAGCCCCACCTCTTCATAGTGACATTTCACCAGAACATGCAGCAGATTGTCATTTACATGTTTTTATTTTTGAAAAGTGGCTACGTGAAATGTTAGTACTCTACTCTACTTTACATGTGTCACTTGGAGCCTTCATTTTTCTAATAATCACAACTTAGTACAGGGAAGTGGGCGGGGATAGGGGGACAATACATGATCACTCAAACATGAATGAATCAATCAAAAAATTATTTTCAGTAAACCAACGATGAACTGAACACAGTTATAACGAGGATAAAAGCTCTTTAAAGTTTACTTTGCACAATATGTCCCTTTTAAAGAAATTGTAATTGTAATCCACCCTCTCATACCATTCACACCTAAACCATGTCACTAAAACATCCTTCTTTCACCTCCGCAATATCGCCCGCCTCCGCCCCTCCCTCTCCCAGTCCACAGCTGAAATCCTCATCCACGCCTTCATCACCTCCAGACTCGACTATAACAATAGCTTATTCTATGGACTTCCCACCACTCGCCTTCAAAAACTACAATACATTCAAAACTCTGCCGCCCGCCTTCTCACTCACACTCGGTCCAGAGAACACATCACCCCCGTCTTCCAACAGCTACACTGGCTTCCCGTTCAATATCGTATCCAATACAAGCTCCTCCTCCTCACGTACAAGTCCCTCCATAACCCTGCCCCTTCCTACCTCACAGACCTACTCCAACCGTACTGTCCCACCCGCCGCCTCCGCTCTGCTGACACCAACCTCCTCACTCCCATCACCCGCACTAAGCACCGGACCTTGGGGGACCGAGCCTTCGCATCTGCTGTCCCCACCCTCTAGAACTCACTTCCACAACCCATCAGGAACTCACTACAGACATTCAAATCACTCCTTAAGACCCACCTGTTCAAACTGGCTTTTATGTAAATTTATGTTGTTTTGTCTTTTATGTAAAGCATCTTTGAGTGTCCAAAAAAGCGCTATACAAGTTTGATGTATTATTATTATTATTATTATTATTATTATTAATAATAATAATAATAATAATAATAATAATAATATTTGTATTTTTCAGACACCGTACTTGAGTGATATATTTTACACTGACTTGAGTTTTGGTTACTCTCCCCACTTGTGTTTCCTCCACTGCTCCTTAAGATTTACTACTTGATTAACGGTTCTCTTACTTGACTACAAATTCTGGCTCCTCCACCCGATCTGTATATTGCACTGAATATAATTTGAAACCGGTCAGTTGATCTAAAGGTTATGATCCTGATCCATTCTGAGCACATGAGCCAAGAACTGTGCTTAATCACCCTAACGATAAAATTGCCATTACAATTACTATGATATACCTATACAGCTGATGAGACTCATGCAGAAAATACAGCGTCTCTTAACCCACAATTATGCAAGCAGGTCTTTTAATGACTTTGGGATCCCGACGGAGGCTGTATGGCATATTCAGGATGAAGAGTAAAGGCGGTTGAGTACACAGTATACTGTATAATCAGTCGGTTTCAAGTCAGTTCAAATTGTTTGGGCATGAATGGTTTGACGTAATCGACAACAGTCACAGGAACCAAAAACTAAAACGATACATACGCAAAGAATCCAATAACTGCTAACTAAGGGAGCTATAAAATCTGTACATATTTGTTTTAGAAATCCTGCACTGTCCTTGTTTGAAATTAAGTTCCTTTGCAATATATATATAAGTAAAGTTCAATTGTGAATTTTTCGCATCTTTTTTGGGTTAGGGCTGTGCACTATATCACAACTGAATCAAAAGTGCAGTTAGAATTGGCGCAATTATCAAATCACAAAAGCTACAATTATTTCAAATCTCCTCTGCAAAAATCAGAACAAACGTGTTCAGAAACTCATGGGAATCTTGTACTTCATATTTTAGTCTTTTCCAAAATGGTGCATACAAGCGATCCACCTGTGCGAAAATTAGCAGAAGAATTAGATGTGGGCAATATTGACAAAAATGTATGTCTCAATATTTTTTAGGGAGGCTCCCTATAACAATATTCAGACAAAATCATGTCAGTCAAACAGAAATGTGTTAAAACATGTATTAACGTATTAGTTGAGGTTTAAATATTAGAAAAATGTGAAATATCGGTAAAACAAATCTCAAAAGTGCAGAAATATCACTTTATATCCTCATTATTTTTAGTCAGCTCTTTTTCTAACATTTTTGACAATGAACAATACACTAAATTAATTCATGGTTTCATTAAATACATTTTTTTCATTTATTCAAATGTTGTTTATCCTAAAAAAAACTTTCTCATTATTATCTAAATTTCATTTTCTTAAAGTCATTAAGCCACTAACGTCAGTATCAGGAAGGATGATATTCATTTATCAAAAATATAATAAGATATTCAACAATTCCTCGATATTTAGAACAGACATATGTCTAATCTTTGAGAGTCTGTGTGTGCCCATGTGCCCGTTTGTGCACCAGAGTTTTACTGTGAAAAACAGAACTAGTTCATGTACCCGGTTATTTGTATCTAATAAAGTAAAATCTGTTTTGTCCCAGTACAGATATATATTATATATAAAAGCATCTATTTGGCTGAAAATGCAACCACAGCACTTTCTCTGCATCTAATTATAGAGCGTTTTATTATAAGAGAAGCAGGAAGTGCACCGTTACACGACAGAAATGGGGTTGTAAGATGTTGGCAATATATCGAAATGGGATAAAGTGAATGTTGTTTTGATGTGCAAAATTTTAATTTTGAGTTTATAATTTATAGTAAAATATGCCACAAAAAGAGCTGATTAAAAATTTTAAAGGAAAAAAGCTTTGTTGTAAAGAGTAAAAGTGATATTTCTGCACTTCTGTGATTCATTTTACAAGCATTTCACATTTGCCTGATAATTAAACCTCAATTAACAAGTTTAAAGAAGTGTTTGAACCCATTTCTGTTGGATTGAGAGAATATAATATAACGTTATCAGGATACTCCAAAAAATATCGGCAGCCCTACTTGTGTGTAAATCTAGTCATTTCAGGGTTTGTGGTAATATAAGCAACTGTATAACACAGTCTTTATCAACAATAAAGTACAAATATGTTTCATTACCTCCTTCCTTACGCATTATTCTCTCGTCTAAATCAGTGATACACATTTCACACTCCACTGACAGCTCTCCCCCAATCCTCCACCTCATTATATCGTATGAAAATTCCCCCTCCAGCCAGTGAAGCCATCAACGCAAAAAACAACACTGTCTTCTGAGATTTACTGACAAACATCTCAGAAGACAGAAAAAAACCCACAAAAAAAACAGAAAAAGACAAAGTTGACAGCCGTGTCAGCATGTCCCCGGACCTGATGTGCTGTCTGTCAAGAGCGCGCGGGGACAATGCAGTACGTGGGACCGTGGTGAATATATAGCGCGCGTTGTGAGTGCTCGCTTGTAGGTGGGTGGCCTGGGGAGCCGGAGTAGCCTGGGTAGCCTGCGTGCGGGGGAGGGTGGGAGGTGATGGAGGGTGAAGCCATCAGTGCAGACAGCGGCGCTAACGGAGCCCTGTCTATTCAAGGTGACAGCGCTGATGGACACAACTGGGCCAGCAGGATGCCTCCGGGACAAAGCACCAGAGCCCTTCAGAGGCCGGGATCCAGACGCTTTTCAACATGTAACCGGCAGAGACCGCAGCGGTGAGGAATACATGTTTGAGGATATGGCTTAAGAGGGCAGGGCAGGAAAATTCAAACTGAAACGTGGCACTGAGGTGGAGGGTGTGTAAAGAGTGTTTTATAAGTTATTATTGATTTAAAGTGCTAATAACAGGTTAGAATACCCCTTTTGCACAGTTAAGGCCGTTTTATTTAAGATTTTAAAGGGCCTGTACCTGATTTTTATTTGCTATAGTTAAAGTGTATATGATATTATGATATATATATATTTTTTTTTTTTACCTTTATTAAGTGTATTAATACCTCTTGTAAATATAAATTATAGTTTTACACCAATCGGGTAGTTGAAAGTAGAAAAAAGTTGAAAAACCTGTTGAAAATTACAGCGGTAAACAAATTGATGACATCACGCTAGGGAGATAAAGGTTGATTTAACAAAATAAAAGGCGTTCACATGATATTTTCTTTGTCAAATAAACTAATCTGATATTAGAGGAGTTTTGGTTCTCTGTACAGGATGGTTTGTTGGTCATTTCCTACTGTGATGTCATCATTTACAAGCAGGAAGTAAAATTAAAAACCTAAAAAAAAAAAGGCTAAACGGAGGTAAAATTTGTAAACATTTTAGCAGAATTTGAAATTAATTTATATTAACTGCATTTTAGTTAACTTCATGGAAATACACTGGGTTTGTAAAGTATAATCTGTACATATTATAAACACACTTAGTTAGGGAAAATCTAGTGCAGAAGCATTTGCCAAGGTCACCTCTTTTCAGCCAATCAGACACATTGTACACAAGAATCATGGGAAAATAACCGCTTGACAGTATCCCAGACTGTGATTCTCTGTCCTGGTGCAGTTTCAAAAGTGCTAAAAGCTAATTGTAAGAAACGTTAGAGGAACTATATGGAAACAACCGCACAAGACTATTCCAGACAGTCCTTTCTGAGTCATGGTGCAATACTGAGTGAAAGAAAGGACTATGTGGGCGGGGCTAACGGTTCAAAACAAAAACATGCTCCTGTCTCATGGTTCAAAATCAGGTACAGGCCCTTTAACAAAAGCATTAACATTTTTATCCCAGTTTAGCAATATTTAACTTTTAAAATTTTACTTCTTGATTGTAAATAATGACATCATACTAGGAAATGTCATAACTTAAAGTGGGCCAAAACTCCTCTAATGTCACAGAAAGTGTTAATGGACAAATACAAATATAAAAGAACACCTTTATTTTGTCAAATTAATGTTCAAAGGCTCAGAAAAATGTGCTTATTTATATACACTAACACTTGCCACTCTTTAGTTGTTAATACTAAATAAGTGCAAGCAAATTGATTAACAAAAGCTGTTAAAAAAATAAATAAAACGTGTGACTAGCTAACTGTGGCACTTAAAGGGACTTTATATTATGCTAGCTTAACAGTTAGTTAGCTTTTACCGACATTTTTTCCTCATCAAAAACATTCGTGTATCACAGTAATTCTTCATACTTAGTCAATATAATTCCGAAATGCCCTCAGATGAAAGTCCAGCGCCCCCTGCAGGTGTTTTCTATTAATACATTATAAGACAATTTAGGTTTTTAAATTATAATTGGCCAACAATAACGCTCCAAGACTTTTGTTAAAAAAGCCCAGATGGACCAGTGTCAAGGAACTGTCTGTGTCCTCCAGAGAAAATACACTGCAAGCTGCTTTAAGAAATATAATGTTAAAATATATGTATCATCTGAACTATTTAGACGATATAGTGATTTTATAGTTGACTAATTATGAATGTAGTGCATGCCATCTGCTACACTGCAGCTGTGGAAACACTGGTACAGAAGTTAAGACCTATTATTGTTGTTGTTTTATGTTTGTTATTTACAATGGACAATGAATCCGCAATAAAGTGATCTGTCTCTCTATCTATACAGCAGGACGTGCAAGACTAAGGTGTCTGAAAGCACTTTGAGCGTCGCTATAGGCACTATGTAAATCCAATGCATTCGTATTATTATTAAAAGAGTTTACGTTTTGAATAAAGCATATTAAATGTATCTTTTATAATTAACTTGTATGAGCTTCTGACTGTGTTACAGCAGTGTTCCCTCTTCATTAGTTTACTCAGAGTTGTATTTCCAGTATGTTTGAATAATCCTGTATTGTCCTGCATTTGAGTCTTGAGTGCTAAGAAAATGTCTGTTTTCCCCTACCCCCTATCTCCGCCCACTGCTCTGTACTCATTTATTTTTCTTTTAATGACCCTCACATGGCGGTTTTTAAACAATAAAAGCATGTAAATAATAAAAACCCACTACTTGTTAGGGTGAAATGTCACCGCTGCACCCACTGCAGAAACAAATGGTTATAGATCCGAATTGCAGTTCAGAATTACAACTCAAACAAAACGGAAAATCAACAGAAAAACACTGTATGTCTTCTTCAGTAAAATCTTATAGTGCTAACCTAAAAAGCTTGAAATTCAAACACACTAAATCAATCCTGAAATAAAATGTACTAATAAACAGATTTCATTTTCATAAACCAAGGCAACTATTTATCACAACGATATTCAAGGCTAGAAGTGTGAGTCACGTACCTATTGTACCAACAACACTATTGCAGTTTCTAGTTACACTGAAAAGCCAAGGACATACAGGTTTGTGTGTGGCACTTTGCTTTATGTGTCAGCGTCGATGTGTTGTGTAGGTGTCATAGTAACGCACCCATCCAGCCTGACGTCCGGCAGACTCCTGTTGAGAGCGATCATGTCACTGGCCATCAGGTTGAACTGGTTAATCTTGAACAGGTCCTTCATCTTCTCCTGGTCGTCTTTGGGGATGTTCACGGCCTTGCCCATCTCGCCCGGACCCTCGTGGCTTCGGGAAATCACGGCTGTACCAACACGGGGGAAGAAAAAGAGAAAAGTGATTGCAAGAGGTGCTTTGTGCGTTTTGCGTTGGGACAATTCGGCAGTGATTTCAAACACAGCGAACGGTTCATCAGGATTAGTGGCAGGGGAGCTGAGTGCTTAGGATTCCTGTGTTACTGTCTTTCATTAAGAAGGTCACGACTTTGATTTCAAGGACACGAGGGTCTGTTCTATATGGAGCATGTTGGCCCTGCTGTGGAGTGGGACTGGGACAACATCGTAATAATAAGTAGGCCTTTGTGGTCTACCTTGGCATTACTTTACATTTGTGCATGCTGCGGTATCATCTTATCATTTTACAAGACAGTGGCTATGATTATATGCACACTTAAAATCTGATTGTGATCTGATTTTTGGAGGTTTCGCTCATGGTCGAGTGGATAGCACATATGCCTGCCGTGTGGGGAAGGTAGCGGCGTTGTGGAGGGTAGTCCTGTTAGTCCAGTCTCACCCCGTTTCACTTTATTCTGTTCTGTCAAACGGTCTTGGAGTAAGCTACTAAATTGGAAGCTGTAGTGTAAAAATCAAAATAAATTCAAGAAAATTATAAAAAAATGTGGTGAGAAATGTTTTTCTTGAGAAAGTTGATGACTTGGCTAGGTCTCTCTTGCAAAAGAGATTCTGAATTTCAATGGGACCTCCAAGTTAAATAAAGGTAAAAATAAATAAATCGGATTTCTTTCCAGTACTCCATCGTTCAAAAGTTTTTATTTTAAATGACTGAACGTTTCAAAATGTTTTTTCAAATCAGCTAAAAGCGATTTAAAGTTTCTACCTGTGTTTTACTTTTTGAGATAGCGTTTTGTGAATATTAATAAAACAAAAATAATTAGCAAAAGCTGAATAGAACCATTAACTAATTTATGATTGGTGGATAGTTAAAATGTAATTTTAGAGATCCCAAAGCAATAACATTTTATAATTTGATTGACATCTTCTTTCATAAAATGTACAAAAGAGACACAAATATTGAAATTTGTTTAAAATTTAATGTTTCCCAATGGATTTGTGAAATTTTCATTGTTTTAGTGGGAAATGTAGGCAACAGAAAAGCAGAAGGAGGTCATATATGTGTGCTTGAATCTTGTCCATTTTTTTCAAAATTATGATGATTTTGTAAGTTAAAAGCTAAACATAGGAACGTAATGCTCTGTTAAGTCACACAAGATGAAGCCAACAACTTAAAATGAACAATAATCTAAATGAGTTCACTTTGACAAAGCCTGGATTACAAACCAAGACAAGGCTGCTGTTCATTAACATTAAAACAAGCCCAGAAGCGTTTTTTTGCATGTGACTGCGAAGGTCAAACAGAATAATGAGCACTATTACCAACACTGACTCTATAAATGACTCAACAGAGCGACCTCCCTCCATACTGTTAAGTGCAGTTTTTTACAATAAATGATGATTATCACAACTGTGCGGGATGTTAAAGGCTGTAATGTAGAAGGCGCCGCACAAACCAAGGCCACTTCATCTGAGGGAAGCGTATAGGGGGCTTTGTCGGGGATAAAGTATGTCATCTCGCTCAGCACAAAATATAGGAATCCGTGGAAGACATTTAATACGGGCCCAGTAGGCACTCCGCTTAAGCCCTCTGTATTAAAGGTGACAGCCAGAGAGGAGCAGCATGCATCCAAAGTGTGCCGTCATCACAAAATATTCTTAGGCAAGACAAGGAATGTTTGAGAAAGCAGAATCTGCCTTAAAAACACACGCACACAAAATAGGCAAGTAAATAACAAACTTGACAGGATGGATGAGAGCACATGGACTGAGAAGACAGTTAGCATTTGTGGTCTTTGATAGAGGTCTTTCTCCAGCATTATTATTGGATGTTTATTATTTTTCCCAAGCTCTAATAAATAGTTGAAATGAATGAAATAATATGTCTTTATTAATAAACCCTTGAAGATAAAGCTAACTTTGAAGCACTGCTCTGTTAGAAGCCATGTCACACAAGCATAAAGAAGTAGAACTGCAATAGGCAACTTACAGTATGTCAAATAAGTCCCTTTCAAAGAACATTAGTCCAAATCTCTTCAAATCTGTCATTTCTTTTAGGTTTAAAGGGCCTAATTAATCAGCAAATAGAACTCATATTTGCTGACTAATTAGGCACTTTACAGCCAAAAGAAATGACAGATTTGGACTAATGTTTCTGCATAATACACAGTGAATGTTTTTTAATTATTCAGTGTAGTATTTACTTATTAAATGTGATCAAAACAGAGCTCCATAATCCTCATCTGTACCAAGGCATTAGCATGTTGACATATTTGAAGTGGTGGGCCACAGATCAGTGGTTAATACAATGGGTCATGCAGACTGATGCTTTTTACATGACTTTGACAGAGCCACCACTTTTAATTATACTTAAGAGACTGAATTTAGTTGTTCACAATGTGATACAGAATGTCTTAAAATTGCAGTAAAAGTGACTGCGTATGATAGGGTTACGATCATTTGGACCAATTCAGCAGAGGCCCCAGGGCAATACTGGGACACCACTGCCATAGTCTCAGTAGCAGTCCAGTCCAGCAGCACAGAGCTTTAAGAAACAGTAAACAACATGGATTTTCTCCCTGTTATAATCTGAGAGAGAGGCAAAGGGGCACACAGTTCACATCAGCTGCTCTGCTCCAGGTTAAGAGGATTCTCTGCGGCCGGATTGTTAACCTCTGCTGATCCTGCTCTTTTTTTTTCCACGAACAATCTCCATTTGGACACGACTGCAATCTCGTGCCAGTGGAGGTCAGAGGGCTGTCAATCACATGCATGTGGACTATAGCTTTGAAGGAGAAAAAGTTTTGTATACAGTAAGCTTTTTCTTTAAAGTAGTGCTGTAAAACAAATGAAAAAAGGGTATCAGATTAATCACACTTTGGAACTGTGATTAATCACGAATCACTGCGTGCTTTTTGACGTGTCATTGTTAAAATGTCATTATTTATGTCTAAGTGCAGTTGTTTCTCTTTATACTTAAGCTCAGCTTAGAGCAGAGCCCTGTGTGTCACGACAGCGCAGTTAAAGAATAAAAGAATATGGGTGGTGTTGTTGTTATGACCAAAAAATAACTAATATTTGCGGTATATGAGGTATTTGTAAGAGAGCTGTCCATTTTTAAACATAATAATACGGGATATTTTATGTTTGGGGAGGACATTTCTTGACACTGAAATACTGAAGTCTCAGTAATCCCTTGTAATGTAGGTCATTTAAAGAAGACCTCGTTCATTTTTTTCTACCACTTGTTCCCATTCCCGGGGTCGCGGGTGACTGGAGCCTATCCCAGTGACTTTGGGCCTTAGGCGGGGTACACCCTGGACAGTGGCCAACTCGTCGCAGCTGTCCACAGAGACACGGACAAGGACAGACAACCATTCACTCTCACATTCATACACTACGGGCAATTTAGAGTTGTCAATTAACCTACACAGTCATGTCTTTGGACGGTGGGAGGAAGCTGGAGAACCCGGAGAGAACCCAGAGAGAACCCACGGTAACACGAGGAGGACATGTAGACTCCACCTAGAGAGAGCATGTGATGTTGGGGTGATCCGGGATTCGAACCCATGATCTCCTTATTGAGAGGCAGAGGCTCTAGCCGCTCTGCCACCGCACACCCCTTAAAGAAGACCTATTATGCAAAATCCAGCTTTGTCACTACTGAAGATTCTTGCACATTTTCAAAAAATTCACACGGCCATGCTGTAGCTTTTTCAGGCAAACACTATGGACCTCATTAAACAATAATAGGCTTCAGATTTTGACAGAGAAGCAGTCAGCAAGCAGCAGACAGCAGACAGTTGTTCACAACACTAAAGATGATCACAGCTGTGTTTATGTCAGACTGTTTCACAGACAAAAAAAGTCGTAATCTATGTGTCAGAGTGAGGCCACCACATGGCCGCTTTTCACAGTCTTACAACAAACATCCACACATTGACTGATAATTCTGTTGGTTTCTTTCTTAAACAAATCAGTCCTTTTCTTTAGCGGACTCTTTTAATGTTGGTCATTATTATGTTTGCAAAGTGCCTGTGAAAGCCGAGCTATCTACTGTCACAGGGCCCAGAAACTTAGTTCAGTATGACACGTAACAAGCAGATTTGTTTGACTTCACATGCCCGCTTTTATACCAGGCTCTCTCTGAGCACATCTGCGGTCAGGGTTGGAAGCAGCGTAAATGTTAAAGAAAGAAAAGGTGGGCGGGTCTGTGCTGACACCATGAACATTTCCTGATGCACTATTGGCTGATAGCAAAGGAAATATAGCTGCACGCCGTTTTTGCCTCAAAGTCAGACAAAAGACACATTTAACAATAAATGACACGTTTATTTAGATCATGGTGGTGATCGATCAACTACACGGAAATGTTAGAGGTGTCAGACCTATTACCAGAAAAGTTACATAGTGTACCTTTAACAGAGAGTTAATGATCAAGGTCAGAATGGACAGCACACAAGTGACAACACACTAACTTGTAGAAAACACCTATCAGGGAAACACTGACAGCAATCTTTCACTCCGAAGTGCACTTGTCCACATGCAACTCTGAGTACTCGAAAAACCTAGGAAGGGGAAATCAACACACTCTGTATTGTTGCAGCCTGGTAACTTTTCACTACACTTTATCCAAACTGTATTCACCCGTAGCCTCTTGAAATGTGCTCTGAATGTGTAAGCAGCCAAAAGGTTAGAAGATCCTTGCTCTCGTCTAGTCTGACGGTGTCTGAGCCCTGTGGAGGTTGTTTGTTCCTCTCCTGCTCCTCCTGTGGACACAACCTGATCTGCACTCCAAGTAAACGCTAAAAACCAACACATCTAAGGGAAAAAAACTAAAAAATCACTGGCTTGACAGTGAGTGTTGGAGGATAGTTGTTGCAATTGTGACTTGATTTGTTTTAAAATCAAGAACAAGTTGGTGCTTAGCGTAGACATAATGTATGTTTTGGCTTTAATTGGATTTCAAACATGGGATAAGTATTCAATATTTTCTGACTTAAAATATCGTCTACATTTGGAAAACACACTTTAAAAAACCTCTGTTTCCAATAAGATATTTCGGTGTTGGACCGCCCCCTTTCTGTCAGCAGTGGGAATGAACAATGAAAAATAAATGAATGAAGCCCTGAGGCAACGTGGACAGAGCCATGGATTCATTGTGCAGAATCAGAATCAGTACAATTTAAAAACTGTCTACATTTTAACTTGTGACGCAACAATATGGAGAAAATTTGAACAAAGAGGACAACGTCAGGATTAATAAATACCAAAATATAGCTCCAGGTATGTTTTTGATGAGGGACAACCTTATAACATGGTCAAAAACTCAAAAAAATAATGTGTCTGTAAGAATCACAAGTCTTCCAGAGCATGTTTGTAAATGTCTAACAAACATGGTTGGCAGGTTCTATAAAATCCAATTAAGACAAAGGACATTATATTACCAAAGAAACAGTTATTTTTGTTATAAATTGTGATTAATCTTGCCATCTTATTCCACTTAGGGTTGTCAAAAATCAATACCTAGATACTAATTGAAGCCAAAGCTAGTAGGCTATCGAAAGATGCTCAATATCATTATTAAAAAGGAAAATTACCAAAGAAGAAAAAAATGTCAGCTTTTCTGAATAGTTTTAAAATGGGCTTTATCTACATTAGAACTAGTGTAACACTGCAGTATTTGCCACAAACTAGCTCATGGTGAGTCCACACATGTTTAAAAAGAATGAAATAGGCACACAGCAAGTGTTGTGGCCACATGGTGGAGAGAAGTGAGTCAGTCGGTCTCAGACAGACAGCTTTAGAGCTGATGAGCCCCGCCCACAAGCAGGTACGGCCTGTTCCACTCTGCACTCCACTGTCTGAGCCAGGCTGGGTTTGTCACATATTAATGAAATAATTCATTATTTGGTGTTGAAATTTCCACTTAATTATACAAAAAAATCATTGTAGTATTAAAATGTGTATATGGCCTTTTCCTTAGATTTGAAAATTTGAAAATTGCAAATTGAGTTTAAAGCAAAATATGCAAAGAGGTTTCAAAACATAGACATTCATAAAAGCGAAATTGATGGCTCTCTACAGTTGCTATGAAACAGACAGCGTGCCGCCATGTTTGTCCGGTGATTGTGATTACACAATTTTGCAATTTTATGGATAAAATGCACTTATGCACACATAATCATGAGCAAAAGGGCAAATGTGTGCATTTTCAAACATGTTTTATCAATCATGTATTGAACCAATACAACACTGATACTCAGTGATGCAGTCAGCTGTAGGTTATTGTTTTAGCTAAACACCTTGACCCATAGATATTTATAGATGCGCCTCTAGCTCTGTCTGATGCAGCTCAGATTTACGTTAAACACTTATGAACGGTGAGGCAAAATCCCCATATTAAATGTTTCTTTCATGTTATTTATGTAATTTATCTGGTCTCCACCTGTAACATGTAGAAGAGGATGTTTTGTGTCATTATTAATGTGTATTCTTATCAGAAGCGCCTCAATTCAGAAATCTCAATTTAAAGTCAGTTAGCCACTCAAAATGACTTCAACTAAATGTGGAGTGTGGTCAGTTTGATAGATCTGTCAAACCGACGACGCCTGGGAACAACATCTGAGACTCGTCACATCCATCAGACATCACCACTGATGAAGGCGGACGTCATCCCGCCCAAACATGTCAGGTAATTGAGCTTACAGCCATTTACAATTGTCTCATTAGAAGAAACTCACAAGTTAGTAGCTCAGAACATATTTTAAAAGCCTTGTTCTTGTAGACAGGTATAGCGGACGAGGCAGACTCAGTCTGCCAGGTTGTTTTTGTCACCTGCTGAAATATGACTGATGATCCCTCACAGGAGCCATTACCTGAGAGTGAGAGAGGCCTTTTGCAGTAATTGGAGGGTCTACATCTGCAGGCAGGGACGCTCGGGACAGACAAAGCAACGGGCTTCTTGCCCAGACACCATTGTCATGTTTTAGACAAAATAATCCAAGTTTAAACTTAGCATTTTTACCTCCATTAAGATGCATTTGTTGTTGAAAGAGCTATGGCAGTACTTTCAATTTCATAATCTCTATAGAAACAAATTATGAAACTGCAATAAAGACTGGGGATTTAGCTGTAGGTTTTTATGTGCTCTCAAAAACATTAGGAAATTGAAATCTTACATTTGGCCAGCAAAACTACAAAAGGTGCAATATGTTTACACATTTACAAGGTACACACTCAATATGTATCTAGCTACGTAAATATTGAACGTTTATTGAAAATGAATTGGCAGTACATACAGTGTACCATGAGCTCAAGGTTATTCTGTTCTTGTACAGTATTTTCATTGTCACATTTTTTATAAAGACACACAGAGACGTAGTTTCAGGGCCAAAATTCTTAATGTATATGGACCTTGTTGGAGGTTTCTAACAAAAAATATTTTGTTGAAAAATGATTGCTGAATGATTCTAGACACCATGATACTGTCAGCATTCAATATCAGTTCGATACCAATATCAATACTGTGGCGTAGGGTTGTGTAATTATTCGAGGTTCGAGGTTGGGACTTTTTCAGCAAGAGGTCTTCAGCTAGAATTTAGACAGTAAAAGCATGTGATTTGGAGAAGAGATCAGAATTTGTATGTATTGTTGATGTTCATAAAAATAAAAATTGTAATAAATCAATATAAGAAAGAATTCCTTTTTTGTCATATCACAGCCCTACTTTGGTTACGTAAAATTTACTTTTTTGACCTTTTTCAAACATATCTAGCGTTGCATTTAGCTTTGACGTCACTTATCCGAGAATCCGCTGTTTTAAGTCCTTAAATTATCAGCAGACTCGCGCTGCGCATTTCTACCGTCTAAACACAATCACTGCAACTGCTAGGCTATCTCACATTTCTTCAAAAGGCTCAAGTAATAACATGTTTAGTTTGTGTAAGCGCTATGCAGCCAGTAGATGGCGCCTAAACTCAAAAAGTGTTGTGGGAAACCGAGATAACAGATGGTCATTTCGGGTTTTTTTTTTTTTGTAAAACATTAGATGCCAAACTTAAAGCAGTCAAGAGCATGTTTAAAGGCCAATAACAATACTAAAAAATTGCATCATATTTTTCCTTTAAAAGTAGCTGCATATGCCCAATGTATTATGTAACGGTAATTTATCCTTCAAGAATAAACTTTATGAGGCGCTTCGTGTCAATGCTGGCACAGTTAAGGGGCCTTTACCTGCTTTGTATTTACTATAGTTACGATAAATTCTGTTTACATTACACATTGTTTGGTAGAAGCAACTTCATGGAAATACACTGGGTTTGTAAAGTATAATCTTTGCATATTATAAAACTCACTTTGTTAGGAAAGAACTAATGCAGAAGCATTTGCCAGGGTCACCTCTTTTCAGCCAATCAGACATATCGTACACTGTAAAATCATGGGAAAATAACTTTGACACTATCCCACACATGTGATTCTATCATGGTGCAGTTTCAAAAGTGCTAAAAGCTAATTGTAAGGAGAGTTAGAGGAACTATATGGAAACAACTCCACAAGACTATTCCAGTTGTTTCTGAGTCATGGTGCAATACTGAGTGAAAGAAAGGACTATGTGGGCGGGGCTAACGGTTCAAACATGCTCCTGTCTCACGGTTCCAAATCAGGTACAGGCCCTTTAATTATCGAATTACAATATAATTAGATATCGACTGAACAATATCCAGGAACCAATACCAAATTTGTTTTTAGGATCTGACCGTGACAATATCAGTACATCCCTGCCTCTTGGGATTATACACACACGAGCGACAAGTTCAACTCAATTTCAACTTAACTCCATTTTGACAAAATATGCAGTTACTGTGTTTGTACTCTGTAGGGCGGCACAGACTTATTGTAGCATTTGTTTTGTAACTATGGCCTCAGCGAACATTCCTATGAGTGACTTCCTGTGTGGTTGGCGGTTTGGCCTTTTGCGTCACCTCATTTGAAAAGTACCACGACTTGCACGAAATCACTTGCAAAATCATAGCAGTCCAAAACGACCACTCAATCAAAGAAAGCTAGAGTGCATGTGTAACAGTACTGCGTTTACTGTGCAAATGCTCAGTGTCACGTACTTTTTTCCAGCATCTTATTTCCGTATCCAGTGTGTGCTAGAAACTCATCCTCAAACACTGAGTTGACTGTAAAATTTACCACAAAAGCGCGAAAATCTTTCATATCCTTTTTTGAGAGATTGAGAGATTACACAGCAAGTTTCAATTCATTTTTGTTTCCATTCAAAGGTTTTTACAGCTCAACTGAATGTTTTTGCTTAGATTTATTCTAATTTTACATTTCACCACCAATTGCAATATTATCCATTTGTTTACGCATCTCCCACGTCTTTATATATAAGTATGGTTAAAAATGTATCCTTGCAGCCTTGTTTGTTCCGTCTACTTTTTATACAATATGCGCTCACACTCCAAGATGTGTAGGTAGGCATGAGCACACATTTGAACTCTGTAAAGTCAAGTTTTCTTCACAGAGAGCTGGTCTGTGAGGCCTTGGAAGCACAAGACATAAAGAAAAAAAAAAAAAACAGATAGAAATATTGAGGGAGTTTGTACATCCAGCCTATACTTCAACAAACAAAGGAAGAACTAGCCGTGCCCTGTCATTTCCACAGTTCTTGAAACCGCAGCACCAGGACAGCAGCGCCACAAAGTGATCCAGAAAACTGCTGGACATGTCATTGGCACACACTAAAACAGAGGGGGGCAAACTAATATTGCTCTTTCGGCATTTTGATCCGGCCCGCAAAGTATTTATATCATTTTTTTATGAGTTCATGGCACATTTGTCATTTTGTAGTTGTCTGAGACTGCAGTTGCTTGTTCATTTAAGATCAATTTTGAGAATAGCCACCACTAGAATGACAATAAATTTTGATGCATTGGAGAAAAAGAGCACCGTTTCCACTGAAATAAATAAAGGTAATGATTTTTGCAATTCTGTAGTAGTTTTTTGTGTATTTTAGGTCTATGTGTAATAGTATGTGTGTAATATACAGTAGTTAACAACATCCAAACTGTAAATGGTCCGGCCCCGCGGGCAAGTGTCAAAATCCAATGTGGCCCTTGAGTCACAAAGTTTGCCCAGACCTGCACTAAAATGTACATCATTTTAGGGTGCTTGGGTGTGAGGGAATTGATTTGATTGTGTCCCGTTTCTGTTTGACCTACGCTTTATGTGGCAAGACCAAACTGTTTTTTGGCGAGTTTGCTCTCTCAACATATCGGCTTTCACAACAAACTTGTCCAATCTGCTCCTGAAGATGTTTTATTACTTCATTTAATCCACTGCATCCATAGATTTCTCTGGGACTTTGTAACTTCTGATGCCATTTTCTTACGATTTTCTCCCACAGATACAAAGATCACCACTTAAAGTAGCGCCAAGTAACACCAAACTTTACAATTTTGGACTTAACAAGATTTTGACAAAACCTGCAGAAGAATTTGTTGATATCTAATTCTGACCCAGATTTATTTTTTTAAGTAAAAAAAATTGACAACATTTGACTTTTTAGGCCAATTTTCTGTTAGATCTACTTTACTCAAAAACTAAGTAAGATATCCAGAATCCCCTCTGTAATTTTTTAAAACTAATATGTGTAAAAAAAAATTAAACCTGGTTCTGTCCATATTTTAGTTTGAAATGTCGCAAATACAGTCCTGATCAAAAGTATAAGACCAATTGTTATTGTAATTGTTGTTTTCAATTAAATCTTTCCTCAAACCTTTTTTTTTTTTGTCTCACGCCCGTTTCTTGTTGCTTATTGAAGCTCTACTTGGAACCTTGTTAAGATCTAACCATGCAAAATGCGACTTTTGCCATTTATTTAACTGGTCTTAAACTTTTGATCTGGACTCTTTGACCAATTTTGAGCGTTTTTACACATACAATGTCTTATTTCTACATGAAAACATTACATAATGAAAAACTTGCAAAACATTTTCTCTTACATTTATGTGAGTAAACTACAGGTTTCAAACGTATATTTTTCTTTTTTCCTAATCACCCGCAGCGTCTCACTTTAAAAAGTAGTAAAGATTTTACTTTGAGAGCACAGTGTTAACTCCAGGAGCACTGACATTTGAGAAAAGACTGAAATATGAAGTGATAAACTAATGCTTATGCCACTCCAATCCATTTCTGAACATGCTTGCAGAGTTCTAAACTTTTTCTTGCAGAGGATATTCTATGATCTCAGTAATCGCAGTTTTAAAATGTGTTATTTGTGCCAACTCAGCATTTTCGATTTGTTTGCAATATCATGTGCAACTAGAGCTGTACGATTTGGGAAAAATATACAATTTTATGACTAGTATTGTGATATCAATTGGATTTGTGATTTATGTTTTAAATAAACGGGATTCTGTTCAACGTTTACATTTTAAGGATAAAGGGATAATTGACGAAAAGACTGAGCTATGAACTGACAAACTAATTAAAGAATTGCATGTTTCAGAATGTTTGTGTCGCTTTTAGTTGAATTTTTTGTTGCTTTTAGTCGCTTTTTTGTTGCGTTGTTATAGTCAAGGTATTGAACATTTTTGTACACATCTAAATTACAAGATCAGCACTTTTTATTCAGAGTAAAACAGGATATTTTGTTGTTTGTGGAGAAAATTGTGCACAAAAACTGCAGCCTTTGCAATTTGCTAATTGCTTCCATTTAAATTGCGATTTCGATTTTAATTGTGCAGCTCTGTCATGTGCAATCCTAACGTAAAGTGCTTAGGGCTACATGCTACGTCAGAACAGCACGTTATAAATAAAGATTGATTGATTGGCTTTGAGCTGGAGAGTGAAGATACACATTCTTCACATATTCAACGGCACTGACTCATCTTTGTGTAATAGATCATTCCATTTCATTTATCCTCGTTAGATCTGAATTATGTGAACGGGAACATATTCTGTTTTGTAAGGACATCTTTTTCATGTACTCATTAATATGATTTTATTACAGTTACAGTTTATTGACCGACTCTAAACAAGTCATTTCCATTGTTCCAACTGTGTGTCTGCAAGAACTAAAAAATAAATCATCGTTTTTGTACAAGTGCCTATTGAATATATGCATACTTAATTTATAATTTGATCTTTTTCTCATCTCCTGTGTGTCATGTTGTCTCTATGAACACAGACACATGATGTTACGATTTCATGAACCAAATATCTGGTTTGAATTGACAATAAATGCATAGGGATGTGTGACTGTGGACAAACAAACGGAATTACAGATTAGATTTTCCATACGGCACGCAGCAGGACTTGGCACAGTCTCAATATCAAGCTGTGAACACACCACGGAGTTTGTAAATTGCTCAAAGTGACGAGAAGCAGGTCCAACTTCTCCAACTTTAAAATGAAATGCCTGTAGATGAGATATGTACGTTTATATGCACTGCCTTACTATAGGACTCTACCATATGTAACAGTTCCTCGTGTACTATTTTGAGTCATCTTTATGCTCCAGCATTCAAGACGCCAAAAATCCCTGTATTCACAGATTCCCCATACAGGCCTATACTTCTCAGAACTTTCTTTTTTTTTTTTTTCTATTTGGTAAGTGGTGTCTGTAGCTCTCCATACTTGGGGCCGTCCGCTAGGTCCAGCAGAGCTGCACATTGTTGTGATGCCGTTTACAGAGACGTACAAAAAAGAGGCAGGCGGAAATCAGCGCTGCAATTTTCAACCCTGATATCAGTGGATTTGTTTCTTTTGTTATGTTATTTTAGATCAATATTGCGATGAACAAATGGCCTATGGAATATAAGATTTTCAGTCCTGCTAAGATTTTCGTTGTTAAAGCCAGGGTACCTGGTTTTCACACTGTGGAACTGCAAGTAGGTTTTTTTAATCTATCCAACTCATTCCTAGCTCTCATAAACTCTTTGGCACGTCATTAAAATTGACATGCATTCATTTTCCACCCTGTGCACAGCTTTAATACGGCTTTTTTTCAGACAGCAAAGTAAAACTGGGAAGGACCACCCAAGTGCAGCCAATCAGAGCGCTGCTTTTAGCTCTTACTTAAAGACAAAGTACTTTGTTATTAGACGCAGGTAGCACACAGAGGTCATATTTTTGCCACTATGTGCTGCTTTGGGGGAAAACTCAAAATGTACTATTTTACACCCAAATAAGTCAGGAACCCCAGCTTTAATAAATATAAAGAGCAGTAGAACTGGTGTCTGGAGAACGGTCTGAACATTTATTATGTTTTTAGTCAATTTCACAAAAAAATATCATTTGTTAGTACCAGCTGATTCTGATTAATCTCAGAATGGTTAATTTGAAAATAAGAGCGTTTTTATGTTAAGTTATGTCCATCAGCTCGGCGTTTCCCTTTATCAGATGGTGAACAAAAAGGAACAGATTAAGAAAAAGTACAAAGTCCCACTGACGACTTCACGGTAATGGGTCAAAATGTCCACAATATATATATATATATTTTTTTTAAAAACAATCCATGGGCGTCATAGATAATAAAGATACTGCAGACAAAAGCACAACATGTCCTCTTTAAGCTTAGAGAAATGAGGCTGGTGGGGTTAACAGCTGCAGCTATACCACCTTGAGAATGTCCTATAATATGAAAGATTGTAGATTGCAATGTAAAGCACTTATGCTATATTTATCCAAAGCATTATTAGTGCAAAATGTACAGAATCTGCTTCCATGCTAAATTACCATTACATGTAGCATCTCCTATCTTCCCTCCTGAGGTTTAGATATCCTCAAGCAGTCATACAAGTTTAAAAATACCTATTCTCTGTGGTAACACTGCAAATATTGGTTTAGCATATGCCCTTAAGCTATATGTTTCACTCTTTCTCTTCCTTCACACTATCATTAAATATCTTTAAAGACAGTTTGCTATCTTATGTCTATTTTATATCTATTTTTTGACATTTTCACATAGCCACAGTGTAAAGGCAGAGTAACGTTAGCCGAGTCTTCAGTGAAAGTATCTAAGGCACAAAACTGAGGAGAAATGTATATATTCATACACCAGAATCAAGTTCCACCTGCTCCACTCTGAAAATCACATCTAAACTTAATTGTCACCCCATCTACTTAAAAAAATGTAGTTCTCAGAATGAATAATTTAACAACATGACCAAATCAAATCTTCAAGAACTTTCACGCAGGGAGCAAAGAGGGTTCCTGGGGCCAGACTGTTTCTTTAACACTAATCAAGAAGAATAGAATATGGCATTGGTATTTTCACAAGCAGCAGAACATTGGGCATCAGCGTGCATGTCAAGAGACTGACGCCCTATACCGGACTCAGGTACACCTGTACATGGTATCAGTATACATATTACTAATCACACGAAAAGACACCAGAACTATAGATCAGTCAATAGGAAAAATATTATACCGGTCCAAGCAAGGGTGGAGAGCAATGTGCCTCTGGTATTTAAAATGGCACTCTTAAATGTTAGATCTCTATCTAATAAATATTTTATTATCAATGAGATGATAACAGACCACTCTCTGGATTGTTTGTTCTTAACCGAGACATGGACAGGCATTGATGGAGCAGCAACATTAAATGAAGCCACACCACCTGAATATAGCTATTTATACTCATCCCGCTCCAATAAAAGAGGTGGTGGCACGGCCACAATTTTCTGCTCTGCATGTAAGTTAAAAAATATCCACATCAATACTTACCCATCATTTGAACATCATTCTCTGGCCCTAACAAACCCTTCCATCCTCTTTGTATGTATTTACCGCCCTCCAAAATATATTCCTTCATTTATTGCAGATTTCTCTGATCTCCTGTCCATTGCTCATTCAAATTACAAAAGAATTATCCTTGTTGGTGACTTTAACCTTCATATCAATACCAAATCAGACACGTTAGCAACAGAATTTTTAAATCTTCTGAATTGTATGAATTTTAAACAGCATGTCTCACAGCCCACCCACAATAGAGGCAACATATTAGATCTAGTGATTTCATATGGAATTTCAGTAGACATAGCTTCTGTTGTGGAAATGGCTCTATCGGACCATGCATGTATATTTTTGAGTGACTGCCTATGCATAGGCAGTCACTATTTGTTCTTGTATTTTCCTGTTTTTCGGCACGTTTCACAGGCCACAGTTTTTAAATTCTTTTACATTTTTTTGCATTTTTTAATAGTTCCTAGTCTTCTAATGTCTGCTATTACTTTTGGTACATGTACCTTTTGTAGTTTTTTCATAATTTGCCGAGCAATTTTTCCCTATCTTTTACAGTGGGAGCCTTTCTGTTGGTCCTCTACAGGAAATGTTGCTGTTTGAACTGTTTTGGCAGGTGCACGGTAGCAGAGCGGCTACAGCTTCTGCCTCCCAATAAGGAGGTCGTGGGTTCGAATCCCGGCCCATGCCAACATCACATGAATTCAATTGCGCAGTCACTCGCAATAGCTTCAGCTATTGCAACAGCATCTAGTTTAACATTACTATTGAAACCCCCCCTGTATCTGAACTTACGATCAAAAAGAGATGTATTACTGCTGAAGTGATGTCCAACTTTACACACAATCTCAACAACACTTCAGATCATATGTTACCATCATCTTGTGATGATATCGTAGACTATTTTAATAATAAAATGAAACGTACTCTTGATGCTATGGCTCCTCTAAAAGTGAAAACTGTCAAGACAAAAAAGATGCCCTGGAAAAATGAAAAAACACGACAATTAAAAATAAATTGTAGGAAAGCCGAAAGAAAATGGCGTAAAAATTAAATTACCATAAATTTAGAAATCTACCGTGAACAACTAAGGAATTATAATAACGGGATAAAATACGAAAGACAAACTTATCTCTCTCACCTCATAAATGACAACATTAAAAATCCAAAGATTCTATTTTCTACTATTAGTTCTATCATTGACCCCGTTTTAAACTGTAATTCCCCCTCAAACATGCCTAACTGTGACTAAAATTCAGACAATCAGGTCTGAACTTCAGCAAACACAGCCAGGGAAGGTTGTAACAACGAGTCCTAAGCATCCATCAAATTTACTAGAGAACTTTGCTCTGGTTGATGCCGTGAGTCTTAACAAAGTCATCCTACAATTAAAACCAGGTACATGCTTTTTAGATCCCATTCCTACTTCTCTTTTTAAAATCAGTTTTTAATTTTTTGAATCAAGATGTACTTAACATTGTAAATTATTCACTGCAGATCGGCGTCTTTCCTACAGCACTTAAAACTGCCATGGTCAGACCTCTGCTTAAGAAAGATAATCTGGATCCCTCATCCCTCAGTAATTATAGGCCAGTTTCCAACCTACCATTTTTAAGTAAAATTTTAGAGAAAATTGTTTTTAACCAGTTAAAGGATTTTATTATTTCCGACAATATATTTGAAACCTACCAGTCCGGCTTTAGAGTCCATCACAGCACGGAGACGGCACTGGTAAAGGTCCTAGATGATATAAGATCCAATATGGATAGGAAAAAGCTGACAATTTTGGTTTTATTGGATCTTACGGCAGCGTTTGACACTGTGGACCACTGTATTTTATTAGACAGACTGTATTACACAGTGGGTCTCTCTGGCTCTGTTTTTAATTGGTTTAAATAATTTTTAACTAATAGGTTTTTCTTTGTCAGTATCGGGGAGCACTCCTCCACAAAATGTGAAATGAAGTGTGGTGTTCCCCAAGGGTCTATTCTAGGTCCAACCCTTTTTAATCTTTATATGCTGCCTCTAGGACAGGTCATCAGGAGACGGTGTTAACTTTCATAGCTACGCAGATGATACTTAACTTTATATCACTGTGTCTCCTGATGACCTAAGTCCAATTGACACTCTATTGAGTTGCATTTTAGATATTAAAAACTGGATGACGACAAATTTCCTTCAGCTCAATCAGAGCAAAACTGAGGTTTTAATAATTGGTCCTGAAGCTCAGAGAGACAGGCTAAAAGCTAAGCTCCAAACCTTATCACTGAACCCCTGTGAGAAGGTTAAAAGCTTGGGAGTTATTTTTGACAGTGAGCTTAGCTTTGAGCCACATATTAGATCGATCACAAAAGCAGGATTCTATCACCTAAAAAATATTGCCAGAGTTAGAACATTTCTCTCTCAAGCCAGCGCAGAAACATTAATTCATGCATTCATTACAAATAGAGTTGATTACTGTAATGCTCTCCTCATCGGTCTTCCAAAGAAAACTATTGCCCCGCTACAATTACTTCAAAACTCTGCAGCACGGCTACTGACAAGGACTAAAAAGAGAGCACATCACACCCATCCTCAGGTCTCTGCACTGGCTCCCTGTGAGTTTCAGGATAGATTTTAAAATACTTTTATTGGTTTTTATAGCTCTTAATGGTCTCAATCC
Source organism: Rhinogobius similis (assembly GCA_019453435.1). NCBI lineage: Eukaryota > Metazoa > Chordata > Actinopteri > Gobiiformes > Gobiidae > Rhinogobius > Rhinogobius similis. Next base: position 27,151,479 of record CM033633.1, on the reverse strand, counting down.
AATCTATTTAACTGATCTGCTTTTACCATATGAGCCCTCTCGGACCCTCAGGTCATCAGGTAGTAATCTTTTAACGGTACCAAGAGTTAAGACTAAAACGCACGGTGAGGCCTCGTTCAGTTTCTACGGCCCTCATTTATGGAACAGTCTACCTGAGGAACTGAGGTCTGCTGCGAGTGTTCATATTTTTAAAAGTAAACTTAAAACATACCTTTTTAAATTAGCCTATGATTAAAACTTAAATATGAGTTAAATCACTTTTAGTTAGGTTCCTTTGTGTTATGTTTTTAATTCTTCCCTTGTGTCTGTTCACAACACCCTAATTTGTATTTCTATGCATATTCTCACATTCTAATTTTTATGTTCTCTATAACCCTAAGGTTATTTTGTCTGTTGCTAATTGTTGTACATGTGAAGCACTTTGAGCTACATTTTAAATGTATGAAAAGTGCTGTACAAATAAAGTTTGATTGATTGATTGATTGATTTTAGGAGTCATTTTACAATATTTACAATAAACAACAATTTGTGCAATTTTTGAAGAGCAATCATTTCCTCTACAAATAACAATGTAATGTTTTATTCTGCATAAAAACTGCGAACCCTGTAGTTTAGATTTGTTAAAACATGTTCTGAAATAAGCGACAAAAGCATCAAAAACATGACTAGAAGCAACAAAAAGTGACTAAAAGCAAGAAAAACCTGACGAAAAGCAACAAAAACATGACTAAAAACATGACTAAAAGCATCAAAAACATGACTAAAAGCATCAAGATCATGACTAAAAGCAACAAGAACGTGACTAAAAGCAACAAAAACGGAATCAATGGAATAAAACACTTTAATTCTGATGAAAATAAACCAGGAGCTGTTTGCACATGTTTTTTAATCTTGCACATCTTGTCAGAATCTATGAAGCTCCAAAATGTTTTGGAAGTCAATGTCACCTGATGCACGCAGATGCAACTGACCACATTTAAGATGCTTCAAGTGCTAGCAGCCTTGGATTTTAATCCTTGTCGTATTATTTTATGCAATTTAAACCTGGATGTATAACAAAAGTAGCCCGCCAGGCCTTTAATCATCAGCATCTCAACTAAAGAGGCATTGTTATAGTGGAAACCCAGTTATGTACACGACATGAAATAAAGCCAAGTGTAACTGACCCCTGAGTGCGGGCAGCAGGGAGCGGTCCTTGTGGTCGTCACATTTGTTGCACTCGCTGAAGTAGAGCAGCAGGAAGACGTCCACCAGCACCCACACCAGAGACGTGGTCAGCACCACCTTACAGTACACAAACCTCCTCATCACCTCTCCGGGCGTTCAACCGCGAGACAGATGGAGAGAGGGCTCAGCAGGGGGCTCAGGAGAGGGCCAGTGTGGGCCGAGGGATCATGGGTGAGAGGCCACAAGTGAGCATCCTGGAAGAGACGGAACACAAAAACATATTATAGAACGGACATGTTTGGAGCTGCTGACGTTCAATTTATTTTCCTAGAAAGAGCAATGGGCCGAAAGCGATATATTTGGCTTGCTGCTGTAGCTAACCCTAACCTGATACTGAGATTTTAAAATTCAAAACAAAGCCCACTAAAGTAAAGATAATAAATTAACTATACACTTTAGTAAAAAGAATAACAGAATGTATACATCTATAATATAAAATAATTTGCTCTTCCATTTCAATTTTTACTCATTATTCTGTTTAAAGGAAATATATTCAGCATTTTTCATATTGCTGTTTGCCTTTAAACATACTTATGATGCGGGTGAGCAGCAGCAGTTATCATGTTTGGATGGCAGAAATGCTCAGAACAAGTTTAGCGATGGTTTAAGGACTTAAAACAGCGGAAGATGTAGATGATCCGAAAAAACGTCCCGGATAGACAGAGTACGCAGGACGTGTGTTTGACACTCGGAGGGGGGAGGATTTTCTGATAAACATTTCTCAAAACAGCGTGAATACAGCGGAATGCTACTTTGGGTATGTTTTTGATGACAGAACATTGTTAGAACAGCTCAAAAGAAAGCTCAAAATAGTCACTGTAGCGGAACATGTGTCCTTTAAAACGACAAATCCAGTACAACAGACAAACTGGGAATAACACAAGGGCACTTGGACATTAAGAGATCCACGAGATTCAGACAAACTTGTTAAATAAGAGTTGCTTCTAATTCACCAACATCCAGCTACAAAAAAAAAAAAAAAAAAGGCAGACGATTGAGCGCTCCTGAGTATAAGCCGCACCAGCCATATTTACAAAGAAAAACAACTTTGTACATATATAAGCCGCACCTGGCTATAAGCCGCAGGCGTCCACGTTGTAAAGAGACATTTACATTGCCAGGCGGCCGGTTCGGTTCGGGTTCGGGTTCGAACACACGTGCGCGGGCCGGACAAGAGTGCAAGCAAATGACTCCAAGTTGGGTTCGACAGTACCAGCACGGGCTCGGGTCGGGTTCACACAGTACATGCGCGGGCTCCAGCAGGTCGGGCTTGAATTTTTGAGCCCGATCTAAACTACCTGAGAGGCCGCTCCTGGAAAAATGCATAAATTAGCCGCATCGCTGTATAAGCTGCAGGGTTGAAATCATGAGACAAAAGTAGCGGCTTATAGCCCACATTTTACGGTAAATTTGTATTTATATAAGATATGAATACAAATTTGCTAAGAAGCATCCTCTAAACTTCAGCGTATGGGCTTGACAAGACAAACGTGAGAGGAAGAGTAAACAAGGAAGTGAGGGAAATCCATTCTGTGCATTTGACCCATCCTTCAATGCCACTGAGGAAACCTGTCAGGAGCAGTGTTCACTTAGGGACCCATCTCCAGGTCTTGTTTTAGGTTTGGCCAGGACCTCTGTAGCTGACGGGAGAAACCGGAGCGCCTGCAGGAAACCCACCAGGACACGAGGAGAAACATGCAAACTCCACACAGAAAGGCCGCGACCTTTTTGGTGTGAGGCGTGAGTGCTCGTTACACAGCAACCATGCAAACCTGGCAAAGAAAATGTTTATTATCTCTTTATGCTTAGTTTCTCTGATTAGACCATGTATACAAATGCAGTGCTGCTGGAAATGATGACGATTGATTGGCATAAACTAAAATAAATACAATACATAGATTCGATGTTTAGAGTGGAATTATTGAGAACTAAAGATGTTCAAAACGTATGCTGGGTTAATGTTGACAAGTGAACGGACAAAAAGAGATAACAAGCTTAAAACAAAAAGTGACACTCAACAACAAATAAACAGTATTTGTATGTGTGATGTTGCATTGCCATTGTCAAAGTAAGTAAATTGCTTTAATATTTTTTATGCATTATATCTCTAAAAGTATCCCATCTCTTTGTCTCTTTCTTCACCCAAAACCTATTTGTTGTTCTTCCTGTATTTGTGGACTTTCACTCAGAAGCGTGGGCTGCGCTGAGTCTACCAGAGGTCAACCTGACCTCCACGTCCCACTGAGTCCAGACTCTCTCCGCCGTCTCCACATTTCTCCATTTCAAAAGACAAGCGAGCACACATTTCCCACTTTAAGCTCTGCTCTCCGCTCCATACGCAGTGTTAAAACATCTGCGAGGCTTTCATACCTTGAGCCATTTGAGAGTCTTCAAAAGCGGGTCAAAGATTTAATAACGAGGCTATACAGTTTGATCACATGTTCACGATAATTAGCCTGAGGTACAAGTCCAAGCATCAATTCAGAACAGATTCAACAAAATATTCTGTATCTCAGGTCAAATTGTCACCGCTAGCAATTCATTCTCAATAATATTTATTGTAGAAATTGTCCGACGTATAGATTTTTTTTCATGGCCAATGCTGATACATATACAGTATATTATAATCCAGAGCTGCCAATAAGATATATTTGCGCTGATTCTCAACAAAAATATATGATGTAAAATTACTACTAACTCTATTACTGCTGCCTTTCACTGCTCAGCGTAATAAAAGTATAATAATAGAAGTAGCGCTGCAAATAACGATCATTTTGCTCATCGATTAGTCTAGAGTTTATTCTTTTGATTAATAATTTTGTTGCTTAGAACGCGTAGACTTAATTTGAAGTGAAGCGTTTGAGAATCCGGGTCAAGCGTATTCACCAACAAAAGAGTGTTTTCCTCAAATACACCACATTTTCCACGTCATTTTTATGTTCTCAGTTGAGTCGTAAATCTTCTTTTCTCAGCTCATGATATGTTTTAGACCCAAATTTAAACTAGATTATATTTAGATTTAGATTAAAAAGTAAGTGATTATTTGCTTACTAAAAAACGATTATTTCAATAATTAATAAGTCACAATTAATCTATTAACCTAAATAGAAGTAAGAATAGAAGTAACCACAACTTGGTTTTTCCTACGAACTCATAAAGGAGAAGTGTAGACACAGTTTGTGCAATGCCATTGTCACATCTGTTAAAAAAGCCTTTCCTTTAAACATTTGAGAAGCTCAAAGCAATTATTGTTCAATGCTGGAGATTTAAGATCAATAGCAGATACACTAAAAAGCGCAAATATAGCTGCAATTTTAGTGTACAATTAGACCAGAATCTAGATTAGAAACATTTATGACACAATTAAGCGCATACAAAAAAGAGGGGGGAGAGAGTGCATTTAAATGAATGTGATAGGTTGAGAGATACAGCAGTAGATGACAGAAAGAAGGGAAAACAATATTCCTGGTTGTCTGCTTAGGCTTCAACAATTTAGCATGCTGTGTTAATTGGCAGAGAGCATTCACACGAGCCATTACAACGACCCAATTAATTTTCAAGTTTTCTACTAATGCTAATGCTGGGCAAGTGCATGAAAACAAACAAATTCAAGTGTTTGTCGGTGTGGCATGTTAAGAACTGCCATTATAAGCCAGAAGTCCAGGATAAACATCGTTATTACAGGAAAAATAGCAACATCAGAATTCATACAAAGCAAGAATAAGGAACAACAGACCAGTATTTTGAGATCAGGCTGTCTAAAATAAAAGAATCCTGACTGTAATGTATTTATAGTAGTGACTTTGAAAAGGCGGAAAATGTATTTGAAACACTTGACTGGAGTCTAAGCATAAATCAATATCTGTTTAAGAGCACAAAACCCACGATTTCCAAAATACATGCTGCTAACAGGCCACTCATTTGGTTACGGAGTGCCTCTTAAAAAGATGGTAGTGAATAGTAAGTTCTGAGGGATGGAAAATAGCCGTCCAAACAGAAAAAGCAAATGCAAAGTAACTTATCTTTGCAGCAGCTTTGAGAAGACGAACTTGACTGGCCTATCCTCTCTATGGCTACGTTCGCACCGCAGGTTGAATCGGATTTTCTGCCCAAATATGACCTGGATCTGATTTTTTCATGAGAGTGTGAACAGCCTGAATCAGATTTTTTCCAAATGTGACCCAGGCCACTTTGCTATGCGGCACTAAATCTGATTTGAATCCGATCTTTCGCAAAGTTACGTCGGCGTGAACAGGCAAGTCGCATTAATCCGACTTCTGCGCTGAAATGAAACAGCAGACACATATATCTTACATGGGAAAAGACAGGAATTAAACAGATTAAACAACAGCAGTGAAGCTAGAAAGTGCAGGAAAAAAAAAGTCAAGTTTCAAAGTGATTTGGTTTTGAACGGCGTAACGAAGGTAAAAATTTAAAGGGAAAAGATAAAGATGACTGGTTTATATTGACAAATGCTTCCTCGTTGTATTCTGTCTCATATGACAACGGCACAACTCCCGGTTCACCCTGTTCTTCTCCACACCAGACACTTCAGGAGGGCTGCGTTCACACATGAAACTGATTTAAGTCACGTTTTATTTGCGCGTGAACGGCCTCTCAAAAAACAATCTTCGGGAGAAATGTTAATTGAACGTCAAGACCTGCAGAGTGAACGAAGCATACGTCTGGGTGTTCAATCTAACTCTAACCCAGTGGAATTAAAGGATGGGTGGAATGCAGAGGACAAATCTAGCTGTGGGGGCAACAGATTAAGCCTGGGATCCAGACTGGTCCTCTCTGCGGAGATCTCTCAGGCCGAACTCACACAGAGCCCTGAAATCAGTTTAGTTTATTTCAGTGACATACGGAGGAGCTCATCGGTCATCTATAATGTACAACGAAATCAAACTTAAGATAAGATAAATAGAGTTTAGTGCTTCGCTCCAGATTTGCATTTTAATAATAGGATTCACACTTTAAACATCCAGGAGAACAGACAAAAAGAGTGAAGTTATGGACTGACAAACTAATAAAGAATGTATTTCAGAACATGTTTGTACAGCTCTAAACTGCAGGGCTGGCAGTTTTTAAACAGCACGAAACAGGATATTTTGTTGTTTGAGGAGGAAATTATGGTCAGCCTTTGCAATTTGCCAATTTCGTTCATTAAAGCTATTTCGATTCCATTTCATTTATTATTTCCATTTGAGCAACATGCAAGTTTTGTGACATTTTGTTGCAGAAAGGAGTAGGAAGAAGTGCAAACTTATAACTTCCTACCCCTTAATCTATTTTGATTCAAGCCCTCCGTCACTGATATATTCAGAAGAAATTAGCAATGTTTTCGGTTCCTTTTGCTGTTTTCTTCAGTTTCTTTTCCTTAAGCAGCACAACTTGTTTTGTTAAAGGGGACAACAACTTTATATCAGCTTTAATAAGCTTTTGTCATTGTTACAACAGTGTTTCCCCGTCATAAGCTTACTCAAAGTTGTATTTTCATCCCTGTATTTGTGTTTGTGAGACCCCGAGTGATACATGTTGGATTCTAAAATGCCACATAGCCACTTTTCAAGAATAAAAACATAAAAAAGACAATCTGCTGCTTGTTACGGTGAAATGCAATATGCAGAGGCGGGGTTTATCAGTTCTGCAACAGGAAGTCAATGGACCGGTTTCTATCACAAAGTCATTTTAGATTAATCTTGTGGTTTAGAATGAAGAAAAAAAAAAGATCTAAAATTTGATATAGTTCGATATTACGCACCTGGAAAAAAGCATAACACGTCTCCTTTAAGTACAGACTACGCATGTCCCTGATTGGCTTACACGCCTGTCAATCATGCCCATCTAAGCACAGGGACTACTTGTCTTTGTAAAGTATTAGAAAAGCTTGTATCTTTGTTTGGTTTTGATGTAGAATATTTTAGCTTCACAAATGTATGAAACATTATAATAACAATATTTAAGAGTGTAACACCAAAGGCTTATTTGCAGTGTTTAAGTTTAAGTTTTAGATAAAGCAAAGGCCTGTAGAGTTATTATTTTGTTTACAATGTTTCTTCTACTTTTACTTATTATAAAAAAAACTATTATGAAAAGTGCATAGAGGACTAGAGCATGTGCATTGGAGGCTCATTTAGGACAGTACTGGAGGCTGCCACTAGGGGCAAGTCTTGTAACTACTGCATCAAGAAAATACAGCTGTGTGGGACCTGTACCATGATAGTGAGATCATGGGGTCAGTGAGTTCACACGTGGGTTCAAAGAATGATAACGTGCTTGGGAGGAGTAGTGCCCTAAAACTAGGAAACTATAGGATAAGAGCCGAGCCATGGGGGGTAATCGTTCTGAATATTCAGAGCTATAAATTGGGCTGCATTCTCTTTGTCGGGGCTTCTGGGGGTCTTCTCTTCGTGTGAGGATCTCTGTGGGTTTGGAGCCATGATCTGGGACACCGGTTAGAGGAGGTTTTTGCGTGGTCTGCGAACCACCCAGATCTTACATTTTACCAAGGATCAAGTTATTTTTTGGACAATAAAGACTCTGCATTGCATTGGATTTCGTCGAGTTTGTCTTTTTCATTGTGTCAAACATGCGAGCGTTATCCAGAAGAAATTATGACACAACATTTGGCGAGCCGAGCCAGGAGGATGAAGGAAAACGGCATGAGCAGCTCCCTTGACACGGAGGAATTCAGCCTTGGCGAGCTGAGAATAACTAAGGTAAGCAGATCTTGGTATTGTTGTTGAATTTCTGCATGTGCTGGATGTTTTCGTGTTTGGGAGATGTAGTGTTGAAGTTCCTCTCCAAAGAATCTAGATTTAGAACAAAGTTGAAATTAATTTGGTTATGAAATAAAATTGAAATATGACGAAAAATAGTAGCTATGGGTTTAGATGAAGCATACATTTGTTAATACAGTGATTTGAGGATTTTCAAATAAAAATCTGAAATTTGAGTATAAACAAAAAATAGGCAGGAAAAAGGCAGTTAATACTTTGTGAAAATAGGCATAGTATGTGATTTTAAAAGTGGGGTTTAAATCATTATAGTGGCTCAAGAGTCGAGGTCGGCGATCACAACGGCTATGAGTTATTATTTTTGGGAGGTTCTACTTTGTCTTAAATTTGAGCTAAATCAAAATTTGATCAGGAAAATTCCAAATTAAATTGTAAATTTTAGAGGACACTCGCAGAATTTCAATGCAAATTTCAAAATAAACGAAATAACTAAAATAAAAGCAATGCATAATTGGACAAGTAGCGCTGCATTGTGGATAAGCTGCAGGTGGAATTTCAAGGGCAACATTCTTTAGGAGGCAATAAATTACAAAAGGGAGTGAAACAGCAAAAGCAGCAACTGGGGAATCTGGCTTAAGATTTAAAAATGAAAAGAGAAGTACGAAGCGCTACACAAGATGGTAAAGGGGGGCAAACAAATTTGAAACAAATCGATTTGAAACTTTAAGTATGAGAGTGTAGGTCGACCTCTGTGTGCATGAGTGTTTGGATGGGTTATGTGTGTGAACCATGGTGTGTGTGTGTCTTCAATGTTTTGTGTTGTTCTGGGGCAAAAGATGGGGATAGAGAGAAAACGCGTAAAATTGGCAACAAAATGAGCAAGTAAATTGGCAACTAAAACTAGTGTGTGAAGAAAGGTGCAGGCACTCTAGTTCTGGATGTCTAGAGCTGTCTGTACGGGCAGAGGGCCACAACTGGGCAAACAGAGGAGAAAGGCTCCAGCAGCAGGTCTCGTGGTCCTGACGGGGAGGCGATAGACGCTGCAGCTGTTTGACAGATTTAAGCGCGGGTACACTAAGGTCAGTGTGAAAGTGTAAAAGTGAAAGTGCACGTGAGGTTGCCAGTACAGAGTAAAGAAAAAGGCAACGTACACAGATGTTGCTCGTCTGTGCGATTCCACAGGCCGCGACGTAAATTTAATCACTTGTTGATTGATTGGAAGACAGGGGTGCTGTGCGTAGGGCAAAGGCCGGCCCACCTCTGCTGGTGCTCCTGCCTCTGCGCTCAAGACACTAAACCTCATCCCTGAAAAGTCGGCCTGCTCTTGACGAAGAGGGGAGATTTTTGAAAACGTCACTTATGGACCCATAGGCAGCCTGATACAGGTGCTATTGATTGGGGGATAAGGGGGCGGAGTTAGAGTCTGGAAAAAGTCGACAACCTTTGACGGAAGGTTGGGTGACCCAAAACGCGGTGAAGAGGACTGTGGGATTGAGGGGTGTTTTGGAGAACCAAAACAATATAAAAGGGGAGTTATGTGTGTGTTATGTGTTTGTTATGTGTTTGTGTGTTTTTCCCTTCCTTGTGTTTCATTGTTTTTATATATTTGTGTTGTAATGTTGGATGAAAGAGTGGAATGTGTGGTGTGATTGAAGAAAATTAAGACGCGGCAAGAGAAAAGGGAAGAAAAAAGGGAGTGTGGTCGATTCACGGCTATGTTTTGTTGGCCAAAAAATAAAGACAATAGTTAGCATAATTTGAAACAGAAAGAGTGGGAGGACATAAAAATTATAATAAAGTTAGCGTAGGAAAAACCCTTGTAGAAAGTGAAAATACATTTACTCAAAAATAAATGTAAAATTTGGCAATTAGAATAGTAGAGTACAGTATGGTACGGCATAGTGTGAATGGACTGAGTGAAACTCAAGGCGTTCAAACTCATTTCTGTCTGGAGCAGAAAATTGAGAGGAGAGAAAACCTGGTGTTAGAATATTGTGTGTGGACCAAGACCAAGGAGGAACAGAGCAAATTCTGACATTACGAGTAGCCCAACTGAAAGGGGCGGGGTTCACTGCGTCATTGGAAAGGTGGAGCCAGAGCCAGGGAGGTCGACGCCCTCCAGAGAGAGAGAAGTGAGTGAAGACAGGTGTAGTCAAGTGGGATGGTCAAGAAGGAGAAAAACTTGCAACAAAATTAATTCTTAAGATAAAATGGGTAAACCTGTGGATCTGCATAAATGTGATATTGTGCTTTTGTGATAATGATTTTCTTTCAAGTTTTTTAAAGGAATGAGCAGAATGTGGAAGGGACTTGAGGCACACGGGACGTGACCAACTGCAGTCTGTGGTTGGTAGAAGATGAAGAAAATTAATTGTATGGGTTTTAAATGTATTAGTAATTGGATACGAACAATTAAAATAAGTGTGAGGCAAATTAAGTAATAATGAAGGCCTCAGCAAATGAAAAAAATTAAGTCCTAAATTTAGCAGCTAAAAACTAAACTATACCTTAACCAACTGACAAAATAACTGATAAATGCTGAGCTGCATGGTCGTGTCTTTGTGTTTTTTGCTTTGTTTTTCTTTCTATCATTTCTTAGGAATGTGACCACGTTCTGGTGAAAAGAGGAAGTTGGGATTTGGAGCAGGCCATGGCAGTTTTTGTTTTTTGTTTTATTTTTATTTTTTAAGCGCTTCAGATTGTTTTTTTTTTTATTTTTATTTTTTTGATACTTTTAAGATGAACCATGATATCATGTTTTTTGTTTTTGTTTTGTTTGTTTTTATTATTTTGATACTTTGAAATTTGGATAGGGACAGTAAAGCTAAATTAATTTTTGATTTAAAAAAAAAAAGAAAAATCTGGAAAAGCAGGGTTTTGTTGCATCTAAATTTAAGCTCTTTAAAGGTTTTGAAATATTGGATTATTATTGGACATCTAAAAACTGAAATCATTCAGATTAAAATACAACAAAAAGTTAAATAACATATCCAGGTTTTGGATTAGTGGATGTATGAGAGGAATCATATTTTAAATATTGCATAGATATGTATTTTGATACAAACTAATGATGAGATGTTTTCTTTTCTGCTGTTTCCTGTGGTCCATTTTAATTCTAAGGGTTCAATAGTTATGGAACTTAAAGGTGCAGTTAATTGCTTGGGTTTAATCTTGAACGCTCTACATTTTATGTATTTTATCATTGATATTATGAAAACATATGATCAAACCTTTGAAAATTTGGAAAGTAAGTGTTGTAAAGTATTTTTTTGAAATTTATTTGGGTTTAAATGACATGGGTAGAATGACTGGAATGGTGCTTCATGATGATTTGCAAATGGACAAAATCTAATATTTACTTTAATTTCAGATGATGATGGGGTATAATCAATGGAAGATCAATTGGCTTGGGGTGTTCCTCGCTGATGAGAGGAGCTGCAGAGTGGATGTGAGACCTGCTGAAGGCCAACTGTCACTGATGACCTTCACCTCAGAGTGCCTCCCAAACATCTGCTACAGCAGTGAAAGGGGTGAGCTGAACCAGGCTGGACTGATCCAACTTATGTTTCTGCAAGTGAAAGTGTGCCCTGAACGAGAGGGTGAAGAGAAGGAGCTGTGAGCCCTGTCTGAGAGAGAGAGGGTGATCACTGTCTCATGGAAGAGGCAAGCTCTGTGTTTAACCCTCAGAGAGGAGGGAACTGCTGTGATGAACAGTCATCTGCTATAGACTTGGTTTTTCTACATCATATTCATCTGAACATCATCTCAGCTGGAGTGAGACTTCAGTTGGACTGGACTGGATCAGAACTGAACTGAGTTCATGCTACACCAGCATTATGGCTGCTTTGTCAACAAAGTTAAGGCGGCTCACTGAAGAACATCTACAAGGAGCATGGAGCACTCTGAGCAGGCACAAGGACTCACATCTACGGACTAAATTTGGGCTAAATTTAGAGTACATTTAGATATGGGTGTTACATGGAAGTGTTTGGATTGAATTGATTGGGTTTTGTTTTGAGTTTGCAAATCGGCTGTGAAGATGCCATTTTGGTTGGAAATTGTTTTATTTGAAAAATAATGTTAAGTTGAATGAGAATGGTTGGGGGAATGTTAAGGGATGGTGATGTCAAAGTTGTATTTTGTTTTGGGAGATGGATCATAGGAAAAAGCACTTAAGGAAGAGAGCATGGGTTAATATGGTGACCATGGGATAGGACTGAATGCTGGGTAGAGTTTTACAATTGGTTCCTCAATTGGGTGTTATTATATTATATATTGTGTATAATATAAATGTTATATATTATATATAATATAAATGTTATAATATGGTAAACTATAATGCAACATAAAAAAGGAGAAGTTCTATTGTCTTCCTTCTTGTGTTGGTCCAGGTGCACATGGCCCTTCACAATGAACGAAACAAAACTGAACAATGATGAGTGATCAGGACGAGCAGAGGGAGGTTCTCCTCAGAGCTCTCTGGGGTCAGGATCATGAAGATGGGACTTTGATAGAGTCAAGGGGAGTGTGAAGAAGAATGGGTGGATTAGTTTGGGTGTCAGTATATTTTACTTTTTATTTCTACTTTTCCTACTTTTTCTATTTCTTTATTTAGTTAGATTCTCGGTAACTAGTGGTAGGTTTTGTTTTGTGTCGAGAGAGGACGACAAGTACACTTGTTTTTGTGAACAAAAGCAAGTGAGGGGGGAAGGTGATGAATGGAAGAAATACCAACTGGGAAAAATCACTATTGTTTTATTTTAGTTTTATTATTTTGGTTTCTCACAATTTCGTTTTATTTTTGTTTTATTATTTTGGTTTCTCACAATTTTGTTTTATTTTTGTTTTATTTCTTTAGTTCCTCACAATTTTGTTTTATTTTATTTTTATTTTTATTTTTTTTTTTGTTTCTAATCAAAGGGAAATAGGGGAGAAAATTCTTGGTTCAAAATTGATTTGAAGCATGTTTGCTGCATTATAAGTGGATTCCTGGGTGGTGTTTTGGAAGTTCATCAGGAAAGGATAGGAATGATTTTTATGTGTTTGTGTTTTAAATCACAAGGATGGAGTCATACATTTCATTTGTATAAGAAAAACAAATTAGTTAAACAAAATCAGTCCAAGACCAATTGGAAATAAAATCTACAAGTGGAAGTGTATGTTAATTAGTAGATGGTGATTTGATTTGACTTATGCAGGTGAATGTTGTGATGTCTTCACCTTTCTTGTTTTCTTATATTCTTTATCATTCTTTGCATGCATATTTTCTTTTACTTTCCTACTCACTGTGTAACTAAGATTTTGAACCTACATTTGTTCAGCTTTTGGTATTCTTTGTGTGGACCTCTAGAGAGGTCCAAGGGGGGACTGATGTAGAATATTTTAGCTTCACAAATGTATGAAACATTATAATAACAATATTTAAGAGTGTAACACCAAAGGCTTATTTGCAGTGTTTAAGTTTAAGTTTTAGATAAAGCAAAGGCCTGTAGAGTTATTATTTTGTTTACAATGTTTCTTCTACTTTTACTTATTATAAAAAAAACTATTATGAAAAGTGCATAGAGGACTAGAGCATGTGCATTGGAGGCTCATTTAGGACAGTACTGGAGGCTGCCACTAGGGGCAAGTCTTGTAACTACTGCATCAAGAAAATACAGCTGTGTGGGACCTGTACCATGATAGTGAGATCATGGGGTCAGTGAGTTCACACGTGGGTTCAAAGAATGATAACGTGCTTGGGAGGAGTAGTGCCCTAAAACTAGGAAACTATAGGATAAGAGCCGAGCCATGGGGGGTAATCGTTCTGAATATTCAGAGCTATAAATTGGGCTGCATTCTCTTTGTCGGGGCTTCTGGGGGTCTTCTCTTCGTGTGAGGATCTCTGTGGGTTTGGAGCCATGATCTGGGACACCGGTTAGAGGAGGTTTTTGCGTGGTCTGCGAACCACCCAGATCTTACATTTTACCAAGGATCAAGTTATTTTTTGGACAATAAAGACTCTGCATTGCATTGGATTTCGTCGAGTTTGTCTTTTTCATTGTGTCAAACATGCGAGCGTTATCCAGAAGAAATTATGACACAACAGTTTGGCAAATGTATGCCTTTAAACCAGACTGACAGCTTTACCACGGAGTCATGTGTCTGTTATTAAACCCAGGACCCTCTCGCTGTGAGGCAGAAGCGAAAAACCCCATGACTCCAAGCCGCCTCTTTAAAAAAAAAAAAAAAAAAAACATTTAAACTTACATTAGCAGTCACACGTCAATGTCTCTTGCTCACAGAAACAGCGACGACGACTACCTATTCACAGAGACGCATTAACAATCCATAAGTACCTTTTCACACAAATAATGAGCTGTTAAAACGTGCCCGGGAACAAATTACCTTAAGCAAAAACCGGAGCTCTCTGCAGAAGCATCAATTCAAGGTAGTGATTAGGTGTACAGTGTTGCATTTACAGTCGCGAGAAAGAGAGTCTGTGAAATGTCAGCGTGAATATTAATGAGGGGGGAATAGACAAGACTAATTTGTTTTGCATTATATTCGCCGTACGCTTTGGTTTACCGTGTTTTCATTTGAATAAGCAATTACAGAACAATACATGCAGTTTAAATGTGGTTCTATTAGATACAGCATTGTCGAATTGTTAATGTATATTTATACAGCGGGCAGTTGGAAGCAATCAGTAGGCTATTAGTTAGAAGGAGAAACATTTAGAAAGCAAGATGTAAAACTAGGGCTGCAGTGATTAATCGAATAATTGTAACTATAAAAAAGTGGATTTTTTGATCATTATAATGTTATGTGGGCTTTACAGACTCTAAAACACATACGAAAAGACCTTTATACAACAAAAATAGTGGCGATATTAAATCAGAATGTCAAAAAAGAATGAACTATTTCAGATTTTAATTGAAACGACACTTTATTCGGAAATATTCTTTATCTAGAAGCCTTTGGTTACCATGTTTTAACCTTTATTTGTGATTTTAAACACATTTTTAACCTATGTAGAACAATAATAGTTTGAGTCGTTAGTGGCAGTTTCAGTAGAAACCAGAGACAGATGAAGGAGTTTCTAAAATAGATTTTGCGTGTGGAAGGGATGGTAAAAAAGATGAACTGATAACGATAATCTTTGTACATTTCCTAGACACAATTTGGTGATGATTTTTTGGTCCCATTTTTGTCACTGATTGCCGCTGATTTGTCGCTTTTAGCTGCTTTAAGTTATATTTTTAACGTTTTTACCCGCGTTCACGCCGCTTTTAGACTCGTTTGTGTCATGTTTTTAACGCTTTTCAACATATTTTTGCCCATTTTAACCGCATTTAGAATAAAACTGGCTATTTTGTGATTTGTGGAGGACAATATTGCACTTCAAAAATGGCAGCCTTTGCAATTTGCTAATTGCTTGATTGATTCATTGTGCGGCCCTACTTTTCGCCCACACTTTCAAAACCCATTACATTGTTTTTCTTATATAATACTACCATTCTCTCGTCTTTCGCGTTGAGAATCCTAATAACTTTGCACTCTAGTCACATCCAGCAGCACATTGTCTACTCTCCTTTCTGCCCGAAGGTCCATCACGTCTCCACAGTGCCGCCCGAGGACAACTTTCATCCTCCTGCCACTCTCTCTGCCTCTTTCTCTCTCCATTCAAATCACTATTCCACCCAAAGCCTCGCTGTGCAGCCACCGTCCAACTTTGATTTTTCATTCCAAAACTCTAACCTATGAGTTTCACGGGGTCATCCCTCAGTCTAGACTTGCAGACGGAGAACGCGATCAATGGAAATGTCGGCAGGAAATCACACGCGAGGACTCACCTACGCTCCACGGGGGATGTATGGTAATTTTGTCTGTTTAGATCGTGTTCCGTCTGCTTGATGCGTCAGCGGTAGAGCTGTGTTCAGCACTGGTCACACCACACAACGCTGCACATAAGAGGCAATTAGCTTACCATCTGTATTTCGTGCTTCCCGGCAGACAAAGTGTTAACAACTCTTCTCTGTTTACAGTGATCTGACAGAGATTATCGTGGCTTCGGTTGGAGATGACGTGCAGTCTTGGTTTCTTTTGTGATATTGTTCAGATTTTATAGAGACAGGGGTTTGTATAATGTTTGATTGATATAGAAAGTCAATTTAAATTCAAGCTGTAATACAATTTATAGTAAAAATATGTATAAATCAAGGGTTGTTAAAGAATCCTTTGAGGAAAATGTCCAATCCAAAAAGTACAATGTAAAATTATTATATTTTTACTCAAAGGTGCACTATGTAACTTCAATATAAATATTATTGTTTTTTCAGAAATGTTCAACACAGAGGTGGACAATATATCAAAATGTAGACATTTTCGTGGATGTCGTTTTGAAGATATGCTAAATTTGAATATCCAGTATATAATTTATGGAACAAAAGAAAACATTTCAGTTCAGTTTGCTCACATTTGCCTGATGATTAAACCTCAACCAACACATTAAAATAGATGTTTAAACACATTTCTGCAGCTACAATGTCGCCCAACCCAAGTTCTACAGTATCGAATTTGACTTATCTTGACTTATGTCACAGGCAGGTGACACTTTTTTTGAATTTGCATTTAGCTTGATTCATGTTTGTTTGATGAATGCTCTCACCAAACTATTTTAAGTCCTTTAATCATCGCCAGACTCGCTCTGAGGATTTCCATCTAATCATGATACAACTTTGTCAGATCCACTCTTAACTGCAAAGCATTGTGGGTATATATGTACATGTGTGTAATTACCTCTACAGGCAGTAGATGGAGCCACAACTAAGTCAAAATGGCATCTCCCAACACAGTCATAAAGTTATGTTTTTCTTTGTAAAAGCGTTTTATTTTTAGTTCTAAAACATGACATGTCAATCTGAATACACTCAAGAGCAGGTTTAAAGGCTCAAAACAATACAAAAAATGCAGAATATTTGTCCTTTAACCTAGCTCTAGTGGCTAATGCAATAATTGACCGTGCAACAAGCTAAATGTAACTGAAACTATCAAAAAGTACATTCAACTAATAATGAATTCAAGGTGAACAAGTTTAATGCCATACTGTGGAGAATTCCATCTCCATGGAGACAAGCAGGTGGCAGTTACTCCAGAAAAGTTACATAGTGCATCTTTAAAGGGACTGAAAATCGTAGTAGTACAATTTTGAGGTTAATTATTTTAGCCACTCATGCAGAGCAGTTCAACCACGTGACCTTTTAATCCTTAATCCGCAAAAATGTGTTGAATTAATTACAGTAATAATAAGTAAGTACAGCACGGGGTCATATCACACATTGAGCAGATATCCTCATGCCTATTTTGAACTGAAATGTGTTGTTGTTGTTGTTTTTTATCTTTGTTTTGGGGTGGGTTTTGTTTTGGGGTGGGTTTTTTTTTTTTTTTTTGGCAAATTGTCCAAGCCAGGAATCCAACTCACGATACTGAGGCTTACACAGAGCTTGGCATATGTGCGGCTGCTTAGATCTGTGGTGGAAGAAGTGCTCCATTAAAAAAAAGAAATCTACTTAATCTACTAAAATTTTCAAGTACATGTTTGAAAATCTACTTTAAGAGTGAAAAATGAAAGCATTTCTCACTGATTCTGAAAAATGTGTTAGATGTAGTAGTTTTAATAAAGAAATAGGCTGATCTTTGGTTAAAAGGAGCGATTCCGATAAATTTCTTAATTTTCTGAAGTCTATCTATATAATTTTGTTTGCTCAGGCGCTGAGGTTTGAACTCAAAACCTTTAGGCAGAATGTCATCACAAAAAAACGCTCAAACCATATGAAACAACTTTATACTTTTCAGTCCAGTTCAAAAATCTAGTGGAGTAAGAAACTAAAGATGGCTGCTCTCAAATGTGAAGGAAGGAAAAGTAAATCCGCGGTAAAACGACTAAGTAAAGAACAGATTTTTACATAAATACAGTTCTTTTACTTTTACACTTTGTTACTTTCCACAACTGGCTTAATCACCAACCAGACATATCGCCCAAACAATACACGCAAAGTCAATACCTATTCACGCCTTTTCTATTTACACTCCCGCATAAACTACAGACTCTTAATTCACTGGACAAGACAGGCTATTGTGCTCCAAACGCCATTAGCCACGTTCATTCATCAAGCTTTACTTCTCCTGCTTTGCAAAGCTGCCAGCCACTTGACAGTAACACCATCTGACACGCCCCAAATCAATGCACGACACCCGCTTCTCCCTAAACAGACAAGAAAAAGCACAGTGTAAAAAGTAATTAGTGTAGATGTTCATTTCCCTGCTGCTCTATTGTCTTCAAAGGGGCATTCAAGGTAACATGGAATTGCAGACGACTTCGACTGCAAATTCTTTCAGTGCGTCTAACATTTGCATTGAGAACAGCGTAGTTTGCACGCTAAAAAGAATACGTTGTTGGGATGGTAAGATTATTTGGTAATTATTATAATTTAGAGGACAAAAAATGATTGTAAGAACAAAAAAAAAAGTAATAATCATGACCATTTCAGAAGCAAAGTTAAGAGGAAACACTGCAGGTGAATTGGTGGCTTTCAGATGCTACAATGGGATGATGTCATAGTCAAAGAGTATGAGAGTATGAGGGCAAGAGAGAGTTTTTCCTGTTGATGACATTGAACTGTGGTGTGAAATTCTCCAAATGTAAAAATTTCAAACAAAATTTCAAACTGATAATTTGTGATTGTAACTAGACCCAAGAACTTGCCGAAAATTCAGCATTTTACCAATATTTATTCTAGTTGCCCCCCATTTGTATTAAATATTATCGGCCCATAGATTGCTGTGATGTCATCTGAAACCAATTGAAATATATCAATTTGACACTTCTCCTGTAATTTACATAAATGTTGAAAAAAAAATGTATTACAAGTTTTCATTGTGTAATGTTTTCATGTTTACAGTGCGTTTTTGTGTCAAAACTACCAAAAGTGCACATATATGGGACGTTTAAATCTGTAAAATAGATGGAACCAGGTTTAACTTTGTCGGTTCAATTTGTACACACATTAGTGACACAAAAATGTAGTTTTCAAGAGAAACTGAAAATTCGAACTGAAAATTGGCAGAACGTAAACTTTAGACCTAAACTTTAATAAATCAAGCATAAAATTAGACAGCAAGAAATCCTTCTGTACGGTCTATTCGGTCAAAATCTTGTTAGGCTGATCTTTATCATGTCTCTGTGGAAGAAAAATGCATTTTAACAAAACGGCCTTTGAAGTTACAATGTCCAATTTAAATCTATGGATGAAGTGGATTAAATTAAGTAATAAAACATCAGATTGGACAAGTTTATTGTTTCCACATGAAAGCCAATACGTTGTTAGAGCAAACTCACCAAAAAAACTTCAGTTATTTCAGTTCAATCTGCTCTAAAAAAGTAAACCTGGATGTAAACGTGTGTATATCTACCCGTTTATGTCACATTAACATAGATTTCATAAAGCTGGTCACATTCTAGAGCTGGATATTGATCTGTTAGACTATTTGACTGCAAGAAAATATAGGACTTTACTGTCATTTTGCCATCAATTCATTTCGTGACATCCCAATTGTTGCTGGTGCAGTCAATATGGAAATCAATTGCTCTTGACTATCATGCATTAGTTTAGAAAATGTCAAACTACCAAACCTTGTGCTGTCGTCCGCACAGGAAGGTGATTACTGCTGATCCTTGTAAGCCCATTAGGTCAATTGGCTGTGGCCTCTTTTGTAAGCAAATTGACACACAGTGAACTAAAGACATTTATTGCCTTACTAAAATAACCTTTAAAAGAAAATATACAGGCTAGGATTAAAATTTCAAGATTAAAAAGCTTTCTGTTGGATTTCTATTGGATGTGACGTGAAACCAAATAGGACACACTGATGAGAGAAAATGCCAGATCAAAAAGAAATGACAAAATGCTGCTTACCTATTGATTTATGGACGTGATGGTGCAGTGCCTTCTTGTAGTCTCGCTGCTAAAACAACGTGTTGAGCGCGGACGCATGCCCTAATCTGCAATTAATGCCGCGTACGTTACAGAGGCAAGGATTTTCTTTTTTTTTTCCTGGAAACGCACGACACTTAAGTTCACAGTCCATCGCTCAACACACAGCAGTAGTTGTCCACAAGCCAAAGAAGAAGAAGAGGATGCTCGCTTTCTCCATACCTGTCCGTGCGCAGCAGCTGGGTTTTTATCACGCCGAACTCCATTATCCGTGCGCCTCCGTTTCAACGCTCGTTACCTTCGCCTCGGCACCTGTTCTGTTGCCCTCCCTGGCGGAATAACGTTTGGTCGCTGCTGCTGGCGGTGGAGGTGGAGAGCGGGGACAGGCGAGGTGAAGATTCAGTTCAATCTAACCTCGGATCAGAGCGAGCAGCCGCTGTTCTGCTGCTGCGCGCTGATTGGACGAGACGCGCGTCACTCAAGGTAATTCCAGGAAGTGGAGATCTGAGAGGCGCATGGTAAATGTATGCGTAAAGCTGAAGTGACGGTGGAATACAGGGATCGGGGGTTTAAAAGGGTCGGTGGTGCGTTGTTTTTATGCACAGTTTAGATCTGCGTGAGCCTACATTGAAGAAGGATGCGTTTGTTTATTTATTTATTATTTATTTATTTTTTATTAGCAATATAGACTAGTGTAATGTGGTTGATATAGGCTACTACTTTGTGCTAAATTTTGACACAGTTTGGGGTTGCGCAAAATATTCCCATCACTACATCTGTTTCAGTAATTGTAAAAATAAAATACAAAAAGTTCGCAAAATTGACTCCAAAAAAATTGAAACCAGTACTGAATCAGAATTAAACTAGGACTAGACAAGTATCAACTGGGTGTGCCCATCCTGGAATTAAACTAGGACTAAACCAATAAACCAGAGAAAATATATGTTTTTAATATTCGTAATTCTGGACTTTAAGTTGAATACATCATAAATTAAATAAATAAATAAAGCAAAACTTGAAATTATTATTTTTTTAAAGATTTACAAAAAAAATCAGTTTTAATCTGTCATCTTTAACAATTTTATGGAGTAAATTTTAATTGATTTTTTTTCCTTTTTTGTAGCATTTATGAATATGCCAAATATTTACCTTGTTAGTTACTTGGAAAATTAATCTTGTACCTGTTTTTTTTATTATATTCGCCGTATTATTTTATTTTTATTTTATTTTAATGTCAGAAATGTTTTGTGTTTGGCTACCTTGTAAAAGAGATCTATGAATCTCAATGGGACTTTTCTGGATAAAGGTTAAAAATAATAATAATAATAATAATAATAATAATAAATCTCCTAAAAGCCTCAGACTTAAACCTCCACCAAACTGATGTAATAGTCCCTTACATGACTGGTTTTACATAAAGTTTTGCATGTATTTTGTAATCACTGGAGGTTTCGTTGGAAATTCAAATGCTTGTCATTCATTAGCTTAGGCCAGAGGTGTCTTAGAAAATCAAGGGCAGCTTATTAAAACATATGAAGCAGAGGGCCACAGTGGTCACTATGAATCATTCAGAAGAGATTCATTTATCAGCAGTTTGACTGTGCAAAATATATGCATTTATTCAGTTTGGCACCTTTATTATCAGGTCCTTATCACACTTATATGTTTCTTAATGCAGTTTGGAGGGTAGAGAAATGTATACATTTACTGTAACAAGGTCTATTTGTGTTTATTTTGGCCAGTTCAGCAAAAAGAAAGTGACCCATTTAGCTCCTAGGCCAGAGTTTGAACATGGCCGGACAATGCTACACAACATTAAATTAAGATGGATATGCAATAGTTTTCTACAAGAGGAATGTTGCTGCAAGTCACTGGTTTTCATCACAAAAGAAAAAGTGAAGTGTGTAAGAAAACTTCCCAAGAAGCCTTTGGAGCTGGTAGTGCTGAACAATGCTGCCATCTGCTGGACATGACACGGTACTTAGCCTACATTTACACTGCACGGTTTACATCGACGTCAAAATGAAACTGTGTAGCTGCTTTGGCAAAGATGTTCTATTTAACGGTGCACTATGTAACGTCTCCTGCTTTTTATTTTCTATTTTTAATGGATGTTATTGCTTTGCCAAGGATAGTTTAAAGTATGGCATTAAACGTATCTTATCTCCATGGAGACAGGCATACGACACCAGGCCAAGTCACAGACAGTTGGATCTGTGGAGAGGCGACCCCACACACAGTAAGTATATTTTTTTATATTTCTGGGTAGTTTGTTGCAATTAAAAAACACTTGTAATTTAATAAATGCCAGATAAATAGGTTTAATAAGGCAAAGCAATAACATCTCCCTAGAGACAAGCAGGTGGCTGACCCTCCACTCATATAGTTCCCCTTTAAAGAATCAATCTTTTATTCAACCAATATATACATCTATTGGTTGTCTTTAATTTACTGAATTGTTAAAATACACCTGGATAAGAATGCAACAGAACAGACAATTAAGAAAATGAAATGAAATGGTCTGGATTTAACTACTGGCTGGCACCAATTGGAAAAAGAAAAAAATATATCCAGATGGGGATGCAAGCACAGCAAGAGGTAAAAGAGGGTTGGATCATGAGAGCAGGAGACAGTTAAAGAGAGTGCCATACCTGTTTACTCTGTTTTTCCATCACAAAGTAGTCAGCGTAATCTTTTGTGCAGGAGTGTTCCATCGTAGAAAAGGTTTCAGAGGTCACCTGAACACTGTTTTGAAAATCAAGACGTTGCGACTTCCATCCAAAAGTCAATCTCAATCATTAGAGCTGGTCTGAGAACTCTGGGTTATATAATCTGATCTGTTAAAGCCCTGCCCACAGGGAGGAGTCCCTGATAATGGCCTGTTTTTGTTAAACTATCTGTTTACCCTGCTTAGTTTCACCTGAAACTAATCTATTGTTATTATGTTATCCCTATCACCCGTCCTATTGTTCCCTGGCTGTATTGATTTCGACCAGGGTGGTAGAAGGCATAAACGTTTGCTAAATTTAATCTTAAACCACCATTTCTGTTTAAAGACGGATTCTCTTTTCACAAAAATGACTTACATCACATATCTTTCAAAACAATTTTTTTCCTGCTCAGAATATTCACCTCTTTACCTCACCGTCTTCAAATGAGTGGTTTGTGACTCTTGGATGTAGATGTACTGCACATTAGGGCCCAACTGTTTACATGCCTTCGATGTCGGTACAGTCTTTTGTGCCGTGGCTGTTAAGTCTCTCCTATGTACCACTCTTTGCAGCCGTCCTCACTGCACTCTATTGAATACGCTACATTGCTCTGTTTTTGTGTATGCATCTTATCTTTAGGGTGGGCCAGTTTATGTCTTAAAGTATTGCCAGGTTTAAAGTAAACAGGAATGTCATGTTGTCTAAAAATCCTTTGTTTTTCAGACAGGCCACATGGCAGACAGACACATGGGGATAGACACCCCATTCCTTCCGGTCTATTTCCCTTTTGTCCTGTTTTTTGGCTCTTTTGACTTTGTTGAAAGCCCATTTTGAGTAACCACAAGCTGAGAGAGCATTCAGGCTTTTCTTCCTTCTTCTTCCCCTCTGAGCTGGTGGACACTTCGTGGGCTCTGTGTTGTCCTGATCACCCCCAGCTTGTGCCGCAATGGGTTGTTACAGTCAAAGAGTAAGTACTGATCTGTGTGAGTAGGTTTCCTGTAGCTTCTATAACTGGAGCTTGCCGTCCTCTCCTCTGATGGTGGAACGGTCAAGAAAGGTCAAGCAGTTCTCCACAGCGTCCTCCTGTGTGAACTTGATGTTACAGTCCACTGCATTAATATGCTCTGAGAACGTTTCCAATTATTGTTTCTTTATCATCACACAGCACTTTAAAGCAGAGTCCAAGTTTGTTGAGGCCCTCCCCTCAGCGTTACCATGGAGCTCCTGTCCGTCACTAAAAATGTGACAAAAATCATGTAAATAGCTGCAGATAGCTTTGACAAAATGCTGCAGAAGTAAGATTGAGATATATTTAGATTTGAACTAAATGATATGTTCTTACAGGCATCATTCAGCTCCTGTGCTAATAGAATGTTTTAGTATAGGCCTATCATAGGCAAAGAGGCCTGATTGTATCAAATTCAAATATATTAAACAGGACCTGTTTAAGACCTTTGCCAATTTGATACTGCGGATCCATAGGCCACATTTTATTTCAAGATGGCTTTTTATATAGTGCATATTTTTAAATATTTAATATTTCATCAACAATAAGGCCTATTACTCTGATGCTGCAGGGATTTAGTTAATAAAACAGATTTGATTTTATCCTTCTATTGAGATACGTATTTTTAATTTAGTTTTTAGTCTTATCTTCATCTAATCTGAACCTGTATTTTCTTCTGCTGGTTGGTTGCATATAATGTAAAGAATTTCCCCTTGGGGATGAATAAAGGTCATTCTGTTTCTGATAAACACCCTTCCCATGTGCCCCAAAATCTACTGACTTTCAAAGGGTGCCTACCCCTGGCCTGTAATACAGAACACATGTTCATATTTTTATGTCTGTGTGTAATGTTGATGAAAATAATAACTGTAAATTACATCTGTTTTGCTGATTTCATTCAAAGGAAGCCCTATTTTATTGTGGGATTATTTGAAAAATAGCATAAATGGTCTATATCTACATCTTAGAATTAAATATATAAAAATACACCTCCCAAATTCCACTTTAACCCAACCCCTAAGCATACTAAATGGGCAGCATAAAAAACACAAAAAGCTTCATCATATTTAAACTGCATTGCAATAAGATGAAATGTTACACCCTCAAAATTGAGCCAATAAACTCCTCTCATATTCCAGCGTCTACTCTGTCCACATGTTGCGCGTCACAGAACAGTATGTCCACATCCACCGTATGCTGCGGGGCACTGCCACGCGCAGTCTGACCATGTGGTGGCGCTCTTGCAGTACTTGCCCTGCCTCTCGAGCGGCATGTCACGGGCAGGTGCCGGGGGGCTATTTAACCGCGGCTCAGTCTCGTCACTCCACTCTCGAACTGGCTCCAGTGCGCACGGAACAGCCCCAGAATGCGACGCGACCTCCGCCTTTCCACTTCCACCAGAGCGCAGTGCGATGATCACGCCACGGAACTTCTCCAACTTTGCACCAAATGACAATTTCTCAGGGATTGTGCCTCGTGCGTAATTTAGTTTTCGTCCCAAGTTTTTCTTCTGTTAAAAAGTGGATATGAATAACACGAGCTTTAACCAAACGGACGCCGGTCTGTTCAACAAAACGGAAGAGATTTTCTGCTGTAACTTTTCCTCTGTGGTGACTGACAACGGCTTTGTTGCGGCGGCCCCGGATGAGAGGAGCCTGTTTATCATGCGAGTGGTCCAGATCGCCGTCATGTGCGTACTCTCCCTGACCGTGGTGTTTGGCATTTTCTTTCTCGGTTGCAACCTTCTCATAAAGTCCGAGGGGATGATAAACTTTCTGGTGACGGACAGGAGACCGTCCAAAGAGGCGGAGGCGGTTATAGTCGGAGCGTACTGAGAGACGTGGAGCTTTACGCACTTGGCCGGTCTGATGGAGGCGCACGGCCGACCGATAAACTCACTTTGCGCCGCGGAAAGAAAAGACAGCCGTGTTTTTGCGCACGTTGCTCTGCCGTCAGACGGACACTCACACAGTCAAAGCTGGTGTCTCAAGTGTAATTCCGCTGGCTTTTAATGCCACACTCGTCTCCAAGAGGTAGAGTGCGTTTTAAGCCTCTTTGTTTCTACTTGACTTGAGTTCCATAATAAACATGATTCATCACGCACTGTCGTAACGAGTTCAGTGGAAGCAGCCTTTGTCAAACTGGTGACAAAGCCTATTGTTTATCATGTACTGTGTGTTGTATGTGTTTTTGCATACGGCATACAACTATATTTACTGCCTATGTATTTCTTTATGGTTAATATTTAGTGTTCGCATGGGGACGAGCACATACTGTCATGTAATCTTGTAATTGGAATAAATGCATTAAGTACTTAAAGTTTTCATTTTTTGCACCAAATGTAGAAACAAACTACACTGAGGAACTGAGAGGGAAAAGGACTGCATCAAGAGCATAAGTTAACCAGAACAAATCTGACAAAAAGAACTAAAATGTACTAAATCAGCATTTGTAGATTGAATGAAATTATGAAATGGTGTGCATTTCAAGATATGTATATCATTATTTATTGATTTTGCATTAATAAACACATACTATTGAAAACACCAGTTATCTATCCTAAATGTGGACTATAACAGTTATTCTGATCTGTGTAAATACTTGGAAACAGGTGCTAACCTACGACGGAGTATAAGGGCCAACTGAAAAAAAAAAAATGCGGACATTACGAGAATAAACTCGTAACATTTCGACATTAAACTCGTAATTGTATGACTTTTTCTGGCTTCGACTTTATTCTCATACATTTACGAGATTAAAAGTCGTAATATTACGAGAATAAAGTCGTAATATTACGACTTTTAATCTCTTAATATTACGAGAATAAAGTCGTAATATTACGAGATTAAAAGTCGTAATATTACGACTTTTAATCTCGTAATATTACGAAAAGAAGCTATTTCTTTCCAAATCTGTTTGGTTCTTCCGACGAAACAAACTCAAACATCTGCATTGTCGCTTCAAAGTCCTTAAACTAATGATAATGTGGTGATGCTGTGCTAAAAGACACAGTATTTCTTCGTCGGTAAACCACCGCGGTGAAGTTAGTTTCACGTTGGACGTTGGACATTCGCCTCCACAACAACACCGACAGTTCCCACTGACTAAACCCAGCCTGCTCTATCCCGGTGCGGGGAGCTCACGCTAGGCGCACCGCTCTGAAAGCTCGTCGATTAGACTTCGGACCGACACAATTACAACTCTTGTGAATCATAGCGTCAAAGAATTTAAATAGCTTTTATATAAAAATACATATTAGTATATAGACATTGGAAATCTATACTGTTAGCATATTTCTCTAATGTATGGAATTTTTCCTCCAAGTTTATTGTTTTAATGAAAATATATGCAGTTAAAAATAGAAATCAAGTTTTTTTTCTTAAATCAAGTTTTTCAATAGCTTCCAGAATCATGTGACCATTCACTCAAATCACTTTATAATAGTAGTACTAGTCCAGTAGTACGGCACAGCTCATTACTACTGGACACAGCTCAAATCAAATAAGACCAAAACTATGAAAAGAAGAGCTGTGCCCATTACTACTGGACTAGTACTACTATTATAAAGTGATTTGAGGTGAATTGGTCACATGACCTGAAGCTATTGAAAAACCCTGATTTTTAAGGGAAAAAATCATTAAAAATCCAAAAGACCAAAACTGTGAAAAGAAGAGCTGTGCCCATTACTACTGGACTAGTACTACCATTATAAAGTGATTTGAGGTGAATTGGTCACATGACCTGGAAGCTATTGAAAAAAAACTTGATTTAAGAGAAAAACTTGATTTCTATTTTTAACTGCATTTTTTTTTTTATTTAAACAATAAATTTGGGAAACAAATTCCATACATTAGAGCAATATGCTAACAGTATTGATTTCCAATGTCTATATACTAATAGGTATTTTTATATAAAAGCTATTTCCAATTCTTTGACATACGCACTACAAGAGTTGTAATTTATTGTCGGTCCCTAAGTCTAATCGACGAGCTTTCAGAGCGGTGCGCCCATGTGAGCTCCCCGCACCGGGATAGAGCAGGCTGGGTTTAGTCAGTGGGAACTGTCGGTGTTGTTGTGAGGCGAATGTCCAACGTCCAACGTGAAACTAACTTCACCGCGTGTAAACCCTAGTTCAAAGTATAACCGCACAAAAATGCCCATATCTCCATAACACAGGTACTGGCTTCATACATTTTTTCGACTGTATTCTCGTAATATTACGACTTTTAATCTCGTAATATTACAACTTTAATCTCGTAATATTACGACTTTTTATCTCAGAATATTACGATTTTATTCTCGTAATATTACAATTTTAATCTCGTGAATATTTAATTTTATTCTTTCGTAATATTACGATTCTTTTCTCGCAATATTACGATTTATTTCAGAATGTATGAGAATAAAGTCGAATTCAGAAAGTCATAATTACGAGTTTAATGTCGAAATTTTAGTTTATTTCGCAGAATGTCCGCATTTTTATTTTTTCCCCCAAATGGCCCAGATACGACTTGAGTATAAGGGCCAACTGAAAAAATGCGGACATTACGAGATTAAACTCGTAATATTTCGACATTAAACTCGTAATTGTATGACTTTTTCTGGCTTCACTTTATTCTCATACATTTACGATTAAAGTCGTGAATATTACGAGAATAAAGTCGCAATATTACGAGATAAAAAGTCGTAATATTACGACTTTTAATCTCGTGAATATTACGAAAAGAAGCTATTTCTTCCAAATCTGTTTGGTTCTTCCGACTCTAAAAACAAACCCAAACGCCTGCATTGTCGCTTCAAAGTCCTTAAACTAATGATAATGTGGGTGATGCTGTGCTAAAAGACACAGTATTTCTTGCATGTAAACCCTAGTTCAAAGTATAATCCGCACAAAATGCTCCATATCTCCATAACACAGGTACTGGCTTCATACATTTTCGACTGTATTCTCGTAATATTTACGACTTTTAATCGTCAGAATATTACAATTTTAATCTCGTAATATTACGACTTTTTATCTCGTGAATATTACGACTTTATTCTCGCAATATTACAATTTTAATCTCGTGAATATTACGACTTTTTATCTCAGAAATTACGACTTTATTCTCGTAAATGTATGAGAATAAAGTCGAATCCAGAAAAAGTCATACAATTACGAGTTTAATGTCGAAATTTTACGAGTTTATTCTCGTAATGTCCGCATTTTTATTTTTTTCCCCCAAATGGCCCTTATACTCCGTCGTATCTTATACTCCGTCGTACTAACCAAAACAAAGAACGTCTAAGCTAGTCTTAATCATAACAAGAAATTATGGCATATCAAACGAACATTAATAAAACCATAGAAACCGGATTCAATGAAATGATTACAAACCAAACTATATCTAAATAAAGCCAAACTTGCTAAACTATAACATAATACATTTCTTATTTAGCACAAGTCATAGAGAGAAAATAACACTGATTCCAACCACACTACTCAACATAAAGGGAAGTAGGAAAAAGTGTAAACGTATTGAATCCAACCCTGAGTTCAAATAAGCTCTAATATACAGTAACTCTAGATGAATGGCATAGATGAACGTTACCCAACCTGTATGTCACCAGACACATTACACTAATTGAAACAGTCTATGTTATCAGATAGGAGCTTTGAGTTTAATCCTATAGAACCGGTCTTATTCACAGAGCTCAAAATATCATGCCATTCACTGACCTCACAAAAGATCCCGCAGAGATGCACGCTGTTAAATAAAAGCACCGGCGTTAATTTAAACTCCCTATTTCTATTAATATGATCCCATCTCGTGTTTTCTGTCCCAGCCGCGTGTGGTCTCCAGCTCCCTTAGGTGCAGACACACATCTCAGCCCACGGGAGAGGCCTGTCATTGGGGCAATATTCTGCGTGTGATGGCCCAGCTGTGCTCCACTTATCGGGCTAAACGCTTCTTGAGACACCGCACCGTTCTCCAAAAGGCTTTTCCACCTGTGTGAGAATGCAACCGGTGGGAGTCTCAAGGAATCAAAAACTGCTGACAATAATCCTCAACGTTGCTATTGTGAAAGGGACACTATGTACGTTCTTAGACAGAGGGTCCAAATGTCTTTCTTTTCTCTGTGGAGATCAGGGATGTAGACCAAAGAAATCCTTGGTCGACTAAAGACATGTCCTATCGATTAAAAGGGGTTGTGGCAAAAGCTATTTAGTATTTTTATGTGTCTGACCCAAAATGCACTCAGAAGACCACAACTACACGAGGATTTCATGCAAAAACAACAATCAATGCAGAATAGTACTAGTTAACAGAATATTTATATGTTAGATAAGTTAGATTAAACTCTATCGCTATCGTCTCATTTTTGCTGTTGTCCCATAGAAATACTTTTTATTTAAATAAAATCAATAGTGGACCAATACAAATTTTGGTCGACTAATACAACATTGACCGATTAATCAACTAAATCCTATTATCTTGCTTGGAATCTTCCATAAAATGCCATAAAACGTATCACAAAACCAAGTATTTTTAGCAATAAACCTGGAACTGAAGAAAGGATACGTTTAATCCAATACTGTGGAACATTTCAGACAAAGTAATTATATATATAGTGGTCTAGCTACTTCTGTATTTATACCATGTCTTTGTAACAAAACAATACATTTTAAAATCTTCAAGTTTACTGGTTGATGTTAGAAAAGTTTTTTTTACATTGTTAAAAATGTGAGTCCAGTACCCTTCTTTTTATTTGTCTAGGTTTAGGACCTGCCCAAAGAAGTGTTAGGGTTAGGGTTAACGTTGGGATTAGGGTCTGATTTTGGAATGCAGTGCAGTCAATATCCTCTTTCTAAATCTGAAAGGCATACCTGAGTTTCATAGACTACTGACAGCGGTATAAAACTTGGCACACTTTTATGGTACGACTGTAAAAAATCCAATTACAGAACTTAATGTTTATCATTTGCTGGTCTGTTGATCGCCGTCTTACGTTCAGCTGAATTATGTTGGCAAAATAAAAGGATGCCTGCTGTCTGAAGGAGCGTAATGTTGGCCTGAGAAAGACCAGCTAAAGTAAATCTTTATCATAATATTGCATTTGATCATTTGATAAGGTAGTCATGAATTGAACCCCTGCGAAATCGAAATGCGAACAGTGCCTTGGCGGAGGTCTGCACTACGTTTAAGATATTGTGTCCAACTTTAACTTATTTTTTAGTTCTCAATACAACTAAGAAATGGTAACTATTATATTAAAGGTTAAGTTCTACGTCCATTATTGGAGTCCTGACTTGTATTAATTCACTTAGGTTGGATTAGCAATAATAGGCCTATATCTAAACACAGTGATTTGTAAATACAGAATCATAGACTTAAAATAGCTCTTTAGACGATCGCATTGTAAGTGCAATGATGCAGTAAATGTGCATAGGCTCAGTTAACTATTTTAAGGCTTGGCCCCAGACTGAATTAATTTCTGTATGTGGCGCCGCATGTTTCTGTGCATGCTGTGATTGCTTTCATTAGAGACTGCTGGGAATAGCTCCCAGGAAAATGTAGTGCCAGTTTAATATCCAACAGAGAGCAAACTACCAGGGAACACTGTCAACTCAATCATTTTACTGCCAGAGATTCGAGTGGTTTTTGGTGAACCTTTATCAGGCCATTGTTTTATGGTTAGTTATACGAGAAGCGAATGACTGTGCTTAGATAAAAAAAAGAAAAAAAAAAAAGATTTAACAGTTTAAGTTTTCATGAACTAATAAATATAAATGTAAGAAAAACAGTCTAAAACACTGAACTGGTTGGAAGTCATCAGGTAACTCGCACATCTTTCGTCTGAAAGCAGAAAAATGTTTATCTTTCATCTACAAATAGCTAGGTCCGTCACGATGATTACTATATCGATGTATGACAGGAAGAACAATATTGATTGCTCAATATTTATCGTGCATATTTTTTGGGGGGAACTTTTTCTTTGAGAGTGAAATGAGTAACTTATGATTCATTATTGACCCCAACTACGTACAAAACTGCTTTACAAAATTGCAGTTCTGTTGTCAATGAAAAAAAATAGTTTCAATATTATCGTCTACCATGATATTTTCGGTAGCAATATATAGCACTTCAATATTTGTTATCGTGACAAGCCTACTAACAGCAAGTTTGTGGAGCTTGTATGATTAGTTTCCTCCAGCTATCAAAAAGATGAGCTTATCCACAATCTAATCAAGGTATTTCTGACAAGATCCTGGCTCAAGACCTTACGAAATGTTCCTTAGTCAGTATTAGCGCTCACACTAAATCACTGAGAAGCGGTGTTACGGGAACTTTTGATCCCCCAATCGCCATTCTTTGCAATAAATGGGCGAAATACATCATTTTTATTTGCCAGCGCATGTTAGCAAGACATAACCTTAACCAAATTGACAGTTCCTAAACCTAACTCTTACCATACTCTATCCTTAAACCCATTAAACCTTTCTCAGTGATTTTGTAGTGAAAAATAAGATGAGGATACTGGCCAAAATGGACTAAAAATGTACAAGTTATTCACTGTCATGTGCAATGTCTTTTATCCTTATGGCATATAAATGTTCTAAAGTTACAGATTTCAAAACCTCAAGGCCATCAATAAAGAAAACTCGCATTCATTTCTTCCACAAACGTATCTAAGAGGAACATTGTATTGCATTACACACTAAGCGGGGCTGCCCTCCCTCCCTGCTCCTACTGTATGAGATCTGTTGGCTGTGGCAGCATCTGCAGGGTGTTGATTGTAAGCTTGCAGCAGACCTGGCTTTCTCTGCTGTGATTGGCTGGCAATTGGAGTCCAGTCGATGAACTGGATAGTGACTAAAAGCCCCAAATAGCAGTAGCAACAGCACGCCACAATCATCTCCCCTTCTTCTCCTCACGCCGATCCCTCATCAATCCCCTCCTCACGGGGAGACCTTTATCTTTCATCGAAACCTGCCACTTGCGTCATACATTTTACAAGTTTTTTTCTGTTTTTTGTCTGAACACCATTTGTTCCAGAGTACATTGATTTTGTCCTGTGGTTTCTTCAAAGTGAGGTCTGGCTGCTGTGTGGTCTTTGGTTGGAGGTGGAAGAGGGAGGGGGAGTCCAAAAGCTGTGAAAAGCAGCGGCCAATAGCTCTTCAATGTGCGACTGCTGACATCACGCGGCGACGGGGCTTCGCCACAAAGTCAGCGGCAACGGCCCGAAGTCACGCAGCGTCAATCCATGCAGAACAGTTTTGAAGAATGATTCCATTACTGGAAGTCTTTAGCTGGAGTTGTCGGATGAGTCATGGGGATGTTGTTCTGTGGTTTGTCTCGAACAGAAATTACGTACAGGGAGTGAAGATCTGAAGTATGCAGGGTTGTACTGTAATCCTTGTCTGAAGGGTGTGTGGAGATGAGTTATACTTAAGAGACGGTTCTGAGAAAGATTGTTGTACAAGTGTAGAGGATGCTTCAAACTTGGCAAAAGTATACAAAATAGTTTCAACTTTTGCTCCAACTGCGATTGAGATATGGTATATTTATTGGGAGAGACAGTCAGTAGCAGTAGGCAACCATATTGTAGATCTTTTTCTCCAGATATTGAACCATGATGTCGGAGGGTTGGTGCATGTTTTAGGTTGTTATGGGAAACCAAAGAACCACCATTGTAAAAAGCTACCCAAGCAGATGGAAACTTACAAAATTATGTTATCCAGGATTACTGACTCTTCTTATCAATTACGGACTTACCGTTAGGCACCGGGCCACAATTGCCTTGGGCCCCCTCCTGAAGACGCCCCAATAAGATGCCCCGATCATCATAGAAGATTCTGAAACAGTTGCTATCTCTATATCACAGTCAAGTAGTGTAGCATACCTTTAAACAAGAAGAAATAGTCTGGGATTGTGAAACGTATTAATTCTCCCCAAGTCCCCCTAAGATACAAAACAAGTACATTTAGAAATTAATATCATGCATTTAAATCAGCTGCAACCTGTGTTAAAATACATCAGCATATGGAAATAATGTCTGATTTGTTAAATATTTTTTCTGGGGAAGAACCTCCAAACATAATAGAATGCATAATATAAACATGTAAGCTATCGCACATGAATTTCAATTTTCCAGTTGTTCAATTACCATCCGGAATTTATGAACCTGTGACCACCAAAAAATTAACAAAAACAACAACTTCCTTTAAGAACATTTCAAGAGACACAACAGAAAAGTTATAGAAAATCACACTTGATGAGGGGCCTGTACTTGATTTCAAATTCCCAGGTCCGCCACTGTTACTAATACTTACCATTTTACTTGCTTGAACTTGACCAATATCACGAAACACTGTCCTGCAGTTTATATGTGCGACTCCGACTTGTCCATGCGTAGGCCTACAAAATTACAAAGACGTGATCATTCATGAGTGACACTTCTATCACCAAGAAAAACATCAACGGTACAGTGGTTTGAAATAAGCTAAATCCGTTTGAAACTAGACCGTTTCTGGAACCGGGTTGATAAATTCTGCAGCTTTTATGTGAACAAAATACTGTTTCTTCTTCTTTGTTTCTGCTTTCTGTGCCAACTTTAGTGAACACAAGAAAAGACATAAAATATATATCTTACATGGTTTGGGATATAGAAAACAAAACGAAAACTCCTCATTTCAGTTCTTTAGTTCAGTAAAGTTTATTAAAGTGACATTTGCCATCAACGTCAACACAATGCAATAGTACAGATCTCCCAGTGTCCTGTGAAAAAAATTTAAAGATTAGATAATTACTTGCTACTTCTGCCTTGCTTTTTCCTATCTTTTGTCACAGCAAAAACAAATTGGCACAAGGGATCACAAAAGAGTTCACTAGACTTTTTAGTTTTCCAAGAGTGGGAGCTCCTCTGAGGATTGTGAGTTCAAATTAATACGAGTTTTCGCTAATTGTCTTTTCACCAACAAGTTTTTGTCTAAAACTACGCTCAGCTACAGATAGTACACGTCTTTTAGTCCATGGTTTGATTTGGTGGCTGATTTCGTTCGTAGTTTCCTCATTCTTTTTTTAAGTCAGGACTTTCCCTTTAAAAAAACAAGTCTAATGGAGTTTTTCCCTCTCCAGCGCGCTCTCAGAAATGACCTTTTCGGATGATACATTACAAAGCCTTTATGGATTCCTAGCAGTGGCTCATTATTCATTCCGGTCATGCAAATATCTAATGACTGTTTATTGCATTAAAATAATAGTGATAAGATTTGATGTTGACTCCGAAAATCCATTTCAATTTTTGGGTAAGTGTGTTGCAGAATATATTGACCTTCTAAGCAGGCAGCTCACTGGCAGCTACATCAATGTCTGAACTGAACCATTACGATTGTTTCGAAAGATTTTCTCCATACACCATTACCAGAAAAGTAATACGTTTTTGACAAAGCACTCCAGGCAGAAATGGAGTTTGAAGTATGTTGTGTCTTTTCTAAGTGGGTTTCCAAGTTGTATAAGAATTTTAAGTCTTACCGTAGCCAAGGGGAACATATTGGAATTCAAGGTAAGTGGATTTTTTCAATGACTGCAAGAAAGCTTGGAATTGTATTGTGGGCTATTTTTTTATTAGTTTGTTGCCACCTAAGCATGCTCATAACAAAAATAAAAGAAAGAAGAGACAATTGTTTTAAGAATAATTTAACTGCTATACTACTGAAAAAGAAAAACAAAGACAGAAAAAAGTAATAATTAAAAAAAAATACAGTAAGTGGGGAGAGGTTTGAAGATGGATAACGTATACAAAAGTGAGAGCAAAAGTAAAAGGAAAGATCGGGAAATAAACTAGCAGAGTTTAGGGCTATAGAATAGAACGTAAGAAAAGATGATATAAAGGACATGTGTACATATTGTGTATATTATTTCCAAGTTAAGTTAGATATTTAGATATTCTTTAAAGGGGCTGTACCTGATTTTTACCATTTTGAAATGTGAAAAACAACTAGTTCATGTGCCCAATTTTTTGCATGTAATAAAGTTAAATCTGTTTTTCCCAGTACAAATGTATTGTTAAAGCATCTATTTGAGTGAAAATGAGACCATAGTGCACTGTTATTATGCCAATGTATTAGCGCTATTGTGACTGCAAATTCACCCTGGGACTCGTGAAAAGTTCTTATAAACTGATCACGGTGAATATTAAGGAATATTTAGGATACTGGGACTGCATTAAGTAAGTGAGCGTTTCATTTGACTGCTGTAAAGGGGTTTTTCACATGTCAAAACAGTAAAAACCAGGTACAGCGCTTTTAACATTTGTGATCTAATAGATAAATAAAGACTACAACAGTTAGGTAAAGTACACCACAAAACAGACAAAAAATAAATTGCAGCTTATTCACCTTATTTCGCCCACTGTTGCCTCTTTTTGCCACAGACACTTCACACGTAATGGCACTTCGGATTGTCTTGAGCTCCATTCACGCAAGTGGCAAGTCTCTCCGCTAAAATATTATATAAAGTAGATTGATTTGTGTAAAGTTTAATTTACACGTGAAACAACAAGTGCACCGATTTCCTGGGCGACCTGGAAACAGCTTGGTAGTCTGTATTTTCTGTTAAGCTCGCCTGCCCCATGTAAACCGTACCAATACAAAAACGATGGCGGCGCCCACGGCAACTTCTGGAATAAGGTGAATAGACTACACAACATAATTACAACTTTTGGAAGCCATACATACTTTGAGCTAGCAAATGGGTGAAGTCTGATTTCTCACATGCATGGATTCCAAAGCTGCCGGTTGAAAAGATGACCTTGTTTGTGGGCTAAGTTATGCAATTTGCACCCAATTTGGCAAATATATGATTGTAAAGCCCTCAGTTCTAAAATTAGCACAGTTGCTAACACAGTGCATCCGGCTAGCTTGCCTAGCTGTAAATATCTAAGCTAGTGAGACAGGATTTTAGCGCTAGCACACATTTGAAATCACTCGCCCTAGAAAATCCCACGTATCCCATGTTTTTAACCCATGCACGTGCCATAATTTATCTGCTTAAGCCTCTATACAACAAAGTTAAGCCTATGTAAGCCTACTGTTGTGCCATACTGTAGCTACAATATTCCAAGTGAGATTAACATGCTTTTTTAGTACTTAGATTCTTACCTGCAGAACTAGAGGGACATATAGCAGCAGAATATACTGTACAATAGGCCATATGTCTTTTCTTCTTTGGTATTTGAAAGAACGTTTTGGTGCCACTGGCATTTTTCCATAGCATGCCACACTGTGTTTTCTGACCTTTCACTACAACTCAACTGAACATGTATTTTTTATCAAACTGTTGAAAAGGTCTTTCTTTTACGGAAAAGTGCCCCCAGCTTTTCTGTGTTGAGCTCAGTGGCTTGAGACTATAGCTGTTTGGTCCTTTTGCTTTTGCCACAATTATTTTTTATGTTTTTAAAAAGATATTAGTAATTCAATTTGAGGAACCTGACTCACTAAATCTTTGAACTAGTCCCTATTTTTTTCAAAAATCCTGTGGCACATAGTTAACATTCACCTGCATTAATTTTGTGTGCATGGCTTTGGAACAGCTTTTTTCAGACAGGGAAGTGAACTGGGGCGAACCACCCAAGCACAGCCAATCAGAGTGCTGCTTTCTGCTTTTACTTCCTGGTTAAAAAAAAACACACACAAAAAAAACCTGCAGAATGAGTGGTCTCATTTGGTCACAAATTCCTGCTCTTCGGGGGAAAACACAAAATGCACTCATTTACAACAGAAAAGTCAGGTGCCCTAGCTTTAAGTTGTTAGATATTAATCATTATGTAAGTTATTATATTTTATGCAATGGTGTATGCATTTCCCCTAAGAATGTAGGCCTACTGGTTCATGCCAAATGTCACTCATCAAGAATAGAGATAAATTGCGGCTGGACAGAGATATATTGTTTCAACAGAAAGCAACAAGTTGTCGCATTTTGTACTTTGCCATTTTATAAACGCAAAAGTGGGTCACAAAATGTTGCCTGAAAGGTGTTGGTTTTGGGGCTTTTGAACGGGTTTTTCACAACTTTACACAGAGTTTTAACAAGCAAAGAAAGTCATCAAAGTAACTATAAAACACAAAATCACACAAATACGCAAGTAGTATTTAGTGAGGCACCATTACTGCACACAGAGAACGTTTCAGACACTTAAAAGCCATATTTCTGTTGTTAAAAGATTTCTCACAGTCCATTATATTTGACCTGTAAGCTAATAACCTATGCTAATCATTTATTAGCATTTTCTACATAGCTTGCTACAACCGAGTCACATTTACATTTTAAAATGCTGCTTTTGTAAGAGGTTATTTGTTGTTGTATAGTTGTCAGAATCACAGCTGATAATAAAGATTAGACTGTGCTGATCTCTAACAAATAATTTAGCTTAGTTTAGGGATCTTTCCTCTCCTCTTGGTCGTGTGTCGTCGTCATGTGGCTGTGGACGGCGATGGTACTGCCAGCCGAACACTGCCAGTTTAGCCTTTGTTATCTCGGCCAACGTCATCAGAGGTACAATACTCACTTCAACAGAGGTACAGCTGGACTATGATGGACACTATCGCAGCATCTAGAGGGTTCATGTCTAATACTCTAACTCTTGATCTACTTTGGTTTATTCTACAATACAGGCGTAAATGTTTAACTGTCAAACTTCGGCACCTCTCCTGCCGGAATTTTTCTGAAAACTTTAATACATTTTCCTTTTTTCTGAATTACTTCGGAATTTCTGTGTTTTATTGTAGAAGGAAAAATAATATAGATGTAAAGAATTTTATATTTTCACTGTACTTTATACGGTGAAATACTGGCAACTGCAGCTGCTGATAATTCACCGTAAATTTGGCAGATTTATTTTTACAGTGATAGCTGGAGTGTGATAGGAACAACAGCAAAGTGAATTCTTTAATTTTAGTTTAATCAAAGTAATAAATTGATAACATAGAAATCAAACAATTTTATGTAAAATCAATAAATCTACGTTGTTGTAACTAAAAACTTATAGTTTGTAGAAATGTATCATTTGACTTAACAAAAAGGAAATATTTTAATTAACAATAATTAAAACTGTGCAAAACAAAAATTAAAAAAAAATATGGGTGAGTTTTGTAGACATGGGCAGGTTTACAGTGTATCAAGTCTTTGTTCATTATAGGAATAAGTGTAGTTATTGTTAAGTGATACCAATCAAAAGTTGATGATGGTAGGTTCAAATACACTAGAAGCTATAGGCACACATGATGTTAGAAATCTATTGGGCTTTGCAGAAATATGTCGATGCGTATTGCGGACTTGAGATGTGCCTGTATAAATGTGTGGTGACAGTTCAGACCGGGCTGCCAAGTAGCAGTGTCCTGTCTGCCTGTGTGCCGCACTCTTCTCTCTGCCCCAGCTGTCAGCTACACTCAGTCAATGCACCAGTAATGGACCACCAACAA
Organism: Rhinogobius similis; assembly: GCA_019453435.1. Classification (NCBI taxonomy): domain Eukaryota; kingdom Metazoa; phylum Chordata; class Actinopteri; order Gobiiformes; family Gobiidae; genus Rhinogobius; species Rhinogobius similis. Next base: position 27,112,357 of record CM033633.1, on the reverse strand, counting down.
CGGAGAGTCGGCCAGGACCGCCTAACATGACATATGTATGCATAGGTGCACCAGTCAATACAGATCAGGGCAATTGTCAATTTAAACATACATTTTACATGAAACACGTGTTGAACCAAGTGCTTTACAAAACTAATCAGGAAAAAGCAGTTACTTTGATATAACAAAAAAAAATTGTTATATCGTGCGCAAACTAGACAAAAGTTCTGTAAGTATTTGACAGGGCTGTTACTAATTAGTCGACTTGTCAAATAATTATTTCTATTGTACATTGCCACTTTTCAATACATTATAAACCAAATAAAAGGTGAATTAAGGCGTCTAGATAGAGAATATTGACAAATTAAAGGGGTTGGACTTGATTTTTACTGTTTTGAAATGTGAAAAACATGTTTGTATTAAAGTCTTTACAGTAGTCACATGTATCTCTCACTTTCCTTATGCAGTTCTAGCATCCTAAATATTCCACATGATGAGTTTATGAGTCTCTGAGCCCAGAGCGACTTTGCCATCATGTGTAAAGCTAACAGACATGAGTATGCAAACGGTGCACTTCCTGCTTCCTGTAGAATAAAACACTTTTACACTGTGATCTCATTTTCACCAGAATAGATGCTGTTACAACATATCTACTGGGGCAATTAGCTAGTTCTGTTTTTTAATGTTTCAAAACGGTAACAATGTGGTACAACATCTTTAAAGGACACATATTCTGCTAGACTAACTTTTTTGAGCTTTTAACTGTGTTCTAACAATGTTCTGTCATCAAAAACATACCTGGAGTAGCATTCAGCTGCATTCCCGCTGTTTTGAGGAATGTTCACTAGAAAATCCTCCCCCCTCCGAGCATCAAAAACACTCCCAGCAGAACTTCCTGGTTTTGGGACATATTTTCAGATTTCATACGTGACTTATCAGAGAATCGTCTGCTGTTTTAAGTCCTTAAATAATCGACAGACTCGCTCTGAGCATTTCTTACATCTTAACATGATAAAGGCTACTGCTAGCTTGATAACTGCATGTAGTGCATTCGCTTATGGATATAATACAGCCATCTAGTGGCTGGATGTAAATGTCTTTCCATACTGCCGGAGAAAACCTTTTTTTGTTTGTTTCAAAACATGAGATGGCAAATTAAAAGGTACTCAAAAGCATGTTTAAATGCTATTAACAATACAAAAAACGCATAAACAATACAAAAAATGTGTATAATTGATGATGATGATTGATTGATCTGATTTTGTTTTTATTATTATTTTTCCAACAAAGTCTAACAAATGGATACTGTTTGAAATTGAGTTCCAACCACTGACTTTGGATTGGTGAGCAAGTGCGCAAACCACTGTCTTACCTTCAATTCAAATCTACTGTGGGCTACATATATTTTTTTGTCTTTTTTTTGTCACATTTATACAGCGCTTTTCTACCTTTTTTAAGGCACTCAAACGCTTTACATCAAGGAACCAGTCACCCATCCACTCACACATTCATACACCAGTGTACACAGACACTGGGGGCGAGGTGGGTTAAGTGTCCTGCCCAAGGACACAACGGCAGTATTCATTTGAAGGAGCTGAAATCGCACCACCAACCTGCGGGTCAGAGGATCTGACCACTCAACTACTCCATGTCTGGAGTGGGATTCGAACTGCCGACCTTCGGATCAGAAGGCGCCCACTCTACCTACTGCGCTACTGCCGCAGTATAGTCACCTGCGTTCAATTCCAGTGGGTTATAGAGCATTTTCTCCTTACAAATCGCACAAAACCTATACATTTGAGTCTATGGTGAATGATAACTACAATGGTGCTTTCTTTGCCACCTGAGCCCATTTGGGAATCAGTGGCTAATGGTGCCCCTGCTGGCCCTGTCACACCACATGGGAGTACGCTGAGTGCTGTATGATAAACCCTGGGCAGGTCATGACTTATTGAGCTTCCTCAAATTGCTTCTCACTGGGCTGAAGCTCGGTCTCCCTCGGCTCTGGCTCCATTATGATCCCGCTAGTGTCTGGAGGTGCCCCGCGGTCACATTACCAACACTGGCTCCAACAAAGTCACACTGTTACTTAGTAAAGTTAGTTCTCAAAGTTCTCAGAATTGCCATCTTTTATTGAATTGAAGTATGATTTGGATGTGAGCTGAGGAGGGCTGCCGTAGTGTGGTCACAATACTAGAATTTCAAACTCGATACGATGCTAAGAACGGCATATACTCGATACTTAATACCGATTTTGATACCACAAGGATAATTACAAATGCTCTTTTTAGGTCAAGGTTTTAGACAATAGACTGACATTTTACACTGAAAGTAATAGTATTTTCTTTATTAAACATTGTGGTCTTATACTAGTGCTGATAAAGCTCAAGATCATTCACTCTTTTTCAGTTTATATGATTTTTTTGGTATCAATACTAAGTATCTACTTTTGATTGAAATTTCAGTATTGATTAGTAGCTGATTTTTGATACTTTTGACAACTCTAATCTGGAGAAAGGTTAAAGACATTTGTGTATAGAAAGAAGAAGTTACAGTATATAGTTAGAATATAAGACTCTGAAAGCAATATTGAGGGGTCCAAGCCCCGAAAAAATGAATAGATTCTTAGGACAATGACTGGCAAGGCTGAAACTGAAAAAACAAGAGAAACAAAAAGGTTTAAAGTTGAACATTGTACAATAAATAAATGGTTTCAAAGGTAGTCAGTCATATGGACAATGTTTTTGAAATCGAGACATTTGGACTGCCATCTGTCATTCCAATCAGATTGAAAACTTGTGGTTGTCAGTCGAAACATCTCAACTTTGAAAACTTTTCTACCATGGACCTTGAATGAATAAGACATTACACCAATTCACAGGACATTTAACTTACACCTAAAGACAATTCAACATACCATGACATAGTGTTGTCAAATTCTAAATTGACTGAATAAACTAATCTCGATGTGTTTTCACCTGTGCTTTTTATTTCCGAACATCCTGAAACCGTAAATATGAATATGCAACAGAAGTCTATGAAGCACATATTACAATACCCTGGATCGTGCGCTTAAAAGTCACATCTGAGATCCCAACTTAAGAGAAAGACTCTGCATAAGAGATCAGAGGAGGAAAGACTGCAGTTACCTGTTCGTAGTATTGAATAAAGTATCATATTTTCCGAGCGGACAGATCTGACAAAGGGAGACTTGGTGGGCAGAGATAAGCCCCTGCACTGACAGGCCAGATCTATCATAAAGCTAAGGAGATAAAAGAACGCAGTGACTTCATGAAGATCAGAGATAAGAAGAAGTTCAGCCAAATGAGTCAGAAAGGGAGATGGTGTATTAAATGTTATTATGTGTAAGCGTTATCTGAGGGAAAAAAGAAACAGACTGTCAATCAAAATCCAGCAGTTTACTACGGGGAAACCTCACATGACATTTGGAGACGTCAGCGTCCTGAACTAGGAATACGCACTTTCTGTTTTCTGTCTTAAAGGACATAGAATTAGAATTAGGATTGTTTTTGCTTGTGTAACATAAATGAATGAAACTGGTTAATGGAACCTTGAACAGCTATGAATGTGTGATTGGGCTAAACATCTTTGAAAGACCATGAATGATACCATTGAAGTAAGTTATTTAAGTGTAGAACCTAAATATTGAGGGGCTGGAAATGTGTTGAAATTTTTTGTATTGTTATTAGCTTATAAACATGATCTTGAGCACCTTAAGTTTGGAATTTTAGTTTTAGAACTAAAAACCCAAATGAACATCTGTATCTCTGCTGTTTCCCATGGCACTTAATGAGTTTTGGCGCCATCTACTGACTAAAGAGTAAACTGCACAAGTTAATTCTTAACGTTGATCATGTTTAGACCGCAGAAATGCTCAGTCTGGATGGAAACAGAGCAAAAGAGCAAGAGCAAAGAGCAAAAGTGTTTTGGACAGTTAGAGGGGAGAGGATTTTCTAACCAGGATTCGTCAAACTTGTGCGAATGAAGCTAACAGCAACTCCAGGTTTGTGTGACTGGTGTGTTTCTACGTTGTGTGATGCATTAAGGAGCCACAGGACACAACCGAACCTTTGGACTTTGGACTTGCTGTTTAGTCAACATATAAAATAACACGATTAACATGTACCATGATTCACTTCAGCCCAAACTCTTCTCAAAACGGGACTTGCAAAAGGGGAAAATAAATACCTGGTCAACATGTTAAATAATATGTGCCACGATTCACCAGTCTAGCCCAAACAACAAAGGTAGATGACAATGGAGTTAGAGCTCATCATTGCCTACTGTATATTCTTGTCAAATAGACATGACATCGGAACAACATTAGAGCTCAGTGTGTAGTATTAAATAAAGCAATAATGTTATAACAATGATTAAAAAAAGACACTGGACAAAGGACACTCAACACAAAATTCTGTAAAAGATGACTGACCTCTTCCCAGAACAGGACTTGCAAAAGGGAAGAGGAAGTCACGACTCCCGACTTTATACAAGTGCACCAAGGGAGACACACAAAGAGGAAATAAAATACAGAAAGAGTGGCTGGAGGACCAAGACAGCACAGTAAATCAAATACCAGGTATGCGCAACACAATGATGAAGACAAGGGTCATTATAATGTAAGACTATATGATCCGGTTTCATATGTTTCTGATGACGGAACAATATTAGAACATGGTTAAAAGCTCAAAAAAGTCACTATAGCATAATGTGTTTTTTAACGTTGAAATATATATTTATTTATTTTTAGCAAAGTGCCCTATTTCATTCTTGACTTTTCATTCTCTTCTGTGGAAAGGGTGAAAAGGGTAAAATAGGGTCAATGGGGGTAAAATAATGTAGAAATAAAATAAATGAGATTACAAATAAATCCACTTTAATGTCACTATAGGTCACAGGTTTGCAATCAACACTGCATATTAAACTTGCCGTTCCTATCTTTGGATTTCAACCACCTTGAATCGTCGCCTCACTTTCTTTCCAGCGTGTCCATGTGACTGCGCAGGTGACACTTTTATTACTGGAGCTTATGAGAATTTAGATTCGGTACCTCACACTGCAGCTGTAGCGTTTGCGGTTGTGTGAAACAACAGAGCCACACCTTCCACCACAACAGCTGTCTGTGCCGATCAGCGTCCCGAACGCCGCACTCCGGGAGCAGCTCACCCACGGACCTCCGCTGTGGAGTTGTCCGGCAAGTTTATGATTACGAATGAAAGGTCGGCAGCATCGCATGACCAATAAACTCGTGCCTGTTTGAACGTGTCCCTTTGTATCAACTCAGGCCAGCAGAATGAAGAACAGTGGACTCTCTTTGTCACTGAAAAAAAATTGAATATGTTCAGTGTCAGCAGCCGGAATGTTCATCCACCAACTCAAATGTCGGAAGTGTGGTCCCAGCAATGACCAGTGTATGCTTGTTGTGTCATTGGGCAAGGCATTTCCCCCTTCTTTGCATGTGTAAATGTACTGTGGTGATTGTGTGGATTAAAAACGACTGAATTATTAAAGGTGCTGTACCTAATTTTTACCTTCTTAAAATGGGAACAACAGAACTAGTTTTTGTGTAACTATTTGCAGCAGTACAAATGTATCGCTCACTTATATAATGCATTCCCGAGCATCGTAATTATTCACCGTGGTAAGTTTATAAGCGCCTTTCACACCTGGTAGAGAGACAAAGTTAGTTTTGTCATCACGGTAAAGCTAACTACCATGCTAACAGCGCACTTCCTACTTTGTGGAAAGTAAAATACTCTATAATTAGAGGCATACAACGCACAATAGTCTTATTTTCACCATAGGAACTGCTTTTATAATGTATCTGTACAGGGGCAAAACAAATTTTACAATAGTACGTGAAAATTTTTAAGTAGCACCTTTCATAAAAAACAAACAATCTGATTCGGCTCGCGAACCGTCTTCCAAAAATAATATATATATACTGTACTTCTACTTGTTCACCGGTTTAATTCTGGCTTAGTACTAGTTTAGACCTGTTTTGGTCTTGGTTTATTCCTTGTTTCATTCTGCTTTAGACCTGGTTTGATTGCAGGTTAGTCCTGGTTCAGCCTGGTTGGTATCCTCTATCTAGTCTTAGCTATTATTGTTCTTGTCTTGACTGGCAACTTTGGAGAGCAATTGTGGAAAAGCATTTTGTATTTTGTTTTTCTATGCAAATCTAATACTATAGCAGTTATTGAATCCCTATTGAAACAGAGTCGGTTCTATGGATATTTTGTGTGACCCCAAATATAGTTAAAGTGATGGTGTGCCACATCCCCCTAGAAATCTGGCCCTCGGGAAAATGAAGTTGAATAACCCTGGTGCAGTGCTTTGAAATGCTTGTCAAGTTCAATACAGACTATTAAAACAGCAGACAGACAGAAATCAAAGTCATTATTTAGTTGTTTTCAGTTTATTATATTTTTCCTCAGGGTATGCCACAGCCAAGTTACACAGTGATTCAAGTTTTCCGCTGGATACTCTTTCCGAAACAACCTGACGATGCACGACAGGAGTTGACAATGTGGACGAAGGACAGGTACAAACCCCAAACCACTGACAGGGGTGAATGCTGCCACTGTTGTTCATCAAGAAGTCAAGAGGTCTATCTCCACTCTTCAAATCTTTCACTCCTTTTAACAAAGTTTCACTGGAGTATTATCTGTCTAAATTAGATTAGAGCGCACATTTTTCCCCCCTCAACCCCGCAATTATACATCAACATCTACATTTATAATCAGAAGGCATTTAAGAACATGGCGTACCATTAATTATCCAGAAAGCACGGCTCATCTAAACATCTAATCAAGCATTTGAGACATGATTAGTCTATTCACCAGTCTCCCGTGTGCCCATTTATATAAAGACTCTGCTTCTTTTCAAACAAAGCCTAATGTTACGGATTATCTGGGCAGCTGCGGGAGTCACCACATAAAAGGTTTGATCTCCTTGCACCTGGTTTGTGTCGATGTCCCTTTGATCCGCCACGCTGCTTGTTTTCTCTCTTAGCAGCCGCTTAAAAAAAAAACAAAAAAAAACCCAGCCTTGTCCTGATTTCTTTGAGGATAAATTGACAGTAATTAAAAAGGTTGATAGGGGAGATCTGAGCGTACGTGGGCGGTTTAGTTTCCGAGCTGAGGTTATGACGGGGAAGTTAGCCACGCTGCTTGAAGTGCAGAAGGAGGGAACACAACGTGAGACCACGAGCAGCACAGCCGGGACCCCGTCCAAAAGGTCTCCGTCCATCTCCCGCAGCTTAATGTGCTCGGGTTTGTCCCATCTGATTATTGGACACAGGGCAGAGAAGATCACTTGAGTCATTTGGAAACAAGTCTGGATGAAATAAGTGAAAGTATTTGTTACGAAACTGTAAATTGCGCTGGTATACATGGATGGATTTGGGACTATGTATAGGCCTGTGATGATAACGAATTCTGAAGTGTGACATAAACGATAATGTAGGAACTCGTTTTATGCCTCTGACGCAAAAAACAAAAGCCGTGTTATCACAAAAAACAATTCTAAATGTACAATATCATTTAAAAAACTTCTTTATATGCTATAAATAAATAAATGTCAGAATTAAACACTTTAGTAGTTAATTTACATATATAAAAATCATTAAAGTTATTTATTCAACCATCTACACCTCAACTCTTATCGTAAAAAATAAAAAAATATCCCCACAAATTAAAAAAAAAAACGATAAGTCAATATAGTAATTATCAGGACAGGCTTAGTTGGGACAGGCAAACAACATTATGCAAATCAAAAATCAAACTACAACAGGGCTCCACAGTTTACCTCTGAGCTGTGGAACGCTGTGGCTGAGAGTTTGGGGGTTAATCTTCACTGTAACCCAACAACGAATGTACCATGTTAACGTTTTCACCACATTATCAAAGCCGTTCTCCGTTCTTCTCGTGCGGACAGTAGTAGTTGGGGGTTCTTCTGCTTCGGCTAGAGTTTTAACTCCTGTTACTACACTACTGTCTCCTTCGATTATATGTGCCACAGAATCTTACGTCAGTGCAGAATGTCCTCATTTGTCCCCGTATGACGGCCTTTCGTGTCCTCAAGGCCGTCCTCAAGACTGTCCTGGCTGTGAGGGGGATTTGTGTGGATCGTTTGAAACCGGCCAATATGCTCTGCCCGCCAGTGGTCGCTTGTCTGTCCCGGCCCCAACCCCCGCTGTCAGGTGCAGTCATAAGGGGTCAAAATATTAGTGCCTAAGTGTTGCAGCTGATTTTAACATATTATTGTGAAGGGACAGAGTCTGGATGTGTATGTTGAAATTGTTGTTAGCTGTCGTGTTCACAGTCGTTCTGGTGCTGGAAGTAATAAAGCGGAGACTAAAGCGCGCCACTCGTCTCTTTCTTCAAACTTCTATAGGATAAATGTTGTTTGAAAAGAAATCGCTCAAAATGTTGTCTCAAAGAGTTGAACAAGGCAAAAGTAATTTCCTTTAGATTTGTAGCTGAAAAGGTGAAACGTTGTCAAGTAAATGTCATATTTTGTTATCTCGGAGAAAGAGTAACGCGCACCAAAAAAATCTTGCTTGAGGTGCAGATAGATTACAATCAAAACGGGTTTCAAGAAAATTGATGTTTGTGGAAAAGATATTTGGGTGATATTCTCTGTCTGTTCAAAGGCTCTGAACCGTAACTGGAGTGAATTTTGATATTTGAACTCATGTTCTGCATTTTTGTAATTTTCGATTGAATATAATCAAGCTTGTTCAATTTGTGGATTATTAGAAAAGCGAATCAGCTGCATACAGACTTGGACCAAAAAAAAGTCTTATTTAGAGATTATTCATATCACATTCATACCATTGAAAAATAATCTTTCATTAAGACAGTTTCGCAGGATTTATCAATGGGTTGACAACGATATGACAAACTAAACTACAACCTGAGAGTGCGATGCTTTGTTTGATCATTTTGTTATCATGCCAGCAGAAAAAAAGACATTCAACTGCAGAATATTCTCTCACATAAGGAAAATGCAGACATAATTACTCTACAAGCGATCACAAGTATCTTAGTTTGGCATGTCTGTTAAATACACTCTACAAACGTGAGCGTAGAAATACTCCTGACGTGTGGAAATAAAGGCGTTAACAGCGTGAACAGCCAGAACAGCCCAACACTGTTACATTTGTGCGCGAGCGAGGTGCAAACGGCCAGAATCTCAGCAGCAGTTGTAGCGTATGTTTAAACCCTGACCTGCCCCGTGATGAGCCTCCGGGACAGATTGTATGGCACGTCAGCCTCTCCCGATGATGGATCCTCCGTCGGCAGACCTCATCACACATTCACTGTCACTGGGTCTCGCTCGGGCGCCATGGCACCGGCATCTGTCCCGTCTGCGCCCTTCTGCAACCTGCCAAAGTCAAAGCTGCAGGGTTTCCGCAGCCTCCTCACAACTTCTGCTGTCTAACGTCACTTCAGAAAAAGAAAACCTGAGAAAATGAAATCTGTTTTGTTTTTCACGCATTGCCATTGTATAAACGACTAGCTAAACAAAACAAATATGGGATTGTTAAGTGATGACATCACACACAGCATATTTATCCTAGTCCTTTGCATCTGTCAGCTGATTGTAAACTTTTTTTTTTCATTCAATAAAGTAAAATCTGTGGTGTCCCAGTACAGATTTATTGCAATCACGGTGTATCGCCTGCATCGAATTATGGAGCGTTTATTGTCTGAAGAAAAAACAACAACAAAGTGCGCTGCACTTTTAACAACATTTGTATGCCTAATTCTTTCTTTTATATAACTTAATAGTACCATATGTGCAACACTTCTCTATTCAGGCTTGTGTCCAGAGGAAAAAAAAAAAGAGTTTTAACGTGACCACAAACAAAACATAAGAAAAGAAAAAACAAAAACAAAACAAAAGACAAAAAAAACTTCTGCGGCGGCTTAGACCCCGGAAGTGAGGAATAACCATCCCATAGTCGAAAATAAAAAGAATGACATCCAAAGTCTTTACAGGTACACAACAAAAAAAGTTTGGGAATTACTGTATAGCATTTTGTCACCTTAGAATTATGAGGTCTTATCCAACAGTTTTGTCAAATTTAATTCAGAACCATTTTTTCCACTTCATTCCCCCCCCCCCCCCAACCCACTTATGCCACAAACCGTCGCTTTGAATTGGTGGCTATGCTAGCAAATTTGTTCACAATTAGGGCAAAATTGGTGTTAGGATTAGGTTTAGGTTTAAGAACAAATTATTTGGTTAAGTTTAGGGCTTTGGGGCAGGTAAGCTAACCGGGTCTCGGCAGCTCATTTTTTCCTGGTACTTCTCCACTATATCAATGTTTACGCTAATGCATATTGGACATTTTGCACAGTTGCCTCAAACAGCCATTTTTAATTTTTTTTTACATTAACCCACATCTCAAGCAACTACATTTTCCAGCTGAGAAATTGTACACTTACTCAAATAAATACCACTTTTTGTTGAGTTGTAAAAAGATGAATCAACCGTATTGTTCCCGTGCTAGGAAATTGTTTGCAAGTTACACATAATTAAAAGCAAACTTTCTCCTATTACCTGATTATTTAGGTTGTGTCTTTGTGCACCAAGCCTGTAATAGACTGCCACTAAACCGGAGCATTTAAGCCTCACTCGGTCCTCCTCTGTTTTCCCAGCCAGTCCAGTTAATTACTGCCGCGTCCCTCGCTGCTGCCCTCGCACTCATCCCAGCGGTTTTCATTTATGAGAGAGAATTCAAATCAATGCGTATGAATCGTTGGGATTTTCCACTGCTGCGAACAGCCGTGTCACATGTTCTGTACCACTGAGAGCAAACACAAAGGCTCATTCAACAGAAGACTTACACAATGCAATCGAAATTTTTGACGAAATGAACTGTCTTTTCTGTAGTTTACACTGCCGGAACGTTAGAAGTTTGAAAGCCACCACACCGTGCATATCAGGGGGTCCCAAAGCGGCTGTCCTCCGAGGGGGGCCCGCCATGTGTCAGACACTGGCATTACATTGTCTGGCGTTTTGAAGGATTATTGGAGAGGCAAATTGGTTTTCAAAAGGTTTGGTCTAAAAATAGCCCCGTCACTCCATGCTGTGGCACTGTAGTATTTTTAGATGGCAGATGTAACGCAAAATAGAAGTCAAAAGTCAATGGCATGTTCAATAATCACCCATGGAGTCGGTGTAACTTTGTATTGAAAGATGGATAAAGATTGATAAGTTGTTGGCGCACTATTGTCACTGTACAGCATTGGAAAAGACTGGCAAGTATGACATCATTTTACAGATTGGTAACAATAGAACTGTGATTGAGTGCTGACATATATCGTTTTTTTGCCAACCAATGTCACGCAGGGCAGTTAGGGCAGATATCGCACGAATAGAGCTCCTGAAGTTTTCGCGCTACACCAGCATGCACCTCTAAACTCCACGCTCACAAACATCCTATTTATTCAGCTAAAAATGTATTCCTGCATCAATTTTGTTTTTTATTTGGGGAACGATTCAACCATGGTCTCATTATTCAAAATCTTTATTAAGGGTAATGTATTGGTAATCGGTCTACAGCGGTTAAAGCGATGATTTTATTACACTGGCATGAGTGAATTAACCTCTGTCATGTACAACAGCTTCACAACTTGTTTTCACTATTTATCAAGATCACATTATTTCAATGATCAATATCAGTATTAACGTTATATGTACAGAGTTTTATAATAAAGTATATTTCTCACAAACATTTCCAGAGACATTTTTGATGACATTAGAAGTTGGAAAGTAAATCAGATGTTCAGAAATTGCAGATTTAAGGTGCAGTCTATTCTACACAATCCATACTCTTTAAAAGCAGTGTTTAATCTTATTCGTTTTTAAAATGTATTGTTTTTAGAGCTTCATTTAGTGACAAAGATAAACTGAACTGAAAGCTCAAAAACACCAAAAAACTGATTTACTGCTGATATTGTGGGCAGTTAATGAAGCAACTAGAACCAATATGGCAGCAGGTGGCAAAAACCAATTTGCAAGTCAAGCAGAAAATAGGTAACATCTCTGGCAACAAATACTAGCTTCTAGCACATAAGAGTAAAGAGGTGGCGGCACGGCAGAGCCTTGGTGACGAAACGAGTCGAGTACTTGACATTTTTCACCTGCAGCAACAACAAACCTTCACCCAACAAACAGTGCTAGCATCAGTGCGACAGTACACATGAGATTTTGAGATACAATGGCCAGTAAAAGTTCAGGCCATATTTAGGGAGTTCAAGATGCTGTGGTTGCTTGGGATCCAGAATATACACTTCTCCAATACTTTACGAAGAGTGAGTCTGGTCACCGCTCCCTCCATCGAGTCTGGAGACAAACTCAAACAGAACGGTGCAATCAGATTTGTTTACTTCAGTGACGCATGTGTAAAACAAATGAGCTTATTGGTCGTCTATCATTTAGAACAGAATTCTCTCACCTTACAGATGTTTCTCAGTCCCCTTTGATGTTTTTTCCTTTCTTTTGTCCTCGTCAGCAGCCACGCTTGTTTTGATACAGACTGACCATGTGTTTCCGTGATTGGCTGATCTAACTGTCATTCATGCCCATCTGAACTCACGGAGATGAAAGCGGTGATCAGACTGATATCTATCTGTATGAAAAATACTGAAAGATCTCATTCTGGCCATCTGCCAAATTGAAGCTATAACCATTGGTGTCTGATAGCTTTAGCAAATAAATCCACTTGTCTTTTATTTTCAATGTTTTAAGGCAGGACCTTTAGTTGTGGTAATCCTACAATAAGCATGCTGTTGCCATGTCCAGGTTCAAGACACTTCCTTCACGTCTATATAATTTGTGATGTTTGTATTCACCTTATTCCGCCCCGCCCACTTTTGCCTCTTTTTGCCACAGGTCCGTGCTCCTGTAATAAAGGCACTTCCAGTTTGACGAAAACCCCGTTCACGCAAATGGCAAACAAGGGAAAAGTCTCATTATATAAAGTAGATTGATTTGTGCAAAATATTGAATGTGCACAAGCAACAACAAGTCTGCAATGCACCGATCTCCTGTGTGGCCTGAAAATGGCTTTTTAGTCCGTGTAGAACTTTCCGTTGCGCTCGCCTGCTCCATATAAACAAATACAAGGGAAAAAAGATGTCAATTGTAGGGGAGGTTTTCATTCTGTCTGAAAATGGACATAAACTTCCATTGCACATTCACTGCACACTAAGCGTTCATAAATAGTACTATATTACGGAATCACCAATATTTTTTTCAACTTAAACCACTCTGTTGCAGTTGCTTCTTTGACGTACAAAAAGTGGGAATCCAGTGAAGGAAATATGTGTTATTGACATGACACCAGGCCTGGTTTTTAGTCCTAATGCCCTCTGACAGCTAAATGACAGTTACCTCCTTGGCCCCGCAGCACTGGGCATTCAGGGGCTATCGAACTGCTGTGGACAACGCTTTCAGTACAGTACACTCTCTCACGCTCACAAACAAACAGTGCAAAGGGGCGGGGCTGTGACAGATGCATGTGGCGCTCCATGACAAGCACTCCGCCACTCCCGCTGGTCAGTGTGATAGATGAAAAGCCTGAAAAGTGCAGCTGACATTTAGGGGAGTGTTCATTTTGAGGGAAAAATGAAGCAGAATCAGGCTATAATAAATCGTGTTCGTGCACTGGACTAGAGTTGGATTTGTGTGTCGACTTCTGTGCAATGAAACAAAAAAGGACACATAATCAACAGCAATTATGGGCCCAAAGACCTAAAAGAGGTCTTACCCTTCTCTCCACACTAAACTGTACAAAATGTTATAGAATACAGTATATCAATGTCTCCTGATGGGCGGTAATGATGGGCGGATCGATACCAAATATTTATATATCAAAACCGACAAAGGTATTAAAAAGTATCAATACTTGACATTTCTCATTTACAATATTGAATATTAAATTACCTGAACAACTTCCTTTCAAAAAAAAAAAGAAACATATCAATCACCATTGAAGAAATTAAAGAAGCAGACTATTAACAAAACTATACCGACACAATAAAACAGTGACATTATTAAAAATAATAGATTATCGCTGATTTTCATCAATAATACACTCTTTTCATAAATATTCTCTGTCTAGAAGCTTTCAGTCATTATATTTCAACCTTTCATTTGGTTGATGATGTATTTAAACAATTTAAATATAGTATACATAAATATAGTCGACTAATCAGAAAAAAAAAAAATTGATTAGTCGACTACTAAAATAATCATTACTGACGACATTACATTACATTACATCACTTTTTTTCTATGGTGTGATTTGGTAATATTTTAGTAGGTGGTGTGGCACAGAAAATCTTTAACCAAAAAAAAGTGTGCCTTGACTCAAAAAAAGTTGGAAAACACTGCTTTATAAAACTCATTGGTATCAGTATGCTATTGATATTGTGATACTTGCCATAGTATCCTTAGTTTCGGATTAAATCAAAAATCACTGGTATCCATTTCTAGCATTTAGAGAGCACATTAGGATAGGGATATTCTATGGATGAATCTAGCAACTTCAGGGAAAAATCTAGTTTCAGCTTTTTAAAAAGTCAATTTTTATTTAGTTTTTTAAATTTTCCTTCTCTGCACTATTCTTTAGCTATGGTCATGAGTGTAGCTGTACTTTTTGTTTTGTTCTTGTTTTAGATGGGTAAGGGATAACGGAAAAGATGCACACTTCATGCCCCACATACGCCAGGAATCAAACCTGGGTCTTTTGTGATCTACGTCAAGAAGTCTAACCTCTTTGCCACCGTGTTGATAACTGTTAGACTACAAAAACTAACCAATGCCACTGGAAACACAACCCTTTTGGCAGCTTGATATCAATGTCTTTTTGTTTTCTTAATTACCTCTGCGCTCCTCAGTCCGTCATGTTGGGCCCCTCTTTCACCAGCAGCCTTTTGGACCCTGTTCTTCTCCTCTGTGTCGCTCTCTCTGGGGTCTTCAGCTGCAGTTCAGTGACAGCCATGTCAAAACACATCAGCCGCGTCCACAGTACAGCGGGTCTCAGTGCCATTCGGATTCACCTCCACCTGCACGGCCCAAATGGAAATATTACATCTCTCACGGGAACGCACCTCAACTCACCTCCTCTCTGAGCTCCACAGGCGGCTAAAGCGAAAAATACAATGGATCTTTATGGACAATGAACACTGGACAAAAATGCTCTTATTGGTGCGGATAAAAATACGTAAATGCATTATAAATACATGTATTCACGTTGATTTTCTAACAGTTTCAACCCTTGTACAGCTCTTTACATCAAATAATCATTCACCAACTTATGCCCATAAATATTCATACACCAGAATGCAGACAGAATCAAACTAGCATTCTTCAGGTTATTGGGCACAAATCTCTACCAGTTGAGATGATAAAAGCATGTACAGTCAGGTCCATAAATATTGTGACATAGACACAATTCTAATCTATTTGGTTCTATACACCAACACAATGAATTTGAAATGAAACAAACAAGAACTGCAGTCTTCCAGCTTTAATTAGAGGGTATTTGCATCCAAATCAGGTGAACAGTGTGGGAATTTCAACACTTTGTACATGTGTCTCCCACTATTTAGGGATGAAAAGTAATGACACAAATTAAAAATCATAATTCAGACTTTCACTTTTTATTACTCTGTTTCAAATTCTTTGCACACAATTACAACGTGAAGTCTGGAACGCATAGACATCACCAGACGCTGGGTTTCATCCCTGGTGTTGCTCTGCCAGGCCTCTACTGCAATTGTCTTCAGTTCTTGCTTGTTCTTAGGGCATTTTCCCCTCAGCAATTGGATTCACAGAGGAGAAGATCAGGGTCTAAAAGTTCGATGGTGTATGCAGCCAAAAAGATTAGAATTGTGTCGATATCCCAATATATATATGGACCTAACTGTAGTTTTGCTGGAGAAACCGGGGAGCACAACCGAGCACAACTCTGCTCTGTTCAGGGACAGGGAGCTAAGCACTTGGGGGTCACTGTGCGTTTTCTGGTTCAAGTGGAACCATAAACAAAGCATATTCCCTGATAAAAGATTCAGTAATGTACTGTCTTACTGATAAAACTGTTCTCAAACCTCGATTAGCTAAGCACTTGCAGGTATTTGGCGACATAGCTAATTTGTTCTAAGTGGTGGGATTTGGGAACACTGACAGTCGGTTCCTGCCAGACATGTGACCTGTACGCAACCCGCAGCCATCTTGATTCTTTTCACTAATGTAAACAAATGTAAACCCCAAGGAAAATCTGCATTAACTGCTCAAATATCAGAACAGTCCTAATATTTACTGTGGCTCTGACAATTATACAACAACAAATTACATCATACAAAAGCACAACTGCATATAAAAAGGCAAAGCACAAAAACTAACACTTGTCGCTTCCTGTTTAAACAATATGTCTCTGACCAGCCATAATATACCCATGAATTTAACTCTATTCTATATTATATAATTGACGTAGGTTGGCATAAACCAATTAGCTAAATATTAGCTAAATAACAAGCAAGCGCAAAAGAGAAACCCATGTAAAATAAAGACAAAACATGGTTTAGACCTTTGGTGTGACCTCGAACACCGCTCGAACTGGTGAATCCTAACTATGGGTAGTTATAAGAGTTTCACCCCCACATAAACAAATGTTAGTTCCAAGTCAAATACGACAATATTCTGATATTTAACATTACCCATTACATTTTTTTAGCCTACACATTAGCATTAGCCAAACTGTTTATACGTTTATTCAGGTGGAACACTCTGAAGTGGAAGCTTGAATGATGTTCAAGAAACAATTGACTTTCCAGTGTCCTGAACGCAGCTCTCAAAAAACTCTCAAATCATTATTTTTTCAAACGCTATCTCAATAAAAATACTTGCTTGAGGACTCAATGTTCATCTTACATAAATATATTGCATTTCTATTTTACATGTAATTATTTATGTTGAGCCAAAGCCATTTTTTTCAACTTCTCATTTTATTTTTCTACCGCAATAATAACTAACATGGGTTGAGTGAGATTTTTGCACTTGGATAAAGCCGCCGATCTTGAGCTTGTTAGTTCTACATTTGACTGTCAAAATCCTCCACAGTTTGTAATCAGTCTCCAACAGAGTGCTCCAGGCAAGGGACTAATTCTAATACAGCCATAAATGTGATAATGTGTTCAGTCAGGAATGATAGGACAGTGGGTAGTAAAGTGCGTAGCAACATCCTGGAGACCGGAGAGGAGATGCAAAACAATCAAACGAAAAAATATAATTAACTTGGCCATTGACAAAAAGCTTTTAATGTTTTTGTGTCTTTGTAAACCATGAACAGATCCTTATTTATATAATAGTGTCCATTTCCAATAAACCAATGCATCAGATGCTCTTATGGAGCTCTATAGGGACAAAGGAAACAGAGCAAATGGAATCACACAAGTCTGTAGAACGACTATTAAAAGCACTTATGGTTGACTACAGTGCATTTCCCCGATGACAAGGATTACATCAGTCCATATGGTACAGATACATTTTTCATGATTTATGATGTAACAGAAACAACAGCTAACAAAGGCTAATCAAGTCCACTGGTTGATGAATAAAGTACACACAATTACTGGATACAACAAGCATATATGTTGTAGATAATAATTTGGCATTCAAGGGCAGATGCCAAGCTGCCTGACATTTTGGAGCCAGAAATGTAGGTGAAAAGCCTTGCCCAAGGAGACAACAACAGTATGTTCTTTGATGAAGTTTGAACTCGTTATGCTGTGGTTGGTAGGTAAGCACAAGGATGACCACCTCAAATCGAAGAAAAAGAGAGGCAAATCGCTCAGTGTGGTGGGACATAAAGGTATGAACATTTAGGCTGCATTAACAACAAATTACTTTTAGTTTTTTATCAATCGTAACAGAGAGAGATTGGAATAGCAACAGGTGCCAGCATTTAACAACCCTAAAAGCCAGTGCACCCTGTCGTGGATTAAATAGAAATAGCCCGAGAGCTGAAAGAAGAGGCATCAAGTTGAAGTGCTAACACAAGAGAAGTTTATTTCCATCGGTACAGGACACGGAGACATGAACCTTAAGACATTGTGACTGTGTGTATTCCAGTCCTGGCTATGCTTCCACTGTAGGGAGTCATGTACTTCTAGAAAACATATAAATTATAATTTTTATGTATGCAAATGTCACTTTCTTATATAATTCTTATATAATTTATATTTATATAATTTATGGGGCATCAAAGTGGGACAATCTCTATATGCAATTGATTAAGACGTACCAAATGACTTTCAAATGCAGCCCTGAGCACACATGGCTTATGGAAGTAATTATAGCCTGTAGCTCTTTAATAGTCTTGAAATATGGATGAATGATAAAGCACTAAACAGACAAATACAGTTCATTTAGCATGCAGCACAACGGTTGTATAAATGTCAATCAATTTCTGGGAGGCAAACTTGCATGTATTTGTGTAATCTTGACGTTTTGTTTTGATTTTATTCCATGTCGCGCCTGGCTTCTAAAATGTATAGTATCGTCTGTGAGTAGAACTAGCTCTAATAAAGCTATCTTAAATAACTTAATAATCTCATCTGTTAATAATGATGTCCTGAATAGCTGTGAGCGTACAGTGCATGTTCTTGGAAGGATGTGGACCGGAGTGTGACATGTTGCGTGCACTTGACATGTGCCACCTCACATTAGGCTCTGGATGCAAGCTGTGGTCGCTGGCATCTCCGACCGCCGCGACAGAAGGCAGCTGACACCGCTCAGATCCACGCCGCTGAAGCCACTGTCGGGTTATGATCATACGTACTGCTCGGATTCCAGGTGTGTGATGGATTCAGATCTTTCCGTACAATATCCACAGTGTTAACCTCGCAGTGACGTTTTAGGTGCTTCGGGGAAGCTTGTGGAAATATACGACCTGTCTGATGGTGCAAATATTTTAAAATGCGATAATCTTTTTCACGTTGGGTGCACATAGAGCAAGGAATCATGGTCTTGGTCATGGTCAGGGTTTTCTGGTTTTCGCTTTTACATGAAGTGGCATACATACTGTCATAGAAGATAGAAGATCATTCTCATTTTGTTTGAATTAAAAAGAACATGTATACCTTTTGTGGTCACTGATGAATAACAAATTAGTATATTAACGTATTATATATATTATATTTTTAAGTTAACATCACTTAAACAGATGGGTTTTCTGTAACACTTTAGAATAACTCCCTTATTCCTGCCTTAGTAAAGCATTAACAAAGTAGTTTATTAACTACTATTGAATAGTTTATTAAGCATTATTCAGGATTAGTAACTACTTAATTAAGGTTAGGTTTAGGGCTAGGAATTTGGGTTAGAGTATTAGTTAGCCTGAATCATTCTTAATAAATTCTTTGTTCACTATTAATTAAGTCTTTATTCATGCTTTACTAAGGCAGGAAGAAGGGGAGTTATTCTAAAGTGTTACTGAGTTTTCTACTGTTATACACTAAAACAAATCAAGTGTACAACAACAACGAAACATTGGAATTTTAAACTTGCTTTTATGTTTTGCTTACTAAACAATTAGGTTTTCATTTAGCGAGTTACTTAAACCATTAAACCATACATTCACCTCTTTCAAATACTTGTATGTAAAATTCAATGATAATGTTGTGAGACATTTGATATGATAGATCCTTCCAACGTGCAGAAAGCAACAAATTACTGTTCAAAGTCTTTTTTAACCGAGACATCCTTGGCTGACCTTTTGTTCCGTGTTCGGGGCAGAAAATAATAGGCGTTGCATCATTAAAAATATTATTATGTAAATGAGCAGAGTTTTTCGTGGACTTCAGAGTGTGGACACAGATTAAATAAGGAAGAGCTGCCACTCAAAACATGCATTAGTGAAAGGCAACAGGGTGTTTGTGATGTGATGTTGAATTATTGTTTGCACATAATACAGTTAGGACAGTAATCTCTCTTTTTTTTAAATATCTTTGGAATAAAAAGGTATTTGAGAAAGCTGGACCTGCAGAACAGGTATAAAGAAGATTATATGCATTTTATCTCTCATCACGTGCCTGTCGCTGTCAACCAATCACAGCTTTATCTCGAACCATTCTTAAACAGGAAATGCACTCTCTGTCCCCTCCATCACGTTGCTTTTTTGACAGCGGGTGTTTTTAATTGCACCACAACCATCAGCCACCTCAGCCCATCCATTCAGATTGACTTCTCCTAAACATAAACTGGTGCATTACGTAACTTTTCTGATGGAGGATTTGCAACCTGTCTGTGTCTATAGAGTGGTTATTACTTTGCCTTGAAAATTACACAGTATGGCATGATTGTATCTATCTCCATGGAGACAAGCATAAAGCATATTTTGACTGATGCGCTTTGATGCGGACTGTCATAAGTGAACTGTACCTCCACATCTGAGGGGTCCCCAGAATGGTTTAGTGTAAGATGATTGGACAAGAGAGGAACAGAGAACAACCAAACTCACGCCAGCACCATAAATATTCTATTTCTAGTGCATAATGCGTCTGACATTACTCAAAGCATTACATAAAGAGAGGTTAAAGCATGGTGTAGAGGTGCAGAAAAGTGAAAGAAAAAGAAAAAGATGAGTATAAACTGGAAGGTGTGTTTTGTTTACTCTAGCTTTTGCTACATCTTACATGGTCTCACAGAGCAACAAACATGGAATGTTGAAACGTCTCCTTTGTGAATTGGAGAGATCGGCTGAATGAAGAGAGATTGGCTGAATGAAAATCTGAACTAAAACATAACTGTAGAATTTCTGACCCGGATCAAGGACAGAACTTTCCATATAACAAAATAAGAAAAGAAAGCATCTTAAGTATACCTTTTATCTTAGATTAAACTATGTCAGTGTTTTTAGGTCAAGTGCTGATTCTTTTGATCCCCTCTCAAGCCTATTGTTCTCTGAGTGTGATATTAGCGCGCTTAACATTGTGCTCTACCCCCCCCCCACCCAAGTGTCACACAGTATACAGCATACAGCGTTCCCTATATATGTCACACATTAACACAATCACTTCTCCCGCCTGTGAACATGCCGTCCATTCAGTCATATGGGGTTAAATCTCTTCCCGTCTGTCCAGAGGGAGTCCGAAGCGAGGTCTCCCTATAATGACTTCCCTTCGGATCAAATCAGGAGCAGATAATGCAAGTGGGAGCCTGTGCCACCCAAGCACTCCTTCCAATCCAGACAGTGTAAGGCCCCCGTCACCGAGAATGCATCTGTGTGAGACGGCAGACGGCCTTTAATGGAGGTGGAGATGGCATAGTAATACCTGCATGCCATTAAAGAGTTTTTAGCTGGCGCCTGACTTGCATCCACAATAAAAGTGGGACTGGAAAGTGCACTACATAACACCGGGTTCCTCATGTAGCATCCACACTACAGCAAACTTTCTACTTTGATTCAATAAAAAGGGAAAACATGAACCAAATTGGCGCAAAATGCTGAAATGAATGTAGGCTTTAATGGAGTTGGTGCAGTTATTGACCAACTTGGGAAACATTCAATGCAAGTAATTCATTTTTTTAGGTATACATCTCTTACATTTCCGTGTCAATTCAAGATAATAGTGGACCTTTTTAAGTTTTGGTGACTTTGCCAGAAACACTGAATAGAAGTGTTGAATTTGGAGAAAGAATCAACTTAGCCAAAGCTAGAATTTGAAATAGCAATCACTCTCAGCTCCAAAAGCCCTAGCACTTTGTATCAAGATAAAGAACCAAACAATACAAAAATATGGATTCAAAATTAGATTATATAATATTTAAGGAGTTCGGTTTTCTCATATACAAGACAGTCAATCACAATTGTTCACTGGTGCGAGAAGAGAAAACATCGATGTTAGCAATCACCACTCATCGTCACATAACACACCAATCAGCCGCAAAGCTCTCCTATTATTTTACTGTTAGTCTAAGCACAAATGTTTCTATACCTATTCTCCGCTCCGTGCACAATTCTATGTACGTCATCTGATTTCTTCCACTTATAGCTTACCATTATCATATTGTCTGAGAGTGTTGTGTCTGCTGAGTACAGATCAAGAGGCCTTACGTCAATGGGCCAAAAAGAAATCGTAGGATTATGATTACAAGGCGTGCATGCTGTTTGTATTTATAGCGGATTTAATAACGGTAATTATAAAGTTGGGTGGCAGGGAATGTCGTGACTGCCATGGCAAGTGATTGGGGGGAAAATAACCGGGTTGCCGTGGATAGGTTTAATGGGCTGTTGTAGCCTTGTCAGCTCATTGCACAGAGAAAGTCCCAAAAGAGAACACAGTTTGGAGTTACAAGAAATTGAACATGAAGCAATGATGATAAAGTAAAAGGTAATTTTGGTCAACAGCACAATGGTAGATATAGAAACTTTCCATTTGTGGGGACCTCTTGTCGAAATATTGAGGAAGACGGTGCAGAAGAAAAAAAATAGCGTCATGCGTCAGTGAGCACAGGCCATTGAAACTAATACAATGCAATACGAGTACGATTGATCTTCTTATTAAAGCTCATTTATGCTTTAGGTTTGAGAAGTATATGGATACGCATGGAGGCTTCTGTCTGTCCTCTGTGTTTTGTCCGTCATTTGGTCCAAAGCTTTATGGATGTGTCGCAGTGGAGTTGTACGTGGGCTGATCGTTGGGGACAGTACAGAGCAAGAGTCTTTTATCACCTCAATTTCTTGACTCTTTTTCTTTGATTTTAGAAAGTGAACTGTCTGGCCTAAAGTCTTAACACTAGGCAAATGATCAAGGGCCAAAACAAAATCCACAATGCAGCAATGGTAGCAACCAACATGTGCAACGCCTTTAACCAATGCATCATCGTGAGCACTTCTTGACTCTTTTACAACAAATTTCATCTAAAAATTGCCGCATTTGTTTTTCTAGTTGCACATTTTGACTGATTTAACCTGCTCGTTGGTGTTTATTTACCAGAACACACTTTTGGCACTGGCGGTTGTAAGTTTTGTTTTTACAGGGTGGCAGGGAAAACGCAGCCTACGAATGGCTTGTTTGTTACTGACCCGTCTGACCATCTTTGCTGGTGGGCTAACCTTTTCCCTAACCTTAACGATTTCCAGCTTATGCCGTCCTTACCTGACACAGACCGACTGCAACCCTGGAAGAAAGCAGCCAATCAGAGGTGACCATCAGCAGTTCTTTTCATGCCATCCTGTAAAACGTAAATTAGCGTGCAGCAGGCTCACATCTCCACGCACCTACTGTCTTGGCATGTTCAGTGTAAAGCAGAGGCGTCAGACTTGAGGGGTAAAGGGTACTGGTTTCCCCGGGGCCCAGGGCAGGGAAGGACCATAAAAAAGCACAAGATGTTCTTTTATCTCAGTTTTTCTATGATTTAATCTATTTTTGTTGTTTGTTATTGTGGTTTAGTAAAGTCCTTAGAAGACTAAAAAGTATTACGCATGACATTTGAGGCACCCTGTAAACCTTTTTAAAAAAGGAGGGAATTCCATATTAGCCAAGTTGTTCACAGATACTGTATGTGTGTCCTAAAAAATTATACCTTTTGAGACGTTTGTGAAATTGGTCTGGTTGTAATAAGAACAACAAATACATTTGCTGGGGCAAATAAATAATATACTAAATTGTTTATTAGGGGCCCACCGAAAAGGTTTGTACGTGGGACCCAGAATTTGGTGCTACGGCCCTGGTGTTAAGACTTAAGTCAGCAGAACTTACTTGAAATGATGAAGTAAAAGACAATGAATAACATAACTTAGTGAGACAATGTAAGGAATGTTTACAATTTATATTTTAGTCAGTAATATGTTTGGATTTACAGTGTACAATTATTATTATCTGGTTTCATATGGCTAAAAAAGCATGAGTAAAAAACAAGAAGAAACAAGAAACATGTATGAAAATAGAAATATATGCCCATTTAAACTGAATTAACTGTGCCTGGAAATATGGAATCAGTGGCAGTCTGACAGATGTAACAGAACAGTGCATCAGTCCAAACAAAGTAATGGTGCCAGCAGTGGTTGCTACGGGCAACAGAGTAAAGCAACCACATATGGCTTTATAACTGCAGCCGTTCCTCACAGGGATTATTGGAGCTTCAAGGCTGGTTCTGAAGTGACACTGAGGGCAACACATTTTGACAACTCTTATTTCGCTCAGCTGACTCGGTCTCACAGATGATACGTCGAAATGATTTTGGACACACTCACACCCAACCTGTCTCTTTTTATTCATGTCTGCAGTATCAGTACAGAGAGACAGGTACAAAGTTCAAAATGATTTTCTTTAGTTATGGGTCATGGTCATTTCTTTATGTGCATTCTCAACTACGAATGAAATCAATTAAAAGAATAATAGACGTGTTCAGTACAGTTTTATTGCGTCATCTATGCTCTTTGTTCTGGAAATGGGAGTTGAGGAGACGAATGCTTCTCAATAGACAATAGATCATTAGTCACTTAAGCTTAGATTAGAAAATCATTTATACACACTAACTGTTAATTGTGCATACTCCGTGCATAGAGAGTGCACTGGCAACTATTTGTTCAAAATCAATTAGACCGTACTGCATAAGAGTCAAGCATGCAGTATATGCCTCAAAAGACTGGAATTATGGCATGATATTTTCAACCGATACATCAACACTGACACTATCAATATATAAAAACAAATTCACAGTGAGGTCCACAAATTCTAGAATAAAAAATAACTAAACTATTTGAAAAAGTTAATCAAATTAGAATTTGTCGTGTATTTTTTGATGATTGTGTAAATAGCCATATCTTGACTTTCATTCCATTATGGGTTTGCCGCTCGCACATGACCATTTGCTGAATGTCTCCACCTTCTCACTCCCCATTTTAAATTTAAGCTGTCCTGTCCAGTAAAGCCTTCAGACCAGAAAACCTTTCATACTTTCATATAAATATCGGAGAATCGAACCAACGCCAATACATATATTTTATCACTGACACCAGTTATAGCAAAAAATATTGTAGATCCTTGTTTATTATAAATATTTTAGCTTTAGATGGCATTCTGGGAAAAGTAGTAATAGTGAGGGATAATCTACACACTCAACAATACTTTAAGGGAAGTACAAAACTATTCAGAAACAAAGAGAAATACAACACGAATTAATTATTTCTCAAGTTTGGTATGCATAAGCAGATTGTGTCAGTTATCAGAAGTTGAGTGATGATATTATCTTCCAAGTAGCTTCTGCATCAAACTCCATTAGGCTACAGAATTGAGCTGTCACGGCATCTGCGAAAAACATTTACAATCATCAATATAATGTACATTTGATATGAATCTTTATCGTGTTTTTCCCCCTCACAAAAACACTTGCACATTCCAGATATCAGACGGCAGCCATTATAACTACATTAAGTTATCCAAACAATTAGGCGTCTGCGTGCTGAGTGTTATCACGAGTGGCAACGCAATCTCCAATGCAACGTTACTGTGACTTTCCATCGCTATCGGTGCTGAGCTAAGTGGAATTACAATGTTCAGACGCCTAATTGTCACTGGCTAATGAGTGAGTGTGCAATTTGCTGTTATGATTTTAAAAGACAAAAGCAATCAGGCCATGGTTTAAATATAGCTTGAACTAGATACTGAGTGAAGTCGTGATAAGTTTCATTTCAAATAGGAGATGATTAGCATTATAAGTTTTAAAAAATGAAAAAGTGCTCAGAGAGGAAATTTTGTTGTTCACTGACGTAGTTAATCAGAATGGATCAAATTAGATAATACATATGCGGAGGTTTAAAGACATGGATAGTTTTATAGCAGTAAAAATGTATGCGCTTACACTGAGCAAGCTCCACAAACCGTGCACTTATTTGGCATGAAAGGGGAGCTTCCTCTTGCTTGTTTCCATGGAAATGTTGTTCCTTTGGCTATAATATTCCACAGTATGACATAAAACATAGTATCTATCTCGATGGAAAACGCTCTTTCTAGAATTGATTTCATTATGAGTGTTTTCATTTCTCACATATGGCTTGTCAAACATGCTTTGTTATTGTGTGTGACGTCGCCTCTCCACAGACTTTTTACTCGGCCTGGTAGCGCCACCTGCTTGTCTCCATGAAGACAGACATGTTTAAAGCCCCTGTACCTGATTTTATTGTTTCGCAGTCCACATGTATCACTCAGTTACCTCACTTATAGTCCTCCGTCAAAGCGCCATGCCCTTCCCCGACGCACACGACTGCCAATCAAAAAGCTCTCGGCTCTTGTCAAGTTTTTAGATTGGCAGGTGTGTGCGTCGGGGAGGGGCATTGCGCCTTGACGGAGAAGCATAAACCAGCCTTAATGCAGTCCCAGCATCCCAAATATTCAAGCGAGTTTTGCTAACAAACATTAGCAGGCAAACAACGCACTTCCTGCCTCTCGTAGGATAAAACGCTCTATAAATAGATGCTGCTGTGGTATCATTTTCCCCCAAATGTGGCTATACTGATTTTATTTTACATGCAGAGAATGAGGCACACGAACTAGATCTTTATGTTTCAAAACAGTAAAAATCAGGTACAGTGCCTTTAATGCCACACTGTGGAGCATTTAACTACACGGCAGGGTAAATCAATATGATCTCCATGGCATACTCTCCACCAGAAAAGTTATGCAGTGCACCTTTATGTCGGTTTCCTCAAATGTTTAGTTAAACACTCTCCAATCTGTGAAACATTTTGAAAAAATGTTGACCTTTTCCCAAACTTTAAAAATGTGTTTTTCTTCATATAAATGTAAAATCTCAAATGTGGCTGAGTGACATTTCATTCTCGCCTCACTGCAAGAAGGTTCCAGGTTTGACTCCTGGGTCTTTCTTTGCAGAGTTTGCGTGTTCTCCTCGTTTCTATGTTTCCTCCAACGGTTCTGGGGGATGAGTCCCTGAGCAACGTACTGATCAAGACAATGATGTCAATGGTTAATTAAGTGAAAAACAGCAACATTTAATAGAGTGTGTTTCAGGTGCAGCAGGATGGAGGCCCCAAAGCTCTGCTCCGACTTGGACGCCAACAGGATCAGAGCGGTCCAAATGAGGTCCAGGCGAGGGATGGCTCCACACCAGCCATTGGCCGCTGATAGAAGAGAGGAGCGAGTGTTTGAGAGGAGGCTAATGAAACAAGTCTAGCAGGGGTTTAACATGAAATCTAATGAACAATCAGGGACGGCCAGATGGACACACATGCTCCAAGTGTCCAAATTGGATGGAGCAGAGCGCAGAGGAATGAGGCAAGTCCCAGCGCCGTTAAAAGTGTGGGTTCATGGAGAAAATGGAGTTAAGCTAGTTCAAATGAATACACTGGGGCACCAACTTTTCATCAGACTTATTACTGCGGCCTCTGAAAAGGTGATAACTTGGAACGAGGCCGAGCTTGGAAAAACAAAACACTTGCACCATTTATGATTCCATTACCGGGTATTTCTGACTGATCATGCAATAATTTTGTAAGAAAATTAATTTGCCAATGAGGTGAGTGAAATTATCTTAACCCACTGGCAGATAATGTGGCTTGAATAAGAAGTAACGTATTGAAACAAGCCAGAAAATAGTCTTAACATGCCTGAAATTAAGATTAATATCATGAAATCAAGACATTTTTTGCTGTGAATGTGGCTTGCTCAGTGGTGGAAAGTTTGTACTCAGGTAAAAGAACAGATACGTGGTTAAAAAAAAATAGTACTACTGTGAAATTTGTAGAATACTATGGGGAAAGTATAAACGTGTTTGTCTTTTTATTCAAAAGTTGATTCATGAAACATCTGCCATTTCTCTTAGCTTTTGGCCAATCAGAGCAGACGATTTTTAAACATCTACTCAATTATAGTAACTTGAGAATGTGTATGGTTTGTAGTGATTGATGCTGTTACTGTGTTTCTATACAAATGCAATAAATACAAATTGGTCCTTTGATGGATTTCTGAGTGACAATTGTTACAGCAAGATTCAGTAACTAAGCTTGAATGTTATGTCCTGTATTTATTGCACACATTGCTGCTGTGTGAATGCCTTTGTGACGTGGTTGGTGCTGGTCAGACTTAAGCTTCCCAGTTTTAACTTTTCACCCCAGCGTTTTACAAAATCCTTCTCAAAAACAACAAGGGTGGATACATTGACATCTGAACTGTAATCAGAAAATCCATCTGTAAATCCAATCTGTGTTGCCCATAGAGACAGTGAGGCAGCCCTTCTGGTCACTGGGGCAACCTCCCAAACATGTCAGCTGATCTGGAGAGCGATGACCAACACCCCAGCTTTAGCATGTAGGATGAACCAGTTTTTGAGCGCTCACCTCATGTCGGCTACAGACTATGGTGACACCAATCAGGAAAGCACAGGTTTCAGTGGAACCTTCAGTTGATCTTGCTTATTATTAGCCTATACATTTAGGCTTTGAATTACATAATTGTTTGTCCAAATATTATGCATTTCTTGTATTGTTATTAGCTTTTAAACATGCTCTTGAGTACCTTAAGGCCTTGATTTTCAACCAGTGTGCCAGGGAACACTAGTGTGCCTTGAGGTTTTGCCAGGTGTGCCTTGAAAAAATGTCCAATTTCAGTTTACATATTGACAGTTGTGGATGGAATTTACTCATGTATCATTTTGGATTGTCCTGAGCAACTTCTGCACCTAAAAACCAGCAGAACCATCACTATTGACAAATTTAAAGAACCAGACAGTAGCACAGACATTATTTACCATATTTCTTTTAACTAAATGGTCTGGTTTGGTCATGTTTTAATTGTAGTTGGTGTGCCGTGGTATCATGTCGACCCAAAAACCGTGCCGCAACTGAAAAAAGGTTGAAAAACACTGCCCCAAGGCATATTTTAGATTATTATTATTTATTTTTTATTTTTTTAAACTAAAAACAAAGTATACATCTGCACTGGTTGCCCTGACACTTGCTGACTTACTTACTCACTTACTGTTTAGGTGCCATCTACTGGCTGCATAGCGCTTACTCAAGCTGAAGATATTTGAGCCTTCTCGAAGAGCGCGAGTTAAACTAGCAGCTACAATGACTGTGTTTAGTCACCTTATTGCACCCCGCCCCCTGCTGTTCATGGCTCTTACAGGCTATTGGACCATGCAGGTTTATGTTGAAAGACTATTCTTAGCTGCAGACAGTGCAAAGCAGTCTGATTTTGTCACAACGTGCATTTTGAGGACGTCATTTTGTGTTATAGCCTATCTCCACAGTTAAATATTATAATGTAAAATAATAATAATAATAATAACACATCTCAGTGGAAATGAAAAGGGAGCAATAATGCAAGAGTACCGAAGTTTTGATCCTTATCTTCTGCCTGGCCAGTTAGTGACACCACTAACTGATTTTTACTGTTGCGAAACGGGAAGCACAAAACTAGTCCATGTTCCTGATTTTCTGCAGGCAATAAAGTAAAATTTGCGTTGTCCCAGCACAGATATATTGTAAAAGCATCTATTCGGGTGAAAATGAGACCACAGCGCTTTCTCTGCATCAGATTTACAGAGCGTTTTATGAAAAGTGCTTATAAACTCATTGCAGTGAATATTTAGGATGCTGGGACTGCATTATGAAAGAGAGCAATACGTTTGACTGCTGTAAAGACTTTAACATTAACTAGTTCTGTTTTTTACATTTCAAAACAATAAAAATCAGGCACAGGGCCTTTAAAAACTTATTTTAAACTTTTGCAGACATTTACAGCTAAGCCCCACATCCCCTCTCTATCCCAGAGAATCCCTCAAAACATTCAAGAGCAGAGTGGGGGTGGTGACTCTCTGATCATAAAGTTTATTACCTGGACAGTAGGAAATGAGGCTAACGTTAAGTCTGCAAGTAGGCTAATAACGTTTATTAGAATAGTGACATGATATTCCTCCACTGGTCCCTCCTGATGGCGGTAATCCATTTCCAGTTATAGTAATTCTTTCTTTTGAGACTTGTTGTTAGTAAAGAGAAGCAAGCAGATGGCATTGGGGTTGCGTCAGAATGTCATTTTTCACATTTCTACCAGACCAGACAGTGAGATGTAATGAGTAGTTTAAGAAGAGACACAGGCCAAACTTTTTTTTTCCTTCAGGTGTTTTTTTTTTTTTGTTTTTTGGTGAGATTGCTCTCTCATCATATCGGCTTTCATGTGGAAACAACAAACTTGTCCAACCTGCTCCTTAAGATGTTTGATTACTTCATTTAATCCACTTCATCCATAGATTTCTCTGGGACATTGTAACTTCAAAGGCCGTTTTCTTAAAATGCATTTTCTCCCGCAGAGACGTAAAGTTCAGCCTTAAAGCTCCTACACACACCAACCTTTACAATCTTGTACTTAAAATTTTGACAAAACGGACGGAAGGATTTGTTGATATCTAATTCTAAGCCTGATTTATTAAAGTTTTAAGTTTAAAAAATTAGGTTAAATTTTAATTTTTAGGCCAATTTTCAGTCAGATGTAGTTTAATCAAAAACTAAATAAGAAATCTAGAATCTCTGCTGTAAAGTTTTTTGTAACTAATATGTGTACAAATTGAACCAAGAAATTTAAACCTGGTTCTGTCTATTTTTCAGACTGACATGTTGCAAATATGAGCATTTTTGGCTAATTTTACACACAAAATGTCTTATTTCTATATGAAAACATTACATGATGAAAAACGTATACTTATGAAATACATACTCTTTTTCCTATTCACCTACAGTGTCTCGCCTTAAACGAATAAATTAACTTCGACACAGAAACAACGCAATGGAGAGTATAATTAGCTGTTGATAAGATTATGATGAAGTTGAAGACTATCAATGTGCAGCAACAAAATCAAATGCCTTGGATAGCTTCTGTCCAGAAACAGTTTAGCCATCTGTTTTGTGAAAAGAGCTCAATCTTAAGAGGAAACTTTATTGGTCTGGCAACGGGGAAATTGTAAGAGCCATAAATCCCATCTCTTGTGGCCTCTCCAACCACCAACATATCACACTTGACTTTAATACAAATTGGACCTATAAATAGCTAAAACAGAGGTGACAATTTCCCATCTCAAAGACACCTGAGGACTGCGGATGATTAAAACGTGTCAGAAGTGAGTTAAAGTGGCGTGGGAATATGGATCACGTCTCCACACCTGATGCTCCGACTTAGTTTTCACACGTTTCCATTCGCCTGCCTTGACTTTCGGATCACGGACTATGCTCATTACAGATTGGGAGCAGGTGCACTGGATGACACAATGCTCTGTTGGTCACCACATCAGCGACCACAAAGGCACCGTCAGAGTCTTAAAGGGGCTCTGGGGGGGCTTCAGATGGAGTATTCAATATCTGTCAGAAATGGAAGGCCAAGAAATATAAGCAGATGCAGGAAATAGGGCTTTGCTAAGAATTGCCAAATTCAATTTAACTTTGCTTTTCAGACTCCAGGCTTTTGGTGGACGAGAGTGCTTTGTTGTGTTAATGTATATGTGTAGATGTGGTACTGAGGTACTTCCCAGCAAGATGGTCCTGTACAAAAGTAAAAGTTTTGTTCTTAAGTATATGTTACCCATCTATACTTTTGTACGGTTTACAATGAAAATGTTTTACTTCGTTTGAGAGCAGGTATCTGTTGTTCCTACTGCACGTTTTTCTCCTGGACTGAAATGTAGAAAGTACTTTTGATATCTTTGGTCAATTCGCATTCATTTCTAAATTGTAAACTCAAAACCTTTCAGAGGAATGTCACTATGAATGTGATAAAAATCTTATCCACACTTCTTCTGAAAGACAATAAATTAGGAGATGTATTTACTTTGTTGACATGTTTTGGCTGCTATCTGCGAGCCATCTTCAGCACTGTCACTTATCAGCTGATGCTACTTCCTGGGGCTGGGGCGTGGTCAGCCTGACGGACCTGGCAGGTTGACCACGCCTCCTGCCACCCGGTGCTCTCTGGAGTAGCGTGTCCCATGTGCGGGACAAAGGGAAGGCTCTGTCGTCACGGTTGATGCTGTCAGTGCCTCGCTTTCTGATTTCATTCGCCCCCTAAATCCAGCGTTTTAACCTGTTATTCTTTGATCCAATGACTTGAGTCCATAACGTGTTTTTTCTCTTTTGCAATGGTCAGATATGGCTGTTCATGGTGACATTCTTCCTAAAGGTTTCGAGTTCAAGTCCGAGCAGTGAGCTACAAAAAATATTCAATAAAATTCACAAGAAACATTTAGATATTGATTCAAATTGACCAAAGATAAGGACAATTCTTTACTAAGATCACCACATTTTTCAAACAAGGAACCTTTACTTAAGTAGATTTTTATTTGTTATTGTCACTTTAAAATTCTTCCTAAAGGTTTTCGAATTCAAGTACGAGCAGTGAGCTACAAAAAATATTCAATAAAATTCACAAGAAACATTTAGAAATGGATTCAAATTGACCAAAGATAAGCACAATTCTTTACCAAGATCACCACATTTTTCAAACAAGGAACCTTTCCTTAAGTAGATTTTTATTTGTTACTGTCACTTTAACTGAAGGTTGATTTTTTTTGCTCCTGTATTGGTACTTTTTCCTAAGTAACAAAAGTGAGTCCCTACTCCTCCTTCTACTCTTTTTGGGTTCTTAAGGGTACTTCAGTTTCTTCCATCAACCTACAACAAGCACAAAAGGCTAATCCTCCATCCAGTCCTAATACATCCTGACCAAACCAAGCTCAAGAGCTGGAGTGTGGAGACTGTTCCTGACATGTTGACATTAAATGGGTCAAATTTGCCTGTAGAGACAACAAATATGTACATGTAACCTGTCCATTCAGTGCAAGTTACATGGTGATGGTTGGTGCAACTTGCAACCACCAAATACAGTAGCTGACACTGGACAGGGCCAAAATTCAATAGAGTTTCCAAGATGTAGTTTGCTTAGATGTACTCATACTCCATTATATATGCTATATGTATGTGTGTTCTATGATTATTTTTACTTATATGCTCTTGTAGGTGTAATCTTCAAATAAACCTCTCTTGCGTATCTTCAGCGGTTGCTTTCTAATCAGCACCAACAAATGTGCGTGTTAAAGCATAAGGTTTGCACCAACAAAGGATTACAAAATGATTTTATTTTAAGCGTTGGACATTAACAGATCTGGAAAACCTGCTATAACAAATTTCCTCGTTATCTTTCTACTCCACATTCTCTCGGCAAACGGGTACAAAATCAGACTCACAAATCAGGATGGTTTTCCAGTGATGCGATGACTCTGACGCACACTCATCAACCAGCATCATTATCTCCCACACTCACTGATTGACAGACTGACCATCACACACAAACGGACGACCCGTGCAGCAATAATTGACCAATTACTCACGTCCCGAACACAGTGTACCAGAGGAAGGCCTATGCAACAGAACTGACTTTAAAGAGAATAACTAATGTTGCGTGTATTGATTTTAGTTGCTTTTGTGGGCTGTTGTGCAGAGATAGGGCCAATATCAGATGTTTGTAATGGGCCTGTCCTGTATTTCAAAGTGATCTTGTGAGTGTGTGGACGGAGTCGGCTGGCTGTGGTCTGAAGCCCGGTCTGATCCAGAGATTACAATGTAACTCGCCTCTGTGCGCGATAAGCTGCAGAAATCCTTCGGCTGTAACATTCCTTCAACATTTGAGTAGGCGTTTTTAGAGAGATAAATAAAGAAAAACAGGAAATAAATCATGGAGTTATTGATGCATTAGGGAAAAGCTTACGGCAAACATGGTTGGTCGCTGTCGCCAAATGCAGATGGAGACAAATTAGGCCAATAAAGTGACTTAAATGCGTATCGTAGTCATCAGAAAGCACATATAATATTAAAGGGGACATATAATGCAAAAATCAACTTTAATGAGCGTTAATTCTTGTTACGACAGTGTTTGCTCATCATTAGTTAACTCAAAGTTGTATTTAGATTGATTCATGCATGTTGGAGTGATCCTGTATTGTCCTGCAACGGAAGCTTGAGTACTCAGAAAATTCCTGTTTTCTTTCTTTAAAAATTTCAAACAGAACAAAAAAAAAAGGAAAAAAACAACAACAGGCACAACAGAACAAGAGCAGAGGGAGTACGTAAAGAAAAATTAAAATAAATAAAAAGACATCCAAAGAAAATTAAGGCATATTGGGTTCGTCTTTTCTACAGCCAAATGTATCCTCTAAAGCAGGGGTGTCAAAGTCAAATGGACGGAGGGCCAAATAAAACATTTGGCTACAAGCCGAGGGCCGGACTGTCCAATGTTCATTGAAACCAAAATTTAACCTACTGAAAACATAACAAATATATTACAATATGATTGGATAAATAAAGCAACATTTTCTTATGACTCTGTCAGTAATTTTTAATTTCAACAGGCACAAAATACAAATGTCCTTTATATAAAAAAAACTCATAACATGAACATTGAATGAATGAAGTGATATTATTCAAGGCACCATAAGTATATTCTCTCATTTAGCAAAAGTGGGCTGAATTTAGGCAACTTCAAAGAAATAAATAATATCAACAATTTTCTATCATTCACTCAACTGAAATAATTTTAAAAATATATTGCATTGAAATACAATAAAATAAAGTGCAAAAATCTCTTAACCAAAACAAGACTTTCTTCAAGGATGCATTGTGGGAAATGTAGTATTGGTGCGTACATTATATCTGCCTGCGGGCCGGATCTAATAATAAATTAATATCATCACGGGGGCCAGATAAAACTCTCTCGAGGGCCTGATGTGGCCCGTGGGCCTTGACTTTGACATGTGTGCTCTAAAGGTATCCATTGATTGTGCCCATGGCAGTGGTTTTGAGGCCCAAATACATAGTCCTGAAATCGAGTGGGATGGAAAAATCAATGACAGTCTGGAGTAATAATATTTCTGACAGTAGAAAAGTACTGTTTTCACCTTCCCCCTGTCTCCGCCCACATTATGCCTGCATTATTTGAAACAACTGGTCTCGGAGTGACACAAGTTTCTAAGGTTCTAAAATGTCACATTTCACATGCCACTTTTCAACAATAAAAACATGTAAATGACAATGACACTACTTGACACTCCTTGCTACAGTGAGAGGCGGGGCTTATTAGTTCTGCAGTTTTAAACAGGGAGTCAATGAACCCGTTTCTATTAGCAAGCTATTTTAGATGAATTTAGTGTTTTAAAATAAACAAAATGATGATTTACATATGGTATAGTTTAATAGTAGCTGGGAAAAAAAGGATAAAAGTATCCTTTAAGGGTAAGTACCTCAGTGACAATGGTGTAACATGGCATATGCTACATTTATTTATTAAACAACAGGGCTAAAATCTATCTAAATCTAAATCTAAATCTAAATCTAAATCTAAATCTAAATCTAAATCTAAATCTAAATCTAAATCTAAATCTAAATCTAAATCTAAATCTGTTTTCCGTACCTGGGCTGCAGCACACGTCATAAAAAAATAAATAATGAGAGTACATAACAATGCCCCATTTGAAGAAGTGCAAATTTAGACTTTTGATGATTGTCCCTGTAAATGCAGACTTTTATTTCAGACAGTTCAGAGTGATCAGAGTGCAGTGTCCTTGAACCCATCGTAGAGTGTTACATGTTAGTCCCTCTTACCTAAAAGAACAGGTTCATAATAGCTATTAGGAAATATTAATGTATGCTGCATGTTAGGCTTGTTAAAAGAGCCCTTTCATTCACAGTTTTCTACAAGACTAATTGTATAAACGACATTAAAACCTCTACATGCAAACAAAGAACGCTCCTAATGGCTTCTATAAGACCACTCTAAGGATATGTCTATGTTTGTGCGCTGGCCCCGGTGCCCTCCATCTCTCTGCAGACATCTCTGTTCATTTCCTTTACAACACATTCTTACACAATGTGTGCTCCAACCTGCTGCACCAAGGAAAGAGCCTTTCAGTTCTGTGTCTTTATCCTAACGGCATTTGAAACACGTACGGTCAGACATGGGTTACTATTGCTTTTATTATTTGAACGAAAGGTTTGTGTCACGGTCCAAATCAACATGACCAGAGCGTTAACATTAATCTGACCTCTACAGCTACAGCAGACGTTTCTCAACAACAATGAGTTTCACGCCCTCAGAATAAGTCAACAGGAATGACAGGAAAAACTGGAATGATTTTGACAAAGAAATCAAAGAATCAAGAACAATAATGTAAAATAAAAATAAGTTGTTGCGGTTAAATAGGTGGATGAGTGTTGAATGTTATTGAATGCAAAGTATAGAGTAATGTGTTAAGTACAAGTTGGAAAAGAGGGCAGATAACATGATTGCTCTTCTTTTGTCGCAGATGATGTATTTTTATATGTAAATAAAAGGGGAAAAAATATTTTAGGCTCCTGTGTATACAAATCAAAAGATTCTCCAACTTGGTATATTTCAGACCTCCATGAACTTGCAGTACATGAGAACTGATGGCTGGGTCCAACACTGACTTGGCGGATGTTTATAATGATCACTGCATCCAACAGATCAGTCTGGAGATGCAAAACTATTTTCTCCGGCTAAACTCGTGGTCTTTGGCCCGCAGAAACAGAATGTGTCAGCAGTCACCTCCAGTCTCTCGCTCTAAAACCTACAAATCAAATGAAATGAAATCTGGGGGTAATAATGGACTCAGACTTTAACTTTGACAGCCACATCAAATCAATTGACGGCTGAAAGATTTATCTGCTCTCTTCTGTTTTAAAGCGTTTTTGTGATTCTTAATGTATTTTTTTCCTGTTATGTAAAGCACTTTGAATGGTACAAATTGTGCTCTACAAATAAACTTGCCTAATACGTTTTATTTGTAAGCGCCTTTCTAAACACCAAGAACACTGAACAGGAGAACAAGTGTTTTAGAAATTAAGTCAGAAAGATATATTTGGAGACAGAAATTTTAAGAACTTGGGTTGACGGGGGAAACCGGAGCTAGGGACAGGGTCATCGGACTGGGGGAGTAAGGGGTCCTAGTTTCCCCGGGGCCCAGGGCAGGAAGGGGCCCTCAAAAGCGTGAGATGTTTTTGTTCTCAGTTACATTTTTCTAGGCTTTAAAATTGTTGTTGAAAAAGACAATGTGAGAAAAGTCTAAAAACAGTTATCAGTGGGCCCCATCAAACCTTTAAAACAGAGGAAAATCATTGCGTACAAATGAATCAAGCTGTTTAGAAATAAAATTAGTAATTATAATTAGCAGTTTGTGTAATTTCTTAAAGTAATAATACATTTCGAGATCAAAGAACAGGGCTGTATCAAAATATGGGCTGTGGTTACGCTGGATGTCGACTTATTGCTAATGTGTAGAAACCATAGGGTGTATATTATAAAAAAAATAATAATAAAAGTTTCCGCCACGCCCACTTTTGAGTCCGGAGAATAGTGTGAAACATTCCAGACAAAACTACAATATCTTCATAGAGAAGCAGGAGGCAGACCTTCAGCCAGAAAAGGTCCATACTGTGCCTTTAAAGATGACACACAGCCCTCTTAGATTGAAAAACAAAACAAAACAATGATTCCAATGTGTGTCTGTGCAGGTTTTCCACTATTATTGTGGATTTTTTGATTGTTTGGAAGGAAACAGAGGCACGTTTGTCTGATCTTCTTTGTTTGACTCCGTATGCGTGCACCTCCACCTCTCCTATAAGTGCATGTGCCGTACAGTACACCCTATGTCCCGTGAATGTAACCACGAAATCAGCCACTCTTTCAAAGCAACAGACTGTGAATAACCGCTACTTAGCAATCAACGGCTTTGTGTCTTCATGCATGATAATTGCAACCCAGAGGAATCTCACTAAAATAGTCCCACACAACTTGGCTTTTACATCCTCCGTGCCGTTTCCAAAGCGGCTTCACAGATAAAGATCACACCGTAAGCATCTGCGAATGTCGCTATACGTTTTACGGCGCTTTTGGGTCGTGCTCTTATTGACGATGTGGTCGATGAAAAGCCAGGGGACAAGAATGCTTTTAGACGAAGAAACAAAAAAGGGTTATAGTATTATGAAAGGAGCCATAGAGGACATATATAATGGACCTACATATGTTTTCTGCTTCAGGCTATGAGCTAATACTTGTCGATAAAGAACAATGCATGCAAAGAGGAACTATGGATTCGCACATCGTGGCATATGGAGAAAAGGGCACGGTGTTTAAAAACTGAATCAAGGTTGCTTTTTGACAATTGTACATTTTAAAACACAAATCTTATGTCTAATTGGTACGTTCGAGCATTTTTCCTTTGTTCTTGGCCCTGCACATGATAATATTTATGGGCTCCTAATATGCAAATGTAAATTGACGGTAGAATTTCTGAATAAAGGCTTCGTCATTCCGACTGAGTGGCAGAATTCTCAACTGATGAAATGTGTTTCTTTGCTTTTTTGCCTAAATTTTGTCCTTGGAGCTTTTGTTTTGCTCAAATTAACTTTATCTGACAAAATGGAAATATGACAAAATGAAAATAGTTTCTCAGTTGTTGCTTCGACTGTGCAGAGCTTAGCTAGCTTGTTTGCTAACAGCAGTTGGAGATTTAGGACACTTCAGCTCACCCTAAACATCTTATTTAAGGAGAAAAGGGTAATCGGTTCAACTGTGTGTCTGTGTCAGTGTTAAATGTAAGCTTTTACAGGAGAAATTGTCACAGTCATTGCTAAAATTCTGAATGCCGTATCATCATCTGCATAACCACTATTTAATATCAAGGAATTTTTTATTTTTACTTTATATGGTGGGATAATGACTGTGGTATGTATAAATGATAGTTTTACACCAATCAAGAAATGGTTTGTAAAAAAAGTTTTCTTTTTTTTTTTCAGGAAGTAGAGTAGAGTTCTTAAACATATCAATGACATTACGATAGGGAGACTCACAATTACATCCAAAGGTAGTAAAATTATAAACCTAAAACCAAAATAAAATAGCTAAATTGGGATACAATTTGTAACTTAAGGCGAGATACTGTAGGAAAAAAACCGTAAATGTAAAGATATCTATTTGAAACTTTTCTTGTAGTTTACTCACATAAATGTAAGAAAAAGTTTTTCATCATGTAATGGTTTACATGTAGAAATGAGGCATTTTATGTGTAAAAATTGCCAAAATTACACATATTTGGGACATATAAATCTGAACAATTGACAGAACCAGGTTTAAATTTCTTGGTTCATTTTGTACACGTATTAATTACAAACATTTTACAGAGGGGATTTTGGACTTCTCATTTAGGTTTTGCGTAAACTAGATTTGACTGAAAATTGTGCCTAAATTTTTAGAATTAGAGATCAAAAAATCCTTCAGTACGTTTTGTTAAAATCTTGTTGAGTCCAGGATTGTACAGTTTGGTGTATGTAGGGTCTACTTTAAGGCTGATCTTTATGTCCCAAAAGGAGAAAAATGCATTTTAAGAAAACAGAATTTGAAGTTACAATGTCCCAGAGAAATCTATGGATGAAGTGGATTAAACATAAATAGGCACATAAAGGCAGATATGTTGAGAGAACAAACTCACCAAATGTATTTATTTTTCAATCTGTATTTATAAAAGGACACACTGCAATTACAGCTAAGATCTGTGGAAAGGCCATCCTGCTCACAAGGATGCGGGTTTTTCAAGATACTTTTAGTTATTAAAACACCTATAATCAAATCAATTAAAACACCTATAATAAAATCAATGATAAATATATTAAATGACAAAGTGTGGAATATTTTTAAAAGCAAAACCATCTCCGTGGAGACAAGCAGGTGTTGGATCTCTCACTATAAAAGATACTATATCAACCAGAGCATTTTTTTTTCCTCAATTGCCACTAAGGGTAGCTCAATGTGTTCAACATTACAGTAATTCTAACCATGTAAACGAGAATATTTCCCATAATAAAAACTGCCATCCAGCTTCAAGGTCTTCATTAGCCCCGTCAACATGTGGCCTTGTCTTTATCTCTTGTTAATATGTGAATAATGGATGATTCAAGGCCAGCAAACGTTAAATTTTTACAAAGTATCCTTGAAAGTCGAATCTGGAAACATTTCGGTTTAGTTTAGTGTCCTGTTGCGCACATGAAGGCTACAGCAGCCAGTGTGACGCTGACAGGAAGCCGATAGCTGAGAGGAGTGTTGGCTGTGAGGCGGGTCAGTTGTACAGTGGACACGGCTCTCAGTGAAATGGCTGGAAGCAAACATTGACCAGTTCATATTCAATAAATCCCTTCCTCACATAACAGACAGCCCGCGGCACACTGTGAGCTGACACAAATGGGGTACGATCTAATACACGTAAAGCACTGTCTGTAAATACACACGTGGATTTAAATACGGTACGTGCAATTCTCTTTTTGTCAACTAAGCTTTTAACCATATCATAACGGCGTTCCCTCATCATTCATTTACTCAAAGTTGTATTTTTGATACATTTTTTTGTCTTGCATTCGAAGCTCGAGTGTTCAGGAAATTGTTGTTTTCACCTACCCCCTATCTCCACCTACTTCAATGTACTTACTGGTGATTATTGACAACATTCTTACTCCAGAAGCCTGTTTCAAAAAACGTGTTTACTTTCTAAGCTAGACCCAAATGGCCTCGTGTGACTTACTTTGTTATCATTTGGGTTTCACTGTTTGAACCAGGAACTTAGACTTAAAGGCGCTGTACCTGATGTTTACCATTTTTGAAACTAGTTGATGTTAAACTCTTTACGTCAGTCACATGTATCTCTCACTTTCATAATGCAGTCCCAGCATCATTAATATTCACCTCCATGAGTTCAGAAGCACTTTTCACCAGTCTCTGAGCCCAAAGCGTCACGCACCTTCACAGGAAAACTAACAAGCAATAGTGGGATAAACTCTCTATGAACAGATGCAGAGTAAAGATTGTGGTCTCATTTTCACCTGAATAGATGCTTTTGTACTTTATCAATACCGATTTTACTTTATTACATGCAAAATAATCAGAAACATGGACTAGTTCTGTTATTCCCGTTTCACAACAGCAAAAATCAGGTGCAGACCCTTTAAAGGCAGGCTGCGTCTGAACGTTGTGTAAACACTGCATGTTATTATCAGATTAATGTTACTTAAAAATACTTGATATTTTTATCAAATAATTTGTCATATTAACAATATGCATATACGACTATCTTTTTCAATATTTACATCTTTCTATATTCATTACATAACTCTAAACTCAAATTTCTGGACATAATTTAATCATTTGAACACGATAACATAATCATTTCTAAACAACCAATCATGAGTGACACATTATTGAGACTTAGTGGGTTTGATCCATGAGCCTGTGACGGTAAAATACTCCTCTGCAGAGTAGTAAGTGTTATAAAGTTTTTCTCTTCACTCATTTTACTCTCTTTTTTTTTTCTTTTCCCCTCTTCCCTGACTGTGCCCTGACTGTGCCCTGATTCTTAAAGGGATGTTGGTGGAGGTGGGCGTGTCCTCTCTATGGTCTTGTATTGATTGGATTGAGAGGTCGGTCCATACCTTTGCTCCGCCTCATTGACTGTCTAAATTGTACTTAATAAGAGTGACTGACACAGGGAAAGTCCTGACCAGACCAGACCTGTGTGAACAAGTTTTATGAAACATGCTCCTGGTCATACATTTAGGAATCAAACGTGCCACATAGCCATTTTAACAACAAAAACAATTGAAAATGTATTGTTGTTATGGTGTAATTCCATCAAGGGAGTTCTTCCACAGTTTATAACAAGAAATCAGTACACATTTTTATTATTAAGCCATTTAAGATCAGTATTCCAGTTTACAATTACAAGTTTTATACTAAATAAAACTAGTATAAGTTTTATACTAAATACTCAAAAAACTGGGACTGCTAAAATGTAGCTAATTACATACTTAATTACAAGTACAAAATCTACAATACCCAAGAAAATCCACTCAGTTACAATAACGTGATTAGGTCTATTAGTTACTTTCTACCCTAATTGTTTTCTTTTGTAATGTATCCCATTTATTTTGTTTTTAGTTGGTTTTGTTTGTTTTCCTGGGGAAATAGTGATGCACTCCGCTTGACTGAGCCCCATCATTAGTGCTTTGGACGATCCATCACTGCCCCTCACTGTCACTTGCCTTTCTCTTGGCCTTGTTAACAGAATGGATAGACAACAGTCCCGCTCCTGTCAGAATATAGATCAGGGTTTACTGCAGTCTAACTCAAGTGTGGCCTCATCTGTTTGGGAGCTCAGTGCCACATGCTTCACCCACCAACGGCACTTAAGCACAGGGAGGCAGCCCCAACAAAAACACAAGCAGAAGGTTACAAGAAATCGCTTCATTTACTGGTCATTAATCATGACCTTGTTTATTGGAAAGAACTTTAGAACCGATTTTAAATTAAGATAGAAAATATAATACTATTGTCAGGCAGATTAATACATTTTTAGATTTAGATTATTATCTATATTTTACTTATTTGTTTTATTCTACTTTGCTATAATAACCTAATTGGAATTGAGACCGGTGTCCAAACTTTGGAACATGTACAAAGTGTAGGAGCCATTGATTGTAAAACTGTGACACAGCTACAGTATCTCCAGAACGCTACTGCTCAGGTCCTGACAGGTCTCTGTGCGTCCTAGACTTTAAAGCAGCTCTGCTTGTCTGCTTGTGTACAAGTCTTTCCATGGCCGACCACCAACGTACAGGACTAAACATAGACCTAGAGTATATATATATATATATATATATATATATATATATATATATATATATATATATATATATATATATATATATATATATATATATATATATATATATATATATATATATATATATATATATATATATATGACTGAACTTTGAATGGATTGCACGACTCAGTCAAATAAAGATAAACATAAAATACTTAAAAAATTTTTTTTTTTTTTTTTTAATGAATGCGTTATTTAGCAAACAATACAAGTCTTCAATTGGCTGGAGGGTGCCAGGAGGTATATTACAACATATTACATTACATACATTAAAATAACTTGTAAGTAGTACAGATAGTTAGTAGTTATTATAGACTTTTTTGTTCTGTTTATTGAGCCATTTTTAAGTTGATAAGTTGTATAATGTAGAAATGATTAAAAGCAGGTTTTTGTTATGTTTTATTATGCATTTGTGGAGATAGAATTTAACAGGTATAATAAAATGTATAATTACACCTCAAAATTACACCTTCCTTTCTTTTAATTTTTTTCTTCTTTTTTATTGACGCAATATCATTGTAAATTATAACAAAGAGCAAACATGTCACACACGACAACAAAATAGAATACGTTCCTTTCTTTGCAACTTAACAAAACACAAAATAACAGCGCTAATGACGTAAGTAAGCGTTACCTTTGACCCGCCGCAATCGGAGGACGTTGGACCAATCAGGGCGCTCCTTGTTGGGACGTGCTCCAGTTTTCACAGGGCCGATCGTCAACATGGTGAGTGCCGAGCCATTCAAAAGAATAG
This sequence comes from Rhinogobius similis, assembly GCA_019453435.1. Taxonomy (NCBI): domain Eukaryota; kingdom Metazoa; phylum Chordata; class Actinopteri; order Gobiiformes; family Gobiidae; genus Rhinogobius; species Rhinogobius similis. The sequence goes on along the minus strand of CM033633.1, from coordinate 27,068,796 downwards.
TTTGAATCTAGGGAAGATTAAATGATCATAGCCCACAGCACAAACGCCAACTGTAAACTAAACTGTCGAAACGTAATGTACGACGTTTGTGTGAGCCGATTTGATGTAGGAAAACGTATATTAGCTGTTAGCATGTCCACTTTAGCGCCAAGCTAGCGCCGAACACAAGGCAGTGAGCAATGAAAAACTATTTTACGCACTGCTGAACCCTGTATATTCACAATTTAAGATATTAAATAGTTTTTTCTCTGTGGAACGAGGCGGTAGATAATCCTGATCTATGATACTACATGAACATGATTAAATCGTGTGTGTTTAGGAAGGACACAAAAAAGCATAGCTTACTGTAAATGTAAAGGTAGTACTGGGTGTATACTTTCCCTGTAATAAAACCAAATAAATGTTTTTGTTTTGTTTTCTAATCAGCTTTGTGTTTTAAGATCTCAATCTGAAGTTCTTAATTAACTTACCTTGTTATTACTTTACATGCACGTTGCACTCGTTATTAGTGAACTGAAACATGCTCACACAGCACAGAGCAGGGTAAATAAAGCATGACAGTCACAAAAATGCTTGATTAACCCTGTGGCTGTCTCTTATTTATGGCAGTCTTCATCAGAGGCTAATAATGGCCCGAGCCAAGCGCCACCTTACGCAGGTGTACCGCCCTCGGGGATGCCTCCGCCCTTTGTAAGTCTGTCTCCGAGCACATTAGCAAAGTCTCACAAACTATTACATACTTTTGCCTTGTGCACGTCTCTTTCCTCTGCAGCATACACTGAAGACCTCCTGGTACTTGTTCTAATCCTTAAATTTTCTGATTTGTGTAGATGGGACCACCGGGAATCCCACCTCACTACCCTCCAATGGGGATTCCTCAGATGGGACAGCGACCTCCCAGTATGACCCCCATGCCTCCAGGAATCATCCCTCCTGGAATCATGCCCCCCATGGGGGCTCCTCCCATGGGACAGGTGAGAAATTTCAAGGGGGGACGATTTCAAGTATTAAAAAGTCACTAAAGTACCTAAAGTCTCCCCGAAGATGTAAGACAGGCCCCCACACTGCCAGTGTTTAAATCTAGGCTTAAAACTGTTCTGTTTAGCTGTGCATATGATTAAGGTAATTTGATCCGTATTTTATTGTGTCATGTACATTTTAATGTATTTATTTACGCTCTTATTGTGATTGTATTGTGAGTTTTAATGTGTTTTTATTACTGTAAAGCACTCTGTGTTACTTTTGTATGAATTGTGCTATACAAATAAATTTTGATTGATTGATTGATAAACTTAGTTAACTGAAACCTATATGTAAAACATTTCTGAAAGGACAATGCTGTTGTAAAACTTTTTAATGAATTATTTGTCCATGGAATTGTGCATTTAAATGTGCATAATTCTGTACAATACTATATTTATAGAGCTTGAGTTTATATCGTCACAACTCAATATTTTATGAGATTATTGTTAAACCAGCAGACATTTTAAGATGCTAAATACATGGTTGCTTCTTGTTTGGCATATCTGGCCAAAGTTTTTCTCTAATAAGAGATGGTTATATATTACTATTATTTAACCATACACATTCAACATTTTTGGTGGTATTTTATCACATACCAACAATAACAGGTCTAATGTAATTACTGATGTTAAAACAGATTGATGTCACCCCGCCTTTATTTTGGATGACTTACCTGCTAAATTGTAAAAAGAGTATTATCAGCATATTATTCTGCCACTGCTATGCTTTTAAGTGTAACTTAAGTTGTGAGACTACGGTGTTATCGGAGTGCCAGCGCCGCTATCCAAAAAGGTGACATGAACTCTGCTGTGATGCTGGTGATACCAGAAGCATCACAGTTAAATAAGTTTCAACCTCCCGTTCTCCTCAGGCCAGAGCATCTCCACACACTATCAAACAGCGGCCCCATGCTGTGCTCAAGTGCCTCTGCTGCCACTTTTGAGCTATGGAAATGCCAGATGAATATTTCATGACGTTCTTTTCTTAGATGGCAGGCATGATGCCACCTATGATGCCAGGAATGATGATGCCGCGGATGCCAGCTGCGACGGTGCAACCAGCGGGACCGGTGAGTCTCCACACTTACAACATTTCAGTGTCTTTGCCTGCTCACACATCCCAAAATACTCTCCAAGCTGTGAAACACCCAGCAACACATAAAGAGCTGACTTTTCTTTTAGAGATTTTAATTCATAACATATCAAGTTACAAGCTCCTTTGCTGAAATCCATTGTTTATTGCAAAAAGGGAACTACGTAGACCATGATCCCTTTGCTCCATTTCAGTGAATTTCAGGATGACAACACATTATTAGTACTTTTATATTTTAAGTCTTTGGATCATGACGACAATGATTTGTACCAAAGGCTGTTTTTAAACTGTTTTCTACCTGTGGCCCATCAAGGCAACTGTTGTTGTAATGTTGGGCTCTTGCAATAAATATTTTATGATTATGGTTGTGATAATATTGTACTGAGAGATTTGAATATTGTTTGAAAAATATTGTTTTAACATGGAATGTAAGTAGATTCAGAATTTCTGCCTGAGCAAGATTTAAAATGGTGTTTTAAAAAAAAGTCAGCCTTTCACCCTACTGCTTTAGTAATGGAGCATTTACCCCCGAATCAGATTATTTTCCATTTTCATCCTGACACATGATTGTCTTGGTGATGTTCACTTTAAGGTCTTAATTTAATTTTTGCTCTTTACTATTTTATCATAACATTTTTAATAGCATACAAAGCCCAATCTAATTTCACAGTTTTAGCAAATGAGCAGCTGTAATATTTAACAAGGTGCCTCCAGACAGGACGCATATTTTAGCATTTTGTAAGCATGGTGTTGTGTACCAATTAGCTAAGAGTCTATCAATCTGTGCGGTACTGATAAGCATGTGTTAACTTAATCGGTTGTTCTGATGTGGAGTAAACCAGAAATAAACTTTTAAAAACTGTCTTTGTTTTTTCACAGCCTGGAGTTGAAACTGCAGGTAAGAACGGTCTTAATTAATTTTATCAAAATGAAAATGCTTTTATGTTTTATGAATAAGTAACTATGTGAGCTGTTTGGTTTCCTTATAGGTGCTGTTCCTGGAACAGCTGTAAGTTTTACAGTTTTTGAAAAAGTGTGGTGCAAACTTCACTGCTTACAATTTAAAATATGAATCATGTGTCTTACAAACACATTTGTCTTGCAGAGTGCTACTAACGGTTCTCCACCTGAAGAAACCCCAAAGAAGGTCTGTGTCTATCAAATGGAGTTTATTGTTGAAAATGACATTTAATTGGTCAATCTTTTGTCCACTGTAGAAGTCTGTGTGGACTGAGCACAAGTCACTGGATGGAAAGGTTTACTATTACAACACAGAGACCAAGCAGTCCATATGGGAGAAGCCCGACGAGCTCAAATCTCCTGCTGAGGTTCAAATCTGTATAATGCTTATGTAGCTGCCTACGTTTAAATATTTTATATTATATTTAATCAAAAGTCTACTATTTTAGTTATAAAAACCTCTATTGGTAGTATATGCTCAATTGGCTAGTCTGCATGTTCCTGGAAAAATGCTTAATTAAAAAAATAGTTAATTGTATTTATGAACCTTTTTTCATGTGCTTTTGCAGCAAATGCTTTCCAAATGTCCATGGAAGGAGTATAAGTCAGACACTGGGAAGCCTTACTACTACAACTCTCAGACCAAGGAGTCCAGATGGACCAAGCCCAAGGAGCTGGAGGATCTGGAAGGTAGAGTCATGTGGGCTGATGTTTCCGTGAGGTTTTATAATTCATTCGTGCTCCTGACTGGAAAAGCTGCTAACAGCATCATGAAAGGCAGATTGTTGTATGTTGTTTGCTGCATTAGAGGCTGCGGGCATTACTCGTGTCTATGGAAGCTTCTTGGTTATATTTATCTCTGCTGTTCTCTTATCTGCATTATGCTTTGAAATGAATGAACACAAGCATACCCTGACAGCCTTCTCTTTTGTTTATTCCAGCCATGATCAAAGCCGAGGAGAACGGGTAAGGGTTTCCTGTTTGTCTTCACGGCAATGCATTATGTCTGAACTTTGAAACAAGTAGAAAATAGAGGGACACAACATAGATTTAAAAATTAGGATCTCTTCTCCTTGATTTAAATTTTGTCCAAATTCCCCGTTCGTCTAATGTTTTAATTATCAAATTAAAACTTCAACGTCTAATCAACTAATCAGACTTTTAAAATAATTAATAATAATAATTAATAATAATATTTTGGTAGCTGTAATTGTTAACTAGACTATACGGACTTTAAAACTCATACAAAAAGACATTTTTATAACAAAGACTGTGGCTGCGGTTAGATGCACACTAAAAATTATCGGATTTCTGAAATTAAAAAGATTATGTAAGATGATGCAAAATCATCTGGTGTCTTTCTGATCATGAACTTTCTGATTACTCACATCAAATTATGCGGTTTGCATGTCATTTAAATAGTTTTACGCTTCAGAAATCGGATAATAATCAAATTTGATCTGCATGTGAGCATAGCCACTGGCATTATTAAATCAAACAGACATAAAAGTCAAATCAATTTCTGATTTTTATCAATAGTAAACTTCATTCTTAAATATTCTCTATCTAGAAGTCTTCAGGCACCATATTTTAAGCTTTGGTTGATTAAACAAAACTTTAATAACTTTAATAAAACTTTGAATAATCAAACGAACTTTCAAATCTCACTGGGTATAAGCTGTAGTATATGTTGGCATTGTATTGCGTAACAATAATATATTCTTAGCTACCCCATTGTACAACCTTTTTCTGTGTTAAAAGGTCACTCTTAATTCCACTGTCTTACTTGTTTTCCGTGTTGTGAATGATGACGTTTTGATTCCAGGACTGCAGACGTGGCTCCTGGCAACAGTGTGGCTCCAGCGGTGCAGTCTGTACCCGTCACAGCCATGGCGACAGGGGCTGAGGCGGAGAGTTTGGGGCAGGTCTCAGAGGAGCAGCAGTCCCACAGCGCCACACTTCAACACACAGAAGCACCTGTGGCCGAGGGCACCACGGCTGCTGAGGCCGCTGTCAGGTGAGCGCTCACACGAGTGTAACCAACATGTCTGCTCTGTCATAGACAGACACTGGGTCACTGTAGGGTGAAAAGTAAAAAAGTGTTTTGTTACAATTATGACCAGATTTGTGTTTTGTTTAGTGCTGAAGCCCCAAAAGAGGAACGTCCTGAGCTTCAGAAGAAGACTTATAAATGGAACACAAAGGAAGAGGCCAAACAGGCTTTCAAAGAACTGCTCAAGGAGAAGGTGAGTCTGATACAACTGTATCTACTTTCAAAAGAGATTTTTTTCCCCAGTCCCTGTCCTCTCCAGAATCCATATATGACAAGAGCTTAATAACTTTCTGATTTTTGGTACTCAATCAGTGATTTTTATTTTTTATTTTTTATGAAGTGCTTTTCAGATATAAAATGTGCTTTACAGACCACATCCCACCCACAGACATCATCACAACCCCACGCACACACACACACACATGCTTAAATACATGAGTACAGATGAACCAGTTGAGGAAAAGTCTTCAGAGATTGTCCCACTGGACACAGACAGAGAGCCCAGAGAAGAGATGAGGCAGAGAGGTCCACAGAGGAAAAACTGGACATTTTAAAAGTGATTAAAGGTCGAAAATAACTAAAAACTAAATATATGAATACTATTACATAAACAATACCTAGTTTGCGGTACAGGCACATGAGCAATACTTTACTTATGCTGTGTCAATCATTGCCTAGAACCATAAAACAAAATTTTAATGTTCATAAATTCAATTATTCAATATTTTATCTGATTCTTTTGATTCTATTAACATTTGACTGGTAACAATTGTACAATGTCCTTGTTGAGGAAACAAAAGTCTAGTTTGAATACATTTATGCTCACTACCTGTTTAATGGCCTGATGCAGCTCATTCACTTCTCTGTTCAATGTAGATCCCCATCTAATCCATCCTTTCCCATCAGCACTTGGGAGTTCTTAGCCCTCAGGTAAACGCACCAACCGTTGACGCACCATTCTTTAGGGGCCGAGTCACAGTAGCCCCGCCCACCTCCAGAACTCCGGCTATATTTAGGCTCTTTTTAATTTTGCGCACAAAGCCGTTCTCCTGAGAATGTCCGCCATTTCCTGCGCTCCCCTAATGGCAGCGTCTTCATGATTAGCTCTGTCGGATCAAAGGTCCAGGATTAAGACAGTCAGAGAAAGTGGCACGGCTGAGTGAGTTGGAACAAGTGTGACAGCGACAGGACCAGGGAATGATGGAGAGGCATCTGAACGCAAAGGACATGTTGTGTCCTCAGCCGAACTGCATATTTACATTTGACAACTATTAGTGGTGGTATATGTTTGGTGTAGTCTCTTTCAGTGTACACACAGACTCTTAAAATGAAAAGAAATTAAATTAAAGTTAGTTATGTTAGTGCCAAATGTCTACAATGAAGTATTACATTTCAAGTATAACGGTCCTAAATTATCTTAATCTTTGTTTTAGTCGAATGAATAAATGTTTAAATCGTAGCTTTTTGTGTTTTGTTTTATGATTAAATGTATCCATTTCCATTGAAAGATTAGAAAATATTGTAATGTTTGCGTAAGATTCCCCATAACTATATTTTAGTTGGTATTAAGATTATACTTGATGTCTTCATCAATGCATTTATTTTGTATCCAACAAATCTTCATGTATCTGTATTAGTGTTTCTTTAGAAATCCTGTTCTAAGATGTTTCAAAGACATAATTTTAAACGTATCCTGCATGTTTTCTTACAAAGTCCTTGAGCAGATGGAGAAGGGTCCTCGTATGATGAAAGTGAGAACAGTTATAACTCCTCAGTGTGTTACTTCTGCAGTATTTTGGTTAAATTGCTACTTGATAAAACTATTGACTCACTTTCAGGAAAAGAAAAGAAAATGGGGTTTCAGAGTAATATCATCTAAAAATAAACATGTTGCACTGAAAATCGTTTCATAGTTGATATTTCTTGAAGTCATTTTTGGCCAGTCAGAAAAGCCTCATTAATGCGTAATGTAAGTCCTTAAAGTGGTTTGTATTAAAGAAAAGTTGGTGGCACCATCAGACCTAGATATGAATTGCTCTTCATTATAATTTGGAGCACACCCCTCTCAACAGTTCTTTCCTTCTGTCATTGCAGGGAGTATCCTCAAACTCCTCTTGGGAACAGGCCATGAAACTTATCATCAACGACCCGCGCTACAGGTGAGTCTTTGCTCCTGATGCTAGTGCTACACTGTTTTCTCTCTTCTTTATTTGAATTAGTCCAGCATGTAAACGTGCCAGAGTTTGCCTGCAGGGTCATTTATGATGAGAAAAACTATTCAAATGAATCCAATCGCTGTGAAAAATAAACCCAACAAATCACAATAATTACGAGTATCGTATTTTTGGAGGCTCAATATTTATTGTGTGTACATTTTCAAGTGGGGAATCTCAATATTGTACATTTAGAACAAGGGCTACTGGGATTTTCCTGCTTTTGGGTAAATGTATCAGTGGCATTAAGTAGTTTCAATATTATTGTGATCGTTTCTGCACAAATATATGGCACTATTTTAGGTTTAATAACAGACTTCACTGGCTAATTTTGCTATGATGTAAAATGTATTTACATACAGCAATATTTGTTTTGTGACTGACACAACCCTGGAAACCCTTTTTTAATGAACTTGACGTAATGGGTTGATTTGTCAAACCTGTACAGATCATGCTATTAAAATGTATTGTCTGGCAACATTTTAAAAGTGTCAAATTATTTTAGCTATGACATAAAAGTTTATTTACAGATATATATCATATAATTTGGGGGATTTTTTAAACATTTAAATCAATGCTTTCTTTTATTTTGGAAGACACTTTAATCCATTAAACTTAACAACAGAAATTGAAGACTAAATTTTTACTTTAGTTGTGTCTGTTGCATAAGGTAAAGTCAAACCCTTCTCTTGATGGACTTGACTGTAAAAAAATTAACTAAACAAGAGCTTTAACAAATAAGCAACACAATGTAACACTTAATAACTACAATGAGTCTTAGACATGTTAGTTACTCTACCATGTACAGCTCAAATGTCAAAATACGAAATGTCTGCAAAGTCCTTATTGTGAAAGGCCTTTTCTCACATCTCTTTTACTACTTCAGCGCCCTGCCCAAGCTGAGCGAGAAGAAGCAGGCCTTCAACGCCTACAAAGTCCAGACGGAGAAGGAGGAGAAGGAGGAGGCCAGGATCAAGTATAAGGAATCCAAAGAAACTTTTCAGAGATTCCTGGAGAACCACGAGAAGATGACGTCCAACACCAGATACAAGTGAGCGCCACTCTTCTTCCTGTATCGACTCGCACTTCCCTGGATTGTCGATGGGAATTATGTGGACAGGATCAATATAAGGTCACGCATTAACCAGTTCACGCCGTCAGCCGCTGTAAAGCACGCGAGGGGCTGCCGCGCTCTAGAGTTAATGATGTAACAGTGTTGATGGAGTTCAGCGCAGAGAGAGTTTAAAATAGAAGCGTGTTGTATGATTCCAGTGCATTATTTATCTCGCTGGTGGTTGCATTCTTAGTATCATGAATTAGTTGATATGCGTCGACAGAAACAGATGGGGTGTTGGGAAATGGAATATAGAAGAGGAGATAAAAGCATGTAGTGTTGACGGTCGCGTGATATCAGCAGCGTTATAGTGGGTGGGTATTTATTTATCACACTGTGGCGGCTAAAACTTGTATACACACTCCGTACATGAAGATCTGGCTCCCTTTTGGGGCCAAAAATCTGGTTCACGTGATGTAAATCCTTAGAGTTCAGGTGAATAGGATTTTTTTTTTTAAATCTTATTTAGTACTTTAATAAACTAGATTTGACTGAAAATTTAAATTCAAAATTTGCATAATATTTTGGGGCTAAAACTTTAATATATCAAGCTTAGAATTAAATATCCACAACTCTTTCTGTACAATCTGTCAAAGCCTTGTTAAGTACAAGATTGTAGATTTTACTGTTTGTTGGTGCTACATTAAGGGCTAATCTTTCGGGAGAAAAATATTCCATATTCCATGTAAATCTATGGCTGCAAGTTGATTAATTAAAATAATAGGTGCTGATTGGATAATGTTGTTTGCAGGCAAAATTTCATATTATGTTGAGAGACCAAACTGAATAAAATTAACAAAAACAAAACTAAAAACTGAAGAAGAAAAAAATCAACTTTTTGGTTTAGATTGGGCTCAGTCGTTAGAAAATGATTGTAAAATGTCCCCAAAAAGCATAGAAACTGCTGAGAGTGTGGAATAGTGAAGTTGATTAGTCTTTGTATTCTTTGGCCCTAATTTGTGTTGTAGTAAAATAAAATGAAAACAAAAATGGTTTAAGTTTTAAATGTAACATTATGTCTGGGCAGCATCAGTTAATGTCTTGACTGGAAGTTATTTTATTATAGAAAAGTTATGAGCCGTTAATAATATCTGGTAATATTTTCACATTCTTTCAGAAATTTTGATCTTGATTTTCAACAATTCTTGAAACTGCTGTGAAGAAAAACATTTGATGTAGTCCTTGAAAGAACTTAAATCCTTAACCATGTCCGTATTACCTAAAATATAAAGTAGACTTTTAAGAGCTTTTAACCAACACAAGCTTTCAATTCAACAAAACATGGTGACTTGCTGTAAAGGGGTGGGCGGAAATTGGCGCAGATCAGCAAACTTGTTTTCTTTTAATGCATTGTTTTATATTAAAATAATGATCCATGTGTTTCATCGATTAGAACTATTTGGCCGACAAAAGCATGTCTTCTTTAATATCATACATAATAAATGGATGTTTCCAGCACGAAATAGTTATAGCAAATTCTGATAAAGATCAAGACCATTCAAACTATTCAGGAAAGTGTCTTGTTTGATATTTTCTGCATGAGTTATTGCTCAAATCAAACAAATATTTAGTTTTTTTAACAGCACTACTTACTTATTAATCAATTGTTGTGACATTTCTTGCTATTGGCCTATATAACAAAATCCAGCTAAAACATTGATCTGTTCCCTGCCTCTTGTCCTGTGATGGATGAAGGACAGACAGATGAACCTTGGCTCCCGTTTGACTGTCCCCGCGCTGGTGTCATCTCTGAGCCTCTAAACTGGGACAGGGCACAGCAGAGTCAGAAACGACAGAAAGACTTTTTACTTTTTAATCACCCACTTTCCTGCTGTTAGACCCGGCTCGTGCCCTCTGCTGAACGTCTTGTCTGTCAAACAAATTTAGTCCAAAGCACTCTCACCATTTTAGTTAAACTCATGTACACAAAGGAACAGCAGTTGCAGAGCATGGCTTGTGGAACACTGCCCCCCGGTGGGCTGCCGAGTAAACAGATTGCTAATAAGCTGTTGATGTGTTTTTGTTCATCAGGAAAGCAGAGCAAATGTTCGCGGAGCAGGAAGTGTGGAGCTGTGTTCCAGAGAGAGACCGACTGGAGATCTATGAAGATGTGCTCTTTTATCTCGCCAAAAAGGAAAAGGTAAAGAGGTTCCTACTAGGGCCGTAGTGGACAAAGACATGCCTTAGCCAAGTAAAGAGGGTGTGAAACTGGCAAAACCTTTCAGTAGCTCTATGATCTGACATATATCTGTCCCAAACTGCTGTCACAAGGCTATATCCGCACAGGAGTTTACGCGAAACAACCATTTATATAGAAAAGTGCCAGAAAACGCCAGCTTAAACCCATGATTCGCTCACAAAGCTTCAGCTAACTGGCCTCCTTTTCAGTTTGTGGCCTATACAAATACTTGCAATCTAAGTAAAATAATTGGTTGACTTGTAAAAAATTTTGGTTGACTAAAACGCAATAAACGTCTAAAGTTCAATGCTACAAGTTCAATGCTAAAGATGCATGCATGATTCTTGATACGCTACCCTATATTCTATGTTACCCAAGCTTTCTATACTCATTTACATATTTCTTTATATGTTAACCTTAAACAAGGGTTTAAAATTTGTTTGACCCCTTAAGGGTATTTTGGCCCGTAGGCTTAATTTGACAGGACAGTACAGTGTGAAATGGGGATAAGACTGGGGAATGACACGAAGTAAATGGTTGGAGCTGGACTCAAACCCACAACCCTGCATATGTGCTATCACTTGGATCATGAGCAGCACCGAAACCTCATCTTCAATGGTGACCTGAGCCAAAGTGGAAATTTGCGACACACAATCATAAAAACATTTCCACATCTACACTAAACAGCAGACACTGTTCAAGAGACCTGGTCACTGTTGTGTCGGTTGTTCTTTTGAAAAGATTTGTAGAGAAAGAGTTTTGAGTTGCACGTTCATGTATTTTGTTGATGATCCAGGAACAAGCAAAGCAGCTGCGTAAGAGGAACTGGGAGGCTCTGAAGAACATCCTGGACAACATGGCCAACGTCACCTACCGCACCACCTGGTCTGAGGCCCAACAGTACCTACTGGACAACCCCACCTTCGCAGAGGACGAGGAGCTGCAGAGTAAGGCTTTAGATCAGGTCACAGAGCTTGTTTTGGTCTTATACGTGTAACCATATTGTTCTGGACACACAGACATGGACAAGGAGGACGCTCTGATTTGCTTTGAGGAGCACATCCGGGCTTTGGAGAAAGAGGAGGAGGAGGAGAAACAGAAGACTCTGCTCAGAGAGAGGAGGAGACAGCGCAAGAACAGGGAGTGTTTCCAGGTGAAGTCTTTGGAATCAGTTTGCTGTCTTCTCACAGTATTATGTGTTTGTCCTGGTAGCTCAAGGTAGTAGGCTATGCAAGTTATCTCATTTTTACTTGTGACTACAGTTATTTCCTCTATCAATTGCAAAAATGGTTGAACTATGAACAATGGGTGCTTGTTTAGCTCCGCTAAATTTAGAGCGACGCTAGAATCTACTATAGTTTTTACAACAAAGAAACAATAATGTAATTTAATAAATGACAAGTTCTTCTACAGGTGAACTTGTGCCAATACATTATGGATGAGATTATTGATTATCATTGCCAAAATAATTGCAATTAACAATAATTAATTGCAATTATCAGTATTATTCAAATTACTGATAGTTAAAATATTACGGATAGCAGGGCTGCACAATTAATCAGAATCAAATCAAAATCGCAATTTAAATGGAAGCAATAAGGCTGCAATTTTTGAAGAGGTCTAATTTACTCATCAAACAATAAAACATTCTGCATAAAAACCGCCAATAGTTTAGGGTTAGTTAAAACACATTCAGAAACCGGGCTACAAAAACACTTCTTAAAGTGACAAAAACTTGACAAAAAGCAACAAAAACACAATTGAAAATGCCAAACACAACTAAAGACGTCCCAAACACAACATAAACCGATGAAAACATGACAAAGTGACAAAAAACTACAAAAACGTTCTGAAATACATGTAATTCTTTTATTAGTTTGTCAGTTTATTTTTGAGTCTTTTTGTCGATTCTCCTGGTTGTGTTCAAAATGTGAACTTTGAACAGAATCTTATTATTAAGGCATAAACTGGTCAGAAATTGGATATTTTCCCAAATTGTGCAGCCCTAATGGATAGTGATTATGAATAAGTTTCATGCTGAAACAATTATCATATTGTATTTTGTTATACCTGAAAATAACAATCTATAAAAGAGCATCATGCACGGTGCTTATTTCTGATAAAATAAACATTGTCTTTTTTTGGCAATCATCATTTTTATCACATTAAAAGATATTGTTTCTTGTCCTGTCCTTACAGCCAAACATACTAGTTTTAAATAATTATAATATACTTTCATTAGCATTTTCTTCCCCCATTATCGAGCAGTCCTAGAAGATCGTTTTTTCTTTGATTACTATAAAGGAAAAAAATACAGATCAGGTTTAAATCACATAATATACGACTTCAATATTGTATTTGTACTGGTGCTCTCTGCTGCGAAAACAAACAAATCTACAAATTCTGCCGAAAATGAATTGACACATCTGTGTAATTTGTCCTCTTTGCCCGACTCTCTGAATGTTTTTTTTTTCTTTTTTCCCACTCTCAGAAATTCCTGGATGAGCTCCACGACCACGGGCAGCTCCACTCCATGTCGGCCTGGATGGAAATGTACCCGACCCTGAGTTCAGACATTCGCTTCGCCAACATGCTGGGCCAGCCGGGTAGGACACCAGACCTCTCCCTCTCCCCCCTCTCCCCCCTGTCTCCCTCTCTCGTGGCTGGAACACGCTCACAACACATTTAGAATTCATATTTCAGAGCCGGAGCTGGGCACACAGCACTGAGCGCTCGTTGTGTTTGTGCATGTTTAATTTAAAGGCTTTGTTTTCCAGGCTCCACTCCTCTGGACCTGTTCAAGTTCTATGTGGAGGATCTGAAGGCGCGCTACCACGACGAGAAGAGGATTATTAAAGATATACTCAAGGTGGGTATTAGGTATGCAACTAGCGATCAATCAGCAGCAGCTTCAACATAAATATCCCGGAGTTTGCGCAATAAATTTCATCCGTTGTACTAAGGCAGGTAAAAACATCAAACGTTCAATTAGACTGTAACAGACCCATAACTTTACATTACAAGACATAAAACATTAAGCCTAATAGACAGCAGACACAGTATATCACCACATCTGAGACTTTACAAAGAAAACCAAGATTATTTACTGTTAAAAAAATGTCAGAAGTCGAAATTGTCCATAGAAAACAACATGATCATGTATAGGTACAATTCTTGGTTTATCTGAGTCATAAAACCTCTTCTCTGAACTCGTGGCATGAGCTTGTGTATAGTCAAGATAATGATCCTTCAAGACTAAATTGCTTAACTAGTATCCCAGTAATCGGTTAGTTAATTCACTTGTTTCAGCCCTAGTTGAAATCAAATCAAAATAAGAGCGCAAAGTTTTAACTATCCTTCAATCAGATGAGTGTACGAGCCAGTTTCTGTATCAATTGTGACAAATTTTCAACAGGAATATTTGTAGATTGCTTGTCCCTGTCTCCATATTAAGGTTTTTAAGGCGTGTGTAATATTTCCATTGCCTATTTGTGTGTCTGATATTTATATACTATATTGATTTTTAATATATTGAACATATTACATGAGGCTTAAAGTTTATATGACCCGTTAGACTACTAATTTCACAAAAACATAGTTATATTTAAGATTTTACTAAAAAACTTGGTACTTTTTAATTTTTGTTATACTTCCTGGTGGGACATGGGCAGCAGATGATGACATACGTAGAGGTAATTTCAGGATTGTTACCTAGCAACCATAATGTTAACAAGGGCCAAAGCTCATCTAATTTACACAATAGTTCATAGTTCAATTAAATTGAAATATAAATTTAATTAATATATGAGATCACCTTTATTTGTGTTAAATTTATGTTTTAACTTTCTACTTTTCTTTGCATATAATTTGTCTCAGTGCTACTTCCTCTATTGTGCTTCAATTTTTATGCACAAACTGCCACTTGAATAATGTTAAACTATGTTGAATATTTACTAGAGGTACTATCCTAACAAACCAAGTGTTGTTAGTGTTGTAAAATATTCAAAGGTATAATGCAGAGGCCTCTCAAAGTGGGAGGTGCGTCCATTTGAGAAGCACACCAGAAAAGCACTGGTATAATGGAATGTTAATAATGTTCAATTTAAATGGGTCTTCCTATTTCTTTCAGGACAAAAACTTCCTGGTCGAAGTCAACACCAGCTTTGATGACTTTGGCTCTGTTATCAGCTCGGACAAAAGAGCCACGACGCTGGACGCAGGCAACATCAAACTGGCCTTCAACAGCGTAAGCTTCTATCACCACTCATTATTATTATTTATAGACCTTATCTTCTCAGTGTTTTTGCCTATTAACTTGTGATGGTGAACAGTTGTTAGAGAAGGCAGAAGCCAGAGAGCGGGAGAGGGAGAAGGAGGAGGCGCGGAAGATGAAGAGGAAAGAGGCTGCGTTCAAGAACATGCTGAAACAGTCCACACCCGCTCTGGAGCCCGAGGCCACATGGGAGGGGGTATGTACTCACCTCTAAAGGCATAATATATGTACTTCCTCAAATTGGTAAACAGTGGGCCAAATAAATAGCAGAAGTTGGATGCTACAGGTAATGGATTGACTGTATAAAATGCTGTTAAAATTGTAATTTTAAAAAGCTATGTATGTCATGTGATGTAAAGCTGTATTTGAAACTTAAAATCCTATGTGTGTCTAGAATGTTAGCAAGGCAAAATAAATTAGACCATAACACACTTTCAACATTGAACTGACATCAGATCCAAATGCCAATTGTTTTGAAGTCTTTATAACAAAAACAGGCAACAATTCCTGGATAGAAATGTTAGTTTGTTTGCTTTTCTATTACGATTATGGAAAAAATACTTTCTAGCCGTAAAATTGTATTTTAGCCTCCCAAAAAGTATAATATGTGATCAAAGTGTGTAATAAATCTATGGATAAAATGAGCAACTATTCAGTAAAAATGCAATTTGTATTTCATCAAAAAAAAATTAAAATACAATATTAAATGTGTTTAAACCGGGTTCTGATCTCACATGTGCCCGAGTGGTTTTCATTTGACAAAACCATTATCCATTGAATTTACATTAAACTCCTACTCACTTTTGCCTCCAATTTCCTCCATTTCAAAATTTAGAATGTAGACCCTTTACACACTTTTAAAGAGTCTGCTTTTATAACTAAAGTAATGATAAATGAGGCTTGGCTAGCCTGTACAATCTTTGCAACAACAGATTCAATTTGTTCCTTGGGCCATGTCTTTTTACTCAAATTTAGTTCAAATAAATCAGATCTTACCTAATTAAAATGGTTTATACAGGAAAACGTTGATTTGAACTAAATGGCTCGTTAACAAACAAAAGTCAAAGATACACTCAACCCGTCAGAGCTTAAATGGAACAAGCAGAAACATATTTTTAAGTCCTGCATTTCTTCTGCTGCTCAGGTCAGAGAGCGGTTTCTGAAGGAGCCCGCTTTTGAGGACATCACCCTGGAGTCCGAGAGGAAGCGGATATTCAAAGACTTCATGCACGTCCTGGAGGTACCGGCCCGTTACTATGACAACGCTTCATGTATGTCCACATGTCCAGAGACTGACTATGTCTGCTCTCACCCACAGCACGAGTGTCAGCACCATCATTCCAAGACCAAGAAGCACTCGAAGAAGTCCAAGAAGCACCACAGGAAACGCTCCCGCTCCAGATCGGTCAGTGCACCGCGACCTTTCCTCCAGCTCACTTTACATTAGGGCTGTCAATATCTTTCTAAATATTCAGAACAATATTATCAACATTTCTATTTATTGTTGACCTCTGTTTGAAATAGTATTTAGTTTTAAATATAATACGTTTGTTATTTAGTCACAAAAATGAATACGTAAAGCCCTAAAAGACATAAATTGAGACAAAAAACAATAACCACATTGAAATTTGCAGTAAATAATGCCATTACTGTATTGTTTTGGTGACTTTACTCAAGTAAAAACTAAAATTTACTAATCAAAACTTAACCAAGACAATATACTTCATATTCTAATTGCAAGAAACAATTTCAATGTTTCTATTTATCTCTAACCTTATAGACTGCAAAAATACAACAAAACTGAAAACAAAAGTTTAATATTTAATGTTTCATTTCTCCTGTAGCAACACTATCTCCTATAACACTCCGGTAAGGAATGTCTGTGAAGGGAATAAATGTTACTTGCTATATATCTTTACTTGTGATTCTAGTTATTGTGTAAATATTGCAGTATATTGTGCTGCCTTTATGTGGTCCATTGGAAAAATAGCTCTTTTTTTTTTGTCTTTTTGTGCCTAAAGACAAAATTAGTGAATTGAAATATTCTGTATGTATCATGATCTCTATTAAGTTTAAATGTAGCCTTATTTTAAGCCTGGGTTAGTTTTTGGTTTAGATTTTTTACACAGTTCAACCAGTAAAAAGGAGATTGACATTTTGGTCTTCCTTTATTTAGAAATATAATTGTATATCATGATTACAATAACGATTAGATTTTCTCTCTTCGTGTCATACGTAGACAGTATAAAGTATCAATCCCTTGTCTCCGTCCTGCCAGGGCTCGGAGTCAGAGGAGGAGGAGTACCACAAGAAGAAAAAGCGCTCTCAGTCCAAGTCTCCGTCGGAGCGCTCGTCCAGCGGAGAGTCCGGTGAGTGCTTTTACCCCTAATGCACCTGCTCTTAGCTCACAAGTGCTCTGCCATTGACATGTTTCTGACATCTGCACCCCGATAGAGAGGAGCTACAAGAAGTCCAAGAAACACAAGAAGAAGGCCAAGAAGAGACGTCACAAGTCTGTAAGTAACAATGTACACATGCTCATTTGGAGTTTAGATTTATTTGATTATTTATATATTTATTTATTTATTTGCACTTATGATACACCGCCTGGCCACAAAAAAAAAAGTGGCCACCTGGTTTCTAAGCGAATATAGACAAGCCTCCTAATGGATAATTACTGCATTAGAAGGTTCAAATCATTGGCAAGTAGAGAAAACATGTACAGACAACTACAAACTAATCTACAACAGATCTTAACCCCATTGAGAATCTTTGGGATGTGCACTCTAACACGAGAATGAAAGTAATCTGTTGGACACAAACTGCACCATCAATCAAGGCCTCATCAAGGCCTGGACTGAAATAATAACTGACAATCAAAAATTGGAAAAAATAACGTTCAGACTTAATTTGACAGACTTTGGACCTGGTGTGACTTTTGTTTTAATTTAAATGTGCCATTGATTGTTCTGTGCTAGATGTATGTCTGTTATTTATTTAAATTTTTTTGGTTGGCGCTCTCTGGTTGTCTTCCATGTTCTGTGTTTATAAATAAATTCTAAAAAAAGACAGAACAGGGGTGTCTTGCGTCAAAGCAATGTTTTGACGTTGCAGAAGCTCATTAAAACAATGGCACAGCGACTGTGCTGTAATCAAAGCTAAAGGCGCTCCAACAAAATATTAGAGCGTGTGACCTTTATTTTCTGTGGTGACTTTTTTGGTACATTTAGTACATTAAAACCACATTATTGGTGACCATCCATCACAATAGATGAGGAATGTCACCAGAAATCCTCCAGGGGCTTAATACCTGGTACCCTCCATATTTGGCTCTGAAAAAGTAAGAGAAATTGCCATATGGAAAAGTGCAATGACTCAGAAACCGTTCTTTTAAAGCGTTTCAAAGTTACATTGCTAGGTTGTTCAGTATTTTAGATCCTCTGTATAGAACACTAAACTGAGTGCAGGAGTAAGATGCTCTACCGACATGTGCACTACAAGGTGGATCTATATGAAGACAATTCAAGACAAACAAAGTTGTGATGTGGAGGGAGTAGAATGTATGAATGTATGAAACTAAAATTTGGCTTCCAGCATGATTCATCCACTATTACATCAATGAAACGAACGCAGTTTGTGTTCTCAATTTGAATGTTACCAATTTAGATTTTAATAGAAGAATCTAAAAAAAAGAAGATAACTTGGCAAGTTATTATGTATTGCACAATTAGAAGATTCACAATACGGTTTTAATGATACTTTTACCTATGTGCAGGACCCTGGTGAATATATATATATCTTCATCGGGGTCCCGCCACCTGCTTGTCTCCATGGAGGTTATTGCTTTAGCTAGAATATTACACAGTATGAGATTAAATATATCTATTTAGCATTTGTCTATTACAGGGTTACTAATGTTCAGAAATACCTTGCTCATTTTTAACTTGATCATGTTCAATGTTTTGTTCTTTTTCCCAGGGCTCTCCAGAGTCTGAGAGTGAGAAAAAGAGGGAACGCGAGGTGAAGCGAGAAAAGGACGACAAAGACAAAGAAAACGACAAATCTCGAAGCAAATCGCGCTCGGATTCAAAACAGAAGTCTCCTAAAAAGAAAGCCATCAAAGAAGAGGTCAGAACACTTCAAATCTTTGCACAAACCTTGGTGTATTTTTTATTTTTATTTTGTATAGTGTATAACAGTTGGTTTGATTGTGAACAGGGTGACTGGGAAACATCCGGCAGTGAACTGAGTGAAGGCGAGCTGGAGAAACGGAGGAGGACATTACTGGAGCAACTGGACGCACCTTGATGACATCACAACTTCATGAGCCTTTATAAACATGCATTCACTTCTGAGCAAAAAATATCACAACAATTTCCCCCCGTTTACTGTCTGCCAGGCTCCCCTGCTCTCCTTTTTAGTCATGTGGTTAATATGACAAAAATATCAGGAATCAATTGACTTAAATGGCCACAATAATAATTGCCTTAGAAATATTTTAGTTGATTATAGTTGTACATTTTTTCCATTGCTTTTACAGTTTAAATTCAATGAAAAGCATAATCCCATGACACTGATTATGTGAAAATGTAAGAATATTGCATTTCTGAAGCCGAATTGTGTTCATAAGGCACTTGAGATAATCACTCATTTCACAAGCGACGTCAATAGGCTTTTATTTGTTACTTTTGTTTAGATTACTATGACTTTGTTTATTGTAATAAAAAATGAATGGACAACATGTGTTTGCATTTCTTTTTACGTTTAGAAGTGCTGGATTGTTCGTGTCAGACCTCATAAACAACACTGTAATCTCTAAATTGTGTGATTTTAGTCAGTATTTATTTTTCTTATGTTCAGTATGTTTTATGATGGATCGTACTGACAGACATGACTGTTTAATTGGGATAGAGCAGGGGTGGGCAAACTTTTTCTCCTAAGAGCTACATCAGCAGGGATATCGGCATGTTGTGGAGGGCGGGATTGGTTACGCGGTTCAATTGTTTTCTAAAAATTTATGGGGTAACAGATTTTACCACAATTATGTTTCAAATAGTCTAAACTAGACCAAAGGAAATCATACTCTGCAGGCCTAGCAGCGTGGAAGCCGCAGTCTTTATGTTTTAGGGGTTTTGTGGTGAATTACAGGATTGTCCCAAAACAGAAGAATTTCAGCTCCAATGTTATTATGAATTAGCAAGATTGTCAGTCAACTTTGCGGCTCTGCTGCACAAACACCATAACACTTCAAAAATCACCAAATTTCAGGTTGGTCAGGCTAACGCCCAATGAGGAGTTTGTAAAAGTACGAAGCATAAAAATTTGAAATTTGGCAATTTTGCCCATTGGAATATCTTTAGAGGTTTCTGCCATCTGTATGGCTACGCCATAAGAAATATGATTGGTTTTTTTTTGATCGGACCAAAATAGCACCGTTGGGTGGGGGATAGGTGAATAGGCTGATTGATTATTCGATTTATTATAGATTATTGTTTGTTCTAATAATATTTTTAGTAGTGTAGTAGTAGTAGTATAGTATATTAACCAACAGTTCTGAGGGTCGAATCTGAAACAAATCCCTATATATCATTTATTTATCAGACACTTTTAAGCAGGAGTGGCCAGAATTGGGGAAACCTTTAACATTTATAACCACATTTCCAGTAATATGGTGCACTTTTTGTGTAATTTTGGTCATTATAGTCAAGATTTATTATACTGTAATTACTCACAAGTATAAAATAAATTTTAAGAGTGCATCGTGTTTACAGTGACAATCCACGATTTGAATAAAGGTTTCATGGTAAATATGGAAAAATAATCACTCTTAGTTACGCAGACTGTTCATTTCACACCTTTTGGTTACTTTGTGGAATTTAAACAGGTTCCTCTAACAGGGGCAGTTAGAATATAGCATTATATCTCAAACTTTCATTTTAAATAGGCTAATAAGACTTTTTTTTTTAAATGTTTGGGCACTGGAATAAATGTTTTTTTGTTACCAACCAACCAGACATTGCCTGGCCACTGTTGGAGCCTATCACATGGTCACCCCTTGGGGGACCCCTCATTGGGGCCCTCTCCACAGTCTACATGGTACCTTTGCATTTAGCCTCATCGTAATTACTTTCCTCATTAGGCTTGTTTCTCTGTGAATATGAGTCAGATTACAATTCAATTGAATTGAAATTAAATAGTTTTAACTCTTAAGAGGGAACCTGCCATGTCCCTCTGAACACAAACTGTGTGCTCCTGATTCACCTGTGTCTTCGTTCCTCCTCAGCTCCTGTTCCACTGCAGGAGCAACCGAGCACGAGAGAGAGAGGGGGGAAGTCAAGGAAAGATTTTTTTTTTTTAATTTAGTCTGAATAGTTAGTTTAAAGGAATTATTATTTAAAGCATTAACATTAGGTGCACATCTGTCGTTACCATGTTTAGTGCCTTGGGGGTCGTAACGAGCACGTGTTTTATGCACCATAGAAACACATTATAATCCATGCAAAAACATCCTCTCCTATCTACAATTTGTCTCTGAAAGTTAGTGCAAGCCTTCTGTGCTCTAAACAATTATAATTTTCATGTTAAAGTATAAGGAACCATGGTTCAGTAAACTTTGATTAAAGATTTGTTTTCTAATCATCAAATCCATATCTAATCATACATTTATACTCTTACTACTCTATACTATACAAGAATAATTAACATATATGTGTATAATTTTTAGATGAAACCTCCACTCACAAAATGACATCTTTACATAGAAAAGTTTGGTTTTAATTTGATCTTTTAGCAGCTTAGGATACTACTTGATTATAAATCAGTCGTGGTATAATTATGGTGACATTAAAAATACTATGTTTTTCCTCCCAATATTTATTAATCTGTCATTTGATTTGAGGTCAAGACTAGTCGGGCAGTGGTCCTCTTTACTTGTGTTGTTTACATGTTACAACATTCAGCAGCAGCTCTTCACAGGTGAGACAAAATAAAGTTGGAGGTAAAATAAATAGTTTTCTAATGTTTTAGTTTACTATTTGAGCTATACAGGAGTTATGTCATGTTTCCATGTTGTCTAAAAGTCCATTGGGGCTTTTATGATATGATTTATGTTTTTCGTACAGTCTATTATGTGTTGTGTGTTAAATCAAAGAAAGTATTTTTCCCATGTTCCCGAAAACCTTGAACAATGACTGAATGCAATTATGTTATGACACTAGCAATGTTTTTTCATCCTTCTTTTTCAAATATTCTTGTCTATACATAAAATAAAAGTCTTTGTATATTAATTTTGTCTTGCTTACTAATTGGGGTTTGCAGCTCCTTATGTCAGATGCATGTCCTGTCTCTAACTGGGAAAGGTGTTGTTGGGATGATCTATTTACAATTACAATTCTAATCAAGAAAAAAGAAAAAACTGTAACCTTGAAACGTATTTCAATATTTGGACATTGTCTACCACTACAGTGTGCATTTATTTACATAGCACTTCAGTCTAGAAAATTATTTGGTCAAGTTTTTTTTTTTTTTAAATCACCTTGTACTTTTTCCGTTGGAACTGTTACAAGTCAAAATGACAACTTTGAATCATAGACTACGGTTTGTTTGAACAGAGAGACACATGCTTTAACTTTTAATCAAGAATTGAAACTCAAATGGACCACAATTGAATTTGTATTGTTTGCACTGTTCATGTAATTTAGACACGGTCCCTCCTGCGTTTAGAGACGGGACTGGACAGAAATGAAAAGCCCTGACGACTCTTTAGTGTCAGTGTGACCGGTAGGCCCACAACGAGCCTAAATGAACCAGATCCGGGCTAGATTTATGTTACATTTCATTAGATTCATATGTGTATATGAACCGGACCAAAGCCAGATGTTTCAGTCGAGGCGCGGTTTATTAACCAAATTCGAAATAGATGGAGACCGCTATCAGAAAGTGCCCGGGTGTGTTCTGGGCCGAGGAACCGGGCGTACAGTCAGCCGGATGAAACGACAGCGAGCCACATGAAGGTGAGCGGAAAACGCTGCTGCTGATCGGGCTGATCGTGGACAGGTGTCCAAGCACGTGTGACCGGGCGGGACACGGGGGAGACAGGAGGACGCGCACGCGCGGTCAGAGAGAACGGCTGGTGCCGCTGCACAGACTCACCTCTGCTGCAGCCGCAGGTGCGGTCTGTCCTTCTGCCCGTATCCACCTCTTTCGCCTGTGTTTTCTGCGCCAAAGTTGTGTCTTTGCGCCATAACGCAGTAGTAGTCTCAGAAAAGTTTCAGCGCGTCTGCGCTTTCAGGTTCTCTGACAAACACTAAACGCTTCTTGTGTCGTGCTTTCAAGATAAAAGTTCCTGCGTTTGCTCCCTGCGGTGAGGGCTTTATTGTGAAAAGGTTGGACCATGAGCCAGTGCACTTCACTCACATCTACACACGGCGGAGCGACTGGCTTCAGCTGATTGAAAAAAAAATGCTGAAAATTTCAGATGCTACTGACTAATTGGGAGTGGTTAAAACACCACAAAATACCAATTTAATCACTTTAAGGTCAAATTCTTCAATATTTGGACTGATTTTTCAGTGATGGAGGTGAATTGCGTGTCTCACGGTCAATGCGTGAGACTTGAGAAATTTAAATATTTCAATAATCGTCGGTCAACTTTGCGGCTTAGCCGCACATAGATCATAAAAGTTATTTTTTAAAATGTGTATAACTTTCGATGCCTCATTTATGTGGAGGGTGTACAACGATTTTTGGTGGACGAAACACCCGAGGACGAGCTCGTTAGAGTTCGAATAAAAACGCTGACTCAGCATTTCGAACTTTCAATCCAAGATGGCGGCTATACGGTTAGTCAGGGGGCGTGGCCATAATAACATTTTATTTGTGTATTTGCCATGGATGTATTAAAAGAACTGGATAAGGTACGCCCCCTCTGTCTGTGGTCCCAGATTGATTTGTGGCCGTGCGAGGTACTGCAGCCTCTTGGAACCAGCCTTTTTCTCAAATGTCACATTATAATTGCAGACAGTACTGAATTATTATCTGTATTTAAATAAAATAGAAGGAAATGTTCTTTTCTACCGTTTCTAAAATCACCGAAATTACCGTTTTTATATGAAGTGGGGGATTGTCGTCACGTGGCGTCCTAAAACAAAGATGGCAGCCATCGTTTCAGGAAGTAAAACAAAGATGGCAGCCATCGTATCAGGAAGTAAAACAAAGATGTCAGCCTTCGTATCAGGAAGTAAATGCGGAAGTAAGAAACTTTTTTGGGGTCATGCGCCAATGAGCACTCTCCATAGGGATAAACAGGACGGCCATCTTGGATTCATCTTCCAGGTTTTATTATAGTTCTATGGTATTTGCTCTGACCCTCCCCCACGTCACCTTCACTTGTCAACAATGGCCCATTGACTTATTGTTGACTATTATCTTATTGAAGGAAACAGCTCTTTTCCTGCTTCATGCCAGGGGCGTCAGGAGGGCCCAACACTCACAGCATCGTTGCAACTGATGCTGCAGGAGCAACAGGCCTAAATAGGCCTAAAACTCGCCCTCAATTTGGATCTTCCCCCAACCACTGCTATCTTTTCTTTTTTTTTTTTTGTTATTAATCTTGCTGAACAATGAAAACAATGAAGCACAATTTGATAATGGAAAAGAAAACAAAGTGACTTGTTGCTGGATTCACCAAATGAGGCCCCTGGACAGTGCTTTGAAAATCAAGAGGCTGCTCAGATCTGAAGTAGTTTTTACGTCTTCTCCTACTTAAGCACTATTTTGGTTGTGAAACCTACCTCTAGTTGGGCTACAAAAGTATAAATCATCTCCATGTGGCTGAATTTGTAGTTATTATCCTTTCTACTTGGCTGGAGGTGTAGAAAGGCTGAAGGTGTCAGAAAACACTAGAGGATGGCATAAAAACAGTCAAAACATATCCATATTAATCAACATAGTTTATTTGATCATAACCATGGAAAAATCTAAATTGTTATTTGATAATAACCATAAACTGCCTAAAGTATAAAACATGCCAAAGTAGAGACATGACTGTTACAGAGTGAGATGCAAATGAATGGCTTTAGTGACGATAATTGCAGTCAAAACAGGAGCTTCAAAGCCAGCTCTCCACAGATTAGCTTTTAACCACCATTTTGAATTCTAATAATACATAGTTATGGTCCATCTTGTACTTTATGACTGAACATGCTTCCTGTGTTAAAAACTGGCTTTGATCTCCCTTCAAAATATGTGATCCAGTGTCCCCCGTTATGGAGTGAGATGGTCCCGCTGTCCGCTTTTGGCTTCTTATTAAATATACAAAAATGACAACAACATAAAAACTATAAGTTAAAATAAAACATTCAAGTTGTATAGCACAAGGCAATGTTTAAACAGTATGTACAATATTAACCATCTGGTCATGTTAAGTAAAAAAGTAGCAAAATATCTGTACATATAGGAAGCCTTTGTGTACTTGCCATGTTTTTGAATGACTGCTGTAGTGGAAGTACAACAGACGACACCAGCAAACGCATACAAAGATTCAAGTGGTTAAATACTATACATCAAATTACATTAAAGTGAGTAGACACAGCCTGGTAGATGAGAAATGTATTAAATGATATATTATAAAGTTGATCCAGTTATGAAAGTAGTTCAGTCCATTGTTTTGAATTGCAACGCGCTGTAAAAATGTACTCAGTATAGGTTGTGTTCAAGCGACTTTGTGAAAAACTATGGACGATTCACTGCTTTTGAACGAAATATCCAAAATAGAAATCAGAAAATCCCAAACATAGTCATTCTAAACGTGAAATATTGTTAAAACTGTGAGCTACAATAAATAATTAGCTGCTTTTTCGGTAAGTTGGTGCCGATTATGAGTCATAAAGTTACTTATTTCACTTTCTATCTTATCAAAAACAAAGAAAACCTTCTCCAAAGTGCATACAAAATGTACACACGATAAATATTGATCCCCAAAATATTGTTCTTTTCATCAGATATTGAACAATAAGTTGATATAGTAACAGAGCTACTTATCATTATTTATTTAGGATTGGCTTCACAAACCTGCAAATGTATCTTATCTTACAATCATCTTCCTGAAAATTTTTTGAAAATATGACTTTAACGCTGAATTTTGTGTCCGTTTTTGTTTCATGTGGATAGGCCCGGTAATTTACAGAGATATGAACCAGGTCAACGAAACTACAATCTGACAATTAAACAACAAACTCCACCATAGAATTAGAAACTATAGGCATTCTAGGACGACGTCACGTGAACCAAACCTATCTAAAGTAACGTTTCACAATCGCGCTGCAATCCAAAAGTTCAGTTCGCGTTTGAATTGACATTGTTTCTGTCCAGTTTCCTGCCATCGTTGTAGCATCTAGCCCTTTCGTTAGACCTCGGATGAGATGTAACACATGCTACATACAGTAAGGAATGATAAAGTGGAATGTACCGAGATATTTCACATTTTTAGCCTGGCCAGCCAACTTTAGAGTGGTCCTTCCAAGTAAAAGCAGATGTAGACAATTGCTTGTTAAAAATAAGGATGGACATGGATTCAAATCGTCCTTTTCTGACCTCTAGTGGCCACACAGTGTAGAACGCACTCTCTGCTCTAGTCTAAATGCTGTTTCCAATTCATTTCAGCATTTTATATTTGGCATTTCTGTTTAAAAATGACAAATATTAGGCTACCATTAAGATATTAGCCTTAACCTTCTTGACGGCGATGAAAATTGAAGTATATGGGACAATGTATGAATATCGCACACTTTAAAATATATTGAAATAGAATAAAAACAGTCGGGTTTGGGCTGGCCAGGCTAAATGCTCGTGCTAAATGTAACAGCTACATTGACTGCTTCCATACATTCGCCATTTCTTCATACAAAAGTCCAGTTTTGCATGTGGTCTTCAGATTAAAGCCTGTTTGTATGGTGTATTGCTCCAAGTGTGACAAAAAAAAAAAAGTCGACAAACGAACACAGAGGCACTTGTCTTGGTCTAAGGTTTATCCATAAACCTTTTGAGACTCTCCATTCGGTCCAGTCCTTCATAGAAAAGCTGCTACAACGTCCCGGTTCTGCAGTTTCTTATGTAAATATATATATATATATATATACATAATCGTCTCTATGGTTTCCGCTACGTTCATTTGTCCTTCTTTCAACCTTCTGTTCTCTTTTCGTCCCCGCGCACGTCTTCGTTATCCATTCTTTCTGAACTTCCTCTCTCCCTCGTTACATGAACACCTCTCCGTTGTTGATCGGCCGCAGGTTTTGGTCGTCGAATTTCCTCCGGACACTCCTGCGCACGGCGTCGGCTCTTCTGTAAGGCTGGTTCCTCAAATCTGGAAAAGTTTGAAAGAAAATGGGGGAAAAAAGGAAAAGGGGGAGGAGGATGAACAGGTTGTTTAGTCGGTTTGTCGGAGAGCGGGTGAGGGCACGTTGCTCAAAGTGCTGGCAGCCTGACAGTCCAAAGCAGCACAAGTTCTCTGAGGCAATAATAATAAGCCCCCGGGTCACTGTCTGTGGACATTACAGCCACTCAGACTTGGTTCAGTGCGTCAGATGCGTTTATGTCGCTAATCATGCAAATTGTTGGTAAAAGTAGCAGAAGTGTTAACCACATTCTAAAATACTGTACAAAAACTGAATGCCATAATTTGCAACTGTTGTGAAAACATTTTACTCACAATAGAATCACCTAAAATAATACCATTTCAAACGTCCCCACCGCCATGATGACAAAACTGTTTAAAAATGAATACCTCCCTTTAATTTAGTGTTTAGTGCGCATATCCCGGGAATAAAAGCAAAAACCCCAAATGTTGTGTGTTAAATGTTAGGGGGTTTTGTTTTCAGTTTTGTTTTGTCACATATAACAATTATTATTTTATTTATTTATTCATTCATTTTTGGGGTGGCCAGGTATGGAGAATGTAGTGTGGCAAAATGAATTAATTAAATGTAAAACTGAATTATATATGTCATTAATTCATTAAAAGTGTGTACTGAATTAATTCAATATTTAATAACATTTAATAATTATACGTACAATTAAATAATTAAATGTGCAACGATTTACTTAAATATGCAAATAATTAATTAAAAGTGTCAATAAATAATTTAAAGAACTATATGAAGCTTAAAAAGATGTTTTTAATTAATTCAGGATTTCATGAAGTTGTTCAACCATAAAAAAGTAATACTGTATTTCAAATGTACCAGCTGAAATTTGTACTTTTTGTTTCTTTTTACATAGTATTACAGTATCATTTGTTTTACTCTAACGGTAAATATTGGAAATGGTAGTGAAATATGCAAATTATGGCATCAAGATTTCATATCTACATTTTGCAGCATAAAGTGACTATAGTCTATCAGAATTAGAAGTCTATAAGCAAAAACAATATACACTTATATATTTCCTACGTTGCAGTACAGCTATATAACAAGCTAGATAATAAAGAGGTGCTTGCCAGGTTCGGGACACATCCACCACTACAGGCGTGCTACTGGAGGAC
Organism: Rhinogobius similis; assembly: GCA_019453435.1. Classification (NCBI taxonomy): domain Eukaryota; kingdom Metazoa; phylum Chordata; class Actinopteri; order Gobiiformes; family Gobiidae; genus Rhinogobius; species Rhinogobius similis. The sequence goes on along the minus strand of CM033633.1, from coordinate 27,040,349 downwards.
TTCCTTACCCTCGAGTAGACATTGGGGAATTTAGTAATATTATTCTTCTTTAGGGCTGAATGAAGACAAGACAAAATCATAGTTAAGTCTTAAAACTCATTTAGCCGGTCTGGCATTTTACAACAGCAGCGGCATTGGCGAAGCAAGATGGCGGCAGGCTGCTTATGGGAACAGGCCTAATATACTGGAGCAGAATGGAACTAATGGTGGTTAGGTTGGACTACGGGGAGCGTTTGTCACTTTGTTGAACGATGGCTGCTTTGCAAAGAGGCTACCAGCAGGACAGAGAACACATCCTATAGAGCGAGTTAACACGAGAAGTCTTTGCATTTAGCACACCCCAACACATGCATCAAAACATAATAAAATGTGTGGTTAAGAAAAAGTAAGAGTTAATTAGACTGTGAATTATTATAGAGCATTTTGAATATTTTAAATAGGGCAAGCAATCAGTTAGTAAGCCTGAAATACCACAAATGGAAAGTTATTGAACAAAATAATGAAATGAATTACGTAAAGATGAGGAGGTGTATTGTGGGAGGAAAAAAAGCATGCGGCAAGCTGAATAGCAATCAACATTGGAAAAAACATGATATTTTGAAAATCAAAATTCAAAATACACAGGCAATTTTAATGTCACAGAGAGGTCTGGGTTACTAAAGCTGCAAGTGAATTAAATATTGGAGAAAATAAAAGTAGTTTAATTCATATTATACGGTGGTGGAAAGTAATTAAGTACAACATTTAAAGTACTGTACAATTAATCAAAAGATCGTCAAATCGAGATCGAGTCATATGAAATCGTCAATTATTTGAGTGGGGTTTTTGACAGATACACAGTCAATTCTCTGTCAGTAAAAGCATGTGGTTTGGAACAGAAATCAGACTTTAGAGGAAGAAATTTGATTATTTTTTGTGTTTTGTGGTTTTTCTTTTGTGTGTTTTTTTTTTTTTTCTCTCCCAATATCACCCAGCCCTGCTGCTTTTTTAAGGTATCTGTACTTTACTTAGGTAAGTTTTGCTGTGGGTTCATTAAATTTGAGAGCAGGTATTTGTACATTCTCATACTCAAAAGTTGAAGTTAATTTTTAGCACGTTCATAGTGACATCCTGTGTAAAAGATTATAAGTTCAAGCCCCAACTTTGAGCAAACATTCACTTGAGACATAAGGAAACTCTATTTAAATTGCTAATGTTGACCAAATCTTTGAATCACTACATTTAACGCTTTAACAGTTAAAAAAATACTTATTCAATGGCTACTTCAAAACTTTTAATTAAAAAAAAAAAAAAAGAAAAAAAAAGTACTTTCTTTTTTTGCATTTTTATCTGCACTTTTAACAAAACTGAGCACTTCTTCCACCACCAGTCATATACTTGAGAAGGAACTGCTGCAGATATCAAATTGAGAGTTCTATTTGTGGCCACAAGAGGGCAGCAGAACGTAACTGTTTTCTGGTTTTCATGTGGAGATAAAAGCTTATGAATCCAGCTCACCTGTGACATTACCGTTTCCCATGGCTGAAACAGGACAACTGAACTCATGCTTAAACATGCTCAGGAGAGGAACAACATGTGAATTCACGAATCACAAACTCCACCGTGTACAACGCACTGCTCGGCGTGTGTGATTGCGGAGTGTGGCGGTTAACAGGCATGCGGGTTTGGAGGAGAAAAACGAGGGGGAGGAACTTTATATGATTCGGCGACCTTTGAGAAGAGAGAGAAGTCTAAAGCTTAGTAATGGTAGTCGTCACTGAGGGGCTCGCAGAAGAACCTGGAGCCGCGCTTGGCTGTGCGAGCTGTAAAGGGCACTGTCTTCAGCACTGCGAGGACAGGGACAGGAGGACAACAGCCAGGACAAGACAAGACACACACCATTAAGAGAGAGCAGGTCTACAGGGTTTAGCACTGTTAGAGCTGAGCAAATACCCACGACAGACTGAGGAAGGGCCCGGAAAGTACTACTGATACTACAAACAGGGCAGCAAGACTATTCTAACATAACGGGACATGATTTGAACTACTGAGCTGGCAATGTTAGACGTGTGATTATGACCTAATGTACATTTGTGATGCATCTTGGGATAGTATTACTCCTTACTAGGTGACGTAGGAGGTGGGAGATATATCGAAAAATGGACAATATCACAATTGTTGTTTTAAAGATATGCAAAATGATAAAGACAGCAAAAAGGCTGATTAAGAATGAAATAAACAATGTAATGCAATCTAATCTTCCGAACAAACGAGGGTACGTGTGATGTTTCCGCACTTCACGTTTTGTGCGACACTTGAATCAACATATTTACTGTTTGTAGCCTCAATATTGTCAAAAAAAAAAAGCGAAATATACATTTTTGTCAATATCGCCCACCCCTAGTTGAAGTACGTTGAAATGATAACAGGTAGTTCTATTTCATCCCTTCCCACCAGATTCATAGAACCGTAGTTACATTATTACATACATAGCTTTTGATTTATACATAAGCTCAAGTGCTAATGATATTTTATATAATACTGACGCTAACAATATATTTCAATGTGGCTAAACCTTGATATTAGTTTGGAAATTTTTCATCTGTCTTGAAGTCAATCCACTATTGTCTCAATAACAAGCAAACTTTCAACTTTAAAACGAAACCCGGCCCTGTAGACAGAAACAGTGTTACAAAGCAAAAGAGAGAACAGATTATTTAAGCACAAATTATCACATACATTTGAGCTCACTCACAAATGTACCAGCATAGGCGTTAACAACGTTTGCACTTGTTAACGAACAGTACTTGTCGAACATGTACGACAGCTGAGTTCAAAAGAGTATTTCTGTTAGTGGCTGCTGTAGATTTCCCTGCGTTAATAACGAGTAAATATAGAGCACATGCAGAGCGCCCTGTTTGCATGTGTGGATACGTCGGACATGAACGTGTACGCCGTGTGTGTTGGGCGCAGTCCGGCGTGCGTTACCCGTGATGATGTCCTCGATGGCTCCGTCTTTGCCCTCGTACACATGCCGATTGTCTTTGACCTGCTTCCTCCTCAGCTCCTGGATCAGTTCTTGCTGCTGGTGCCTCTTGTTTTTATGGGACGGAGACTATGGACGAAATACACGATCGACATCAAGGTCACAGTAGCATTTAAGGCATTAAGTTGTGTAGTGTGCTGCACAGTGTCCATTGTGTTGTTGTGTCATTGGTCACTTCAACCATCTTGTCTAAATGCAGATGCGGTTAGTATTTTTCATACATTTCTACTTTTCCAGCAAATGTCTGTGTGATCTCTTTCCAGCTGCATACGTTTCCTCTTACTCTAGTCATATTTTATCAAAGTTACGGTACTTTTATCCACTGTGAGTACGTGGCAAAAGTTTTATGTTGACAATATAGGTTTTAACATTTGTTTTTCTTGCACGCTCCTTGAGACAGCATTTAGTTTAGTTGTCTATGCCATATTTTGTATATTATTTAAAGTTTTATCCTTCCAATAACACTCCACTTACATTACAGAGGTTACGTCCACATAGTTAACGACTAGTAGTTTTCTCAAGTACTGTTTTCACTTGAATAATTTCCTGAACCACAACATTGTACTTTTACTTGAGTGATTTCAATTTGAAGTCAAAATACTCTTACTTCAGTACTATTCTTCAATAATGGTGGTCAATAATGCAACATAACGCGTCATTGCATATCAAAAAGTGCTGCGTTATTATTAAGATGAAGCACAATGACACACAGAATTTTTGGAGAGTCGCCCAAATATGCTTAAAACTAAAAATTCAACTTAAATATCCCCATTCAGGCTGTAAAATGAAGATCTCTACACATATTGCAGTGCGTGAATCGTAATAAACTGGCATGGCTGTAGACTGTGAGAGTTAACGTTTGTCAGCATAAACTTGGCCTTTCTATAACTCAGTGTTGGTTTTATTACTTTGTTTAGTGACATATAAAAGCCTCGTGCTGCAGCCAGACGTTTAATATCAAGTGCACACCGCTGCAGTAAAAACAAAATGGAGGCATAACTCACAAAAGACAAAAGTGCTAAGGTAACATTTATCACCTTGGACTATAAAACCTGGATTGTTGCAGCAATTTTCAAGTGGCTCTATATATTTTGGGAGGAATCTTTTTGAAAAATGGTGTTCAGAGGTTTTAAAAGGTGGCTTCCTGTTTTGAGAGAGTGAGTAAAGTGGTCCCAAACCTTCTGGTCCTCCTCCATCATGGCCTCCTGTTCTAGAAGTTTCTCCATCAAGAGCTGCTCCTGCCTCCTCTTCTGCTCATTGTCCTCCTCTGCTTGCTGAGAACACACACACGCACAAGTTAAAAGCATAATTATAGCAAAAAAGAACTTAAACCTACAACTTACAACGTATCCTGCTATTACTCCTATAACTGAGGAACATCTTGTAGAATTATTACTTTTACCACTCCTATCTTTGTAGTCTCATTAGTTACTAAATTCTACTTTTCCTGATATTATTCCTGATATTACAACTGTGTTACCCACTATCTAATGGTGCTCAACAGCCTGCTTTTCCATAAGTAAATTTCTCATTCCATTAACGAAATTCATCCTGCATTCTTTTCAAATGTTTTTTGAATATAGCCTTCACATTTTGTCTTAACAAACTTCACAAATTTCTCGTACATTTTTTGTAATTTTTGGTTGGAAAAATTCAAATATTAAGAGTTTAAAGGCATGACGGAGGCAATCCAGCTGCTTGAGGCAACTTACTGGTTGTTTAAAGTCAAAAAACGAATTTAAAACTTAAAATTTGGCAAAATGTTTTAATGACTTTGCGGTTACATTATAGGCTTCATGCTTATTAGATTGCACAGAGCTGATTAGTCCCGAGAAAGCTTTCAGACTTGTAATATTCTTTGTTTTGTTTTTTGTTTTGTTTTCCAGGAAGCCTACGGGAAAAATAAATGGAAAATTTGCTTTCCCCGTTGATCTCCACGTCCCATCTATATTGATTGTTGCCATGTTCATATGTTGATTTTTACATGTTAACTGATCAAGATATTAATAATTGTTCGACTGGTAAAAGTATGACAATGTATGTTTAACCCAGCTAGGCTATACAGCGTTTTTTTTTTTTTTTTTTGTAAGCTTACCCCAGGCCCGGGGGCCAAATGCGGCCCTCAGACCAATTTTTCTTGGCCCTTAGGCTTCCTGGTGAACTGGCCCACACTGTCCTGAGAAGTACTATTTACAGCACATTTCAGATTTTCTACAATTCCAACCTAAATAACTAACATTTTGGTGCAATACAGACTTGATATTAAGGCACTGAGACTGAATGTAGATGTGGTGGTGCTTAAAACATCAGATAAATGCAGCTTTTTTGAACGTCTCACGATAGATTTGTGGCCCTCTGCTTGGTCTATATTTCAATATGTGGCCCTCGATGGAAAAAGTTTGGACACCCCTGGCTTACCCTATAAGCCTTCACAAATCTCACAAACACGGGGAAGAAGACTGATGGCGGTGTCGTTTTGGCGTTCTCCCCGAAGAATTTCACCACCTCGTCAAAAGCGTCCTGTTGAACACATGTATACAAAAAACATGAACAACATTATAAACAAAGTAAGCCATTTTTGCCACAACCTCTCTCATAAAAACACCCGTGCTAACATTACCTGTGCAATCTTAGCATCGTCTTGCAGCTTCTTCAGTTTAGCGTCGTTGTGTGTGATGAACTCTTTGAGCATGGTGTTGTGTCCGTGCATGCTGTACTCCCTCTTGGTCAGCTCCATGCCTCTCTGCAGCTCCCTCACGTCCAAGAGCACATTTTCCAGCGACACTGCGGGCAAAACATCAGCAATGAGCCACGAAAGCTTCACAAAGCGGCTCTAGACGACTTGTTCCGCCGCTCACCTGCCGCCGCCTTCTCCACATAGTGCAATTCGTTGTAGAAGAGGGAGACTTGCTGGTACTTTTCTTTCACCACGTTGGCGATGTAGTGTAGGAGTGTCATTTTACGGTCCGTCGACTTGGTTTCGAGGAGCTGGGGAAAGCGTAAAATAAATGTAGACACAGTTTAGAGGAAACGAAACGGGGGATAATGGCTTGGTAATAGCAAGAAACTCACCAGGTCTAAACTTTGAAGCTTGAATCCATAAACGGCTCCTCTTTTGCTGCTGTTCATGTAGTTTCCGAGGGCCAAGATAATCTAAAAACCAAAAAAATGCAACGTAATAATTGCTAGATAAACTGCTAATACTGTGAGAATACTGAAATGAATTTGTTACCTCTAAAATTTTCTTCAGTTTCTGCGATGACTTAATGGATACAGATGCAGCGATAACCGCATGCAGTTGCTTTGGAGAAAATACAAATATTATTACTATCATAGGTGTTTTACATCTATTACACGACTACTACTTTTACTGCAACTAAAATACCACCACTACTACTACTACTAACCGTTAGATATTACTGTCAGATATTACTACTACACAACTCATTCTAGATTTTACTACTGATATTATTGACATTACTGACAGTACTACGACTACTGCTGCTTCTTCTACTGCTACTTTTATAACTTATTCTGGATTTTATTACTACTTATAATATTACTACAACGACTGCTACTTCAGCTACCATTACATTACATTACATTTTATATTACCCAACATATTACTACCTAATGTAATATCTCTTGCTACCACTATAAACATGATGTATTACTACTAACATTAATACAGTTGTACATCTGTCCGTTCTTACCGGCGTCAGCATCTGCACACTCTCACAGAAGTTTCCGATGAAGGCCATGATGGTCATCTTCTGCATAAGCCTCTCGATTTTGCTGAACTGCATCATGAAGCGGTCCTCGTCCGTCAGACTCTCCACAGGTTTGCGTTCCTTCTCGAACTGCCGGAGCACTTTCACCTCGTTTTCGGTGGGCTGGAAGCGCATCAGGCACTCCACGTAGTCCACGGGCAGAGTTCGGAGGTCAAACCTGGAGGCACGGAGCAATATTGAGTGGAATAATAGAGCCGAATAATCCTATTGTCAAAGGATGAAAAGGCAGGAAATAGTCTTTGACTTCGGTCTGCTATTATAAGCCTTTTTCTGTTCCATTTAATGAACCGGTCAAGTAGGTTTGATTTAGCGAGAGAATATCTGAATGAAAACGTTATAAAGGTTGATTTTCTCTAGTTTAAAAAAAAAAATCAATATACATTATGAAAACCTTTTGGGAAAATATCTATTTGCAATTTTCTTGACAAGCATTGTGACGGCCATTAGATTTGATATTTTTCTGTTTAAAGTTTAGATTTTAAAGGAGTCAGTGTAATCCCTCACTTATCCAGGAGTGCTCCGTGATGGAAAAGGTTTCAAAGGAACTCTATCTGGACAATGTCTTTGAAATTGACAGAAAATGTTACATTTTAAACACGTCCAGGAGCAATAACATGAGAGAAAACTGAAATATGAACAACTAATACAAGTATCGCATGCAATTCAGACATTAAATATGTTAAATAATTACAGTCTTTGCTATTTACTTGCGACCATTCGAATTGCAACTCAATTTAATTGTGATAAATCTCGCAGCGTTACTTTGTTATTTGGTTTAGTTCACGGTCAGATCAGAAATCACATATTCAAAATTCAAAAATCAACTCAGGTGTATACGTTTTTCTATTCTCTATGAGGCAAACCGCCACGACACTCCCCTTATAGTAGCTTTCCCCATCGTCACAGCACTTAATATTCTGAGTGACTTACAGTTGGATGGCTCTACAGATCTCCTCTGGCGCCTTGCCCACCTTCCTCAGGGTAATGGCCAGGTTCTTGGCTCGGTTGGAGTCCAGCAGAGTCACCTTGTTGGGTCCCTTCTGGATGACCTTCTGTTTGCTCATGCTCAGATCGATGGCAGGGCCCTGGGCTTTGGTCTTGAACATCTCCTCGAACTCGTCCACGTTCAGGTCCTGAGATAAATAATAAATGGTGTTCAGTGTTTTTCAATTGGCAGAATAGCACACGTTTTTATGAGGCAGTACAACAACTAATCACATTTTAATTGTGATATTTTGGCTACGATCAATTTTAAAAATGATGTGGACCAAAAGCATTTAATTAAACTTGTTCTGTCCTTCAAAACTTGGAGCAAAGCCATTTGTGTAATCTATTGCAGTGTCTTTTAAAAGCAATGAAAGGAAGGAACCTTTTTCATTTTTATTTTTAAACTTCTCTTTTTGTAGCTTTTTTTTTTTTAACCATAAATGATATACTCGATGTTAAAATTTAGAAAATCTTCAAAACAATACTCACAATATTATCTAAATTTGGATATATTACCCACCTTTAAGAACAAAAAACATTTAATGCAACTTGTTATGTCCTTGAAAAACCTGAAGAAAAGCCACTTGTCTAATTTACTGCAGTGGCTTTTAAAAGGAATCATAAAACATTGCTAATATACTTAATTTATGTTGCTGCTACAGGCAAACATTTGACAATAAATGTTCAAAATAGGCCAGCCAATAAAAATATTGAAGTACGATAATTGCTACAGAAATAATGACCAAATACATTAATATTGAAGACCATTTTAGCAGAATAGTAGACCACATTATAAAGAAAATAAAAATGCTGTAATAAAATGGCATAATAAAACACGCTAGTAGATAAATAGTATCAATAAAATGTCATAGATGTCATATCATTATTCTACCTTCTGCAGTGCAAATGTTTGAAAAATTAAGATAAAGTATCCCACTAGTGAAAATAAAATATGCAAATGATAAATATTGAGCTAAAAAAATATTGTGTATCTCTTAGTTATTGAATGGAAGTCATAAATAAAAGTTTACAGTTCTAAATGACTATGATTTCAATTATAACCCAAAAAATGCGTGACTATTATACATTTTTTCCATCTGGCAGCGCTATTTTAAGTACCTCAAGTATCCGCTCGTCATCTATCTCGTTGAAGACTGTGCCGTTGATCTGGTTGGGTTTCAGTGCCACCCAGTTGAAGACAGGCATGCGGAACTTGGTCTTGATGGGTTTCTTGATCTTCACCGCTAAACAGGAAACACAAATATTAGCATGACCGTAGCCACAGTATCTGGTGCGACATATTTGGACACGCTACATCCACAGACGTGCAGGGAACGGAGGAATGTGGGGCTGGTGACACGCATGTTATGACTCTTTATGGACATGGCTTTGGTGTGGACAGGCATCGAACTGAAACGAGAGCGAGGCCTGTTTGTCTTTGCCCGGGCGGCGCGGTGTGACGCGGCACATGAGGTGAGGATTTCCTTCTTGGCGCGGTGCCGACGATTAAAGTCACTCGTGGTCACTTGGTTCAGGGAGTGCGATTGTGCCGCGTCAGCCGCAGGAGCAGCAGTGAGTTAAAGGCCGTCATGGGAAAGACAAACAGGGTTCTAGCTCTGTGCCATGTCCATCACTCTGTGGAGTCGGCATGACGACGCCAAACGTGTCATGCAAGTGTCCTTTATGGTCTATGGTGTTGACACTTCACTACAAACAAACAATACCACAGCAAGGCGCCGTATTGAACCATGCGATGTTTTGAATTGTGACAGTTTTTATCATTTGAATTGACATAAAATATAAAATTGAATTGAATAAATATATATATGTTTCCAGTTTTTTCAGTTATTATTCTCTAAACAACTTAACTTTTCATGATATTTATTTACAAAGCAGTGGGCACTAATGACCAAAATAATATTGAAAGAATCTTCTAATAACGGTATTTATGCTATCCATCACAAATGTGCTAAAATGTGACTAAAATGTCTTTGGTGAAGTCGTTAAAGTATAGCACAAAAGTAAAATGACCATAAAATGTACCTAAAAGTGTAGAGCTTGATTGAAAGTTTATTTTCTTGTTATTTAATTAATATTTAATTAAAACAACGACTAGACAAATAATTGACTTTAAATTTAAGATATTTTTTTCTTTAGTTCTTTACAATTTTCTTTTGTCTTTTTTATGTCTTTGATAAATGAAGTAAATAAAACTATTTCTTTTGAAAATGAGCCAAACGAATGTTAAAAACTGTAAACCCCATAAAACAGCATGGAAAGCCGATGGATGACACTTCAAAACAAACAGGGAAAGACGAAAGCTTTTGAGAGAATCTTGATGAGCGGAACCTACAGAAAAGCTTGATGGGTCCCTCTGGATGGCAAAGAAATAATCACAGAAAGATCATTATCAGAGAGTCTGAGTTAATGACACAATTTAGAAGAAACACGGATCATGGCTAAACATACTAACACGATACTTCTCGCTACAGACGTTTACAGAAGAGATAAGTGCTGCTTTTGACTGTTATCTGAATTCCTCTGAGACCAGCATGCTCTGACAGGAACTGAGATACAGGATGACATTGAAAAGGCTTCAAAAACACTTAACAACTTTGTCACCAGAAGAGCTTATTTATAATGAAAATGGAAAGAAAAAAATGATATCGTCTATCTCCCTAAAGGAAATAAGTTATTATATTGCATTGATTCTGATGCAGTTCAAATATTCCAAGTTGGCATAATAATACATGTTCTAGAGTAAGTCTAAAAAAAATTGAATTTGTAAATGAGTAAATTAAAATGTGTCTTCTGTCAAAATAAATCGGCACTATATATAATCTATGCAGTTTAAAAAGCATTTTGTTGGTTGTTAACAAATAATAAAGCTATTGACAGGGTCACATCTTTTCGTCCAATCAGGCACATTGTTCAAGAACTGCCTGACACTATTCTAGACACTTAATGTTGTTTCTGTGTCGTGGTGTAATATATCAGAGTGGCAGAGAAGTCTAAGTGGGCGGAGCTAACATGGAAATCAGGTACAAGCCCTTTAACCTCTCTTTGCTTACCTGCCAGGCCAGAGTTCATGATGACCGTGGGTGTACCAGAGCCGGGCAGAGGGGGTGCTACCGGAGGTGGCGGTGGGGGCGGAGCAGACATCTCTGGTCCTGGAGGTGGGGGCGGTGGAGGAGGAGGCGGCGGCGGTGGAGGAGCTGCTGGGGGTAGAACTGATAGTGGTCCGTTTGGTACTGGAAGAGAAAGAGAAACATGTCATTTTTGCAGGTTTTATCTCTACCGTGTATCAAGACTTAAGAATTTAATACCACATTTTTAGGCAAAATTGAGTTATCTTTCAATTTTATGTGGCAAAAGTTCTGATTAGCTGTACCTACGACAGAAAGGATGTTATCTGCACTCTTTAAAGTAAATTTTATAATGATTATTTATGACTGTATTGTGAATTGAATCCATCTTTTCCTAAAGCACTCTAAATTACTGAAAACTGTGCTCTACAAAATAAACTTGACATTCCTCAAAATACCTTGTTTTTAGGAGAATTGGAAAACAATATCAGCTTGTAACTGGAAATAGTTTGATGAAAGTGATCATTTTTGGATATCTTGAAAAAGTCCAAAGAATGTCACTTGACTTCTTATATATGTTATAAGATGTTAAAGGTATTAGTTAGGTAGTTACTAAGCCTGAATTATAAACTATTTGCTCTTTGTTTATGCTTTACTAAGGCAGGAATCAGTGCAGTTATTATGAAGCAAGTAAAATTGTGTTGATTCAGAAGTATTCATCCCTAAACCCATATTTTGCCGTCGAGGGAAAGTTGCTAGTGTTTGACAACGGCTTGTGAAACTATTTGACATACCCCGGTAAATTCTACTTTATACTTCAATTCTACGCTTTCGATACAATTCAAATATCTAACTGAATTCAAACCCACATGTGCCGTTGACTGGCGGTGGAGGAGGGGGCGGTGGAGGAGCGAGCGTGCCCCCTGCGACCTCCACATGGTTGGGACTGAGTGCAGTGGTATTTGGCCCCACGACTGCCCCGGGCACTCCTCCTGCTACTCCCGTGGGCGAGGCCAGGATGGATATGTCGCCGTCTCCTTTCTTCTGGATCTTGATGGTGCCCTGCTTTTCTAATTCATGAATCTTCTTCTCCAGCTTTGACTGTCTCTGAATGGCCTCGTCCTTCTCCTTCAACATCTGCCTCAGTGCAAGGACTTGAGAAGTGGTTTCTTTGTAGTGATCCTGTGTTGGATGTGAGTACAGATGTTATTTGTACATTTCATTTATAAAGAAGAAGAAATGAAGTTGTAATGCTGACCCTTATAGATTCTAGATCCTTGTTTCTTTGCATCAGCTGTTTTTCCAACTCCACAATCTTGGCCATGGCTTCGTTCTCTGTGTCCTGCAGTTTTTCTGTCATCTAAAAGTAAAAAGTTAAGGTATGTTTATGGAATGAACAATGAATGTGTTATTTAGATTTTTATTGAAAAGTTAAGTTTTTTTTTTACTGTGAGTTGCTTTTACCAACCAAAGTATGATTTTCTTTCTCACGACATAAACAAATGAAAAACCTACATGGGACATATTCTCCTCCAGCTCCTCGACCCGTTCCAGGGCTGCGTTTTTGGTCTCTGCGTCTTCCAGGAGAGCTCCCACATCAAACACATTGTCCAAGTACGCCTGGATCTGCACCTGCAGCTTGTCGCTCTCTGTGTGCTTCAGTTTCTGTAACAACCACAAGACATTTTCATTACACATGAAGCATGAGCTGTAATATTAAACAGCATTCAGTATTGATCTGAACTTACATCTAAGTAGTCATCTAGAAGCAGCTTGGTGAAGTCGTACTGGAGATGGACTCTGAAGTTCATGTCCTCCACTGAGTGCACAACGATGTTTATGAACTGCATACAGGCCACCTGGGAGTGTGCACACCAGGACAGAAGATTAGCATGTAGTACAACAGCCCATATAGCATATAATGTACTGTGCTAATAATTCATATTGTGCATTGTGTCTTTGGGGTTCTGCTTTCTGTTAGAGGCTTCAATGCTAATGTCAGAATTTATAAATCATTGTGACCCTGTGTAAATTCATTCTTGTTATTAATATTTTTTAAGGACACATATACATTATTTGTATTGTTAATGGCCTTTAAACATGTTCATGAGCACCTTTACTTTGGCCTGTTTGAGAACTTGAAATAAAATATTTACTGAAAGCCCACATTACTTTATCTCTGAAGTTTTCCCTCATCTGGATTCGTGTTAGCCCTCATTCTACTGGCAGCTGAGGGAATTACCACGGGGAAATAAACAAAAATGAACTTGCTCCTGACATGTAAGCAAGCAGTTGTAATAAACATGATTTGACAAAGTGCTAACTGAGTCTGGTGATTATTTATGGACTTAAAACAGCACAGGAGACCTCAAAAGCTCTGACGCTCAGAGGGAAGAGGACTTACAAAACAGGATTAATGAAACGAGCGTGAATGAGACTAAACATAACTCCGGGAATGTTTTTGATCAGGGAACAATATTATAATACAGTTAAAAGCTGAACTAAAGACAACTGGGCATAATATCTCCAGAGAAAAGCAACATTGAAGCATTGATGATGAAATTAAAGACTTTAAATACAATTTAAACTAAAGTCTTCCTGTCAGGAGGAACTTCTCCACAGAATCTCAGCTACTAAATCTCTAAATATTCTCTTTATCACCACAAGTCAAGTGTTTGCGGCTCATGGAGGAGATATATTCCTGAACAGGTGTGTAGCAGAGGATTCTAACCATGGCACAAACCAACTTGATAGCACCCTTTTTGTTTGACAAATTCATTAAACTGCAATTATTTCTCTTTGTTAGATTCAGTCTCTCCCTGTTGAATTGAAGTCAAAACACAAACAAAGGCTATACAAAATGTGAGCATCACTTCTTTTCCTCACTTGTACCATAAAATAACATACAAACAGATCTTAATATTCAGCTAAACTCCCAAAACCACCTGGCACAGATGATTAATGTTGGGGCTGTATCGTATCTGGGCCTGCTGTTCCTCACACTCTCCCTCTTGCACAATAGAGACTTAAAGCTCCAGGCAAAAGTAAAAGGGAGGCAGCATAACTCTTTTACTAAGCATGTCTTCAGGTAGAAAAAAAAAAAACTCCTTTGCAGTGATGTGCGTAGGATTCTGGGGATTAAAGTGGCATCAATAGTCATTAGGAGAGTGGCGCGTACCATGAAGTCGATATTGTTGTCCTCGTTTTTGAAATACTCCATTAGCTTCTCGAAACGCTGTTCCTCTGCACAGACCTGCAACACACTCAAGTCAGGCACCAGCGCGGGCACACAAGTAAAAAAAGGCATTTGCTGACATTATTTATTTTTGATTAAATAAAGTAGCAATGAAACTGTGAGAAATTGTTGACCAAGGGCTATCAGAAAAACAGAATGCTGAGTTGGAGGGAAATAAACATGACAGAGCAGAGTCGAGAACAATACATTTACAGCACTAAATATCATTAAAAGAAATATTTGATGTCCAGAAAATATCAGGCCCTCACAATGATAGATCGAATAACCAAAAACTGTTATGTTCTGTTAAGATGCTGTCTTTGTATCTTTGGCCTCTCACAATGGTACAGAACACTTCTCAAAACAGTCTTCTTCCAAAACAATTTCCATGTCACCTAAAAAAAACTTCCTTTTCATAGATTTGATTCTCTATAATTTTCATCAGAAATCAACCATTGCATTTCAATCTTGCGTCAAATGAATGTACTGTCCAATTAAATAAACCATAAATGCTGCTAAATCACCACTTTAATGATGGAGGTAGACAAGGGATTTCCTATACATGAACTATGTAACATTTCAGGCAGAGGGTCCGCCACCTGCTTGTTTCCATGCAGATGCTATTGCTTTAGCATCACTGTAGCATTACTGTAGCATGGTCTACTGAACACCATTAAAATTACCAATCTTCATGGTGAAAAGATGTGAGCACCATCAGGCCAACTTACAGGTCAGATCTGTGGAGAGGTGACCATGCTCAAAGTGGAAATCAGTGCTTTTCAGTATTTTTAAATGTATTTTCTAATTCTAATTGAATAAATGCAACAGTATTTGTATTGCATGGTATAGATTGGACTTTCAATTGTCTTTTAATGCAATGATGGAAAACACTTTGGTTTAGTTGTTGCTGTTGTAAAGCGCTAGACAAATAGTATAGTTTGATTGATTGGTTGATTGGTTGATTGATTGATTGATTGATTGATTGATTGATTGATTGATTGATTGATTGATTGATTGATTGATTGATTGAAAGATACATTTAATGCCAGACTATGGAACTTTCCATAATAATCAATATCATCTTTCTGTAGACAAGCAGTGGACCCTTACCAGAAAGGTTACATTTTAAGTAGAACCTTAATATTATGTGGGTATAGAGCCTTAATATTATGTGCATTTACCCAAAACCTTGGTTAAATCTTTATGTGTGGCTTGCTGCAGTAAGTAAGACTTAAGAGAATCTGTGAAATATGAAATAGTGGAGCTAAAGAGACTGAGACGGAGAGACGAAGCTGTGGAGTTCAGTGAGTTCATCCAGAGGACGATGCGAGAGATGGAGCATGATAAAGTGATGGAAAGGGGGAGCATGTAAGGGGGTATGTGGGGACACTGGAGGGGTGCATCCAAACCATGCATGAAATGTGTTGTTTGTATCCCGTCATTTGAATTTTCCACTTTTTAAATGACCGAACCAATGCTAGTCGAAAAAGGGAATTCGGGACGCGCCTCATATATTAACAACATTCTCAATCCCCATCTCATTAAAGGACCTACATCTCCCCAGCGCCTTAATCTACCACTAATGCCAGTGCCTCCGAGAGCAACACTCAATATTTCATTCAGCCGTGTAAATATTGCATTAACTGCAGTCAGGCCGTGTTTGCCGACCCCCGGATTGGAAATAGGAAGAAGTGCTAGCCTCCTCCATCACAAACCCCCCAATGGTTTCATGCAGACAACAAAGGTCAAGTAAGGCAGCCTGCTCTGTCTCTGTCTGCGGCTTTTATCCAGTTTTTGTTGAGAGACACAGGAGCATTCAAAAACAGTAGGGATGGTGCAATATGGATTAAAAAAAACCCGATATACAATATTTGGATTGCTGCAGTTAATCGATGTTTGCCGATACCAATATTTATATTTCAAAACCCATAGCAGTCCCACAAATCTATCTTAAGTTGAAGTAGGGATCATAAATTCACATTTCGCTTTAGTTGGAAAAAAAAAATAGAATGTATTTATCTGGGATGTAAAATCATTTGTGTGTTATGTACAGACATAATTGTAGCCTAATTGGTCTTATATTTAATTTTTTTTTACTCATTTATTTGTTCAAAAAGACATATCTAATGCATAACGATAAATTAAGAAAAAATATTTGCGAAATGTACATTTTTTCAATATCGGCTGATACTGATATTTGTGAAAACAGGAACCAATATATCGCCCATCCTTAAAAAAAGGAAGGAAATTTGTCTTACATGATGTTTTGGCATGTGTTAAAATTATTATTATACCGTTATTGCCAAATGAGACATAAACTGGCACAAAGTTCAACATCTGACAGAACAAATTTACTAAGATGAATTATTTTCCTAACCTGCCCCTGCCATATGAATTCTCGCGATATTTGTGAGTTCATGAATCTTGAGAATCCACCTGCGCGAAGTGTGGCTCTTAGGGCTGCACCGGCCGCTGTGTGCCGCACCAATCACAGCGCTGTGGTTTGACTGGAAGTCAAACAGATGAACCTAACCAAACATGGCGGCGTCGACGGACGTACTTCGAACATATTCTATAAGAAGCAGGAAGTGCTTCGTTAGCATGCTAATATTTGTTAGCTTTACCCAAGACAGCAAAACTTGCTTTGAGCTGACTTGTGAAAGGGCTTATAAACTCATCGCAGTGATACATGTGACTGCTGTAAAGACTTTAAAACAAGCTTAAAACGTTCTGTTTTGCTCTTAATTACAGTAGATTTAGGGACTGATTTTACTGTAAAATTGTTGCATGTATTGTCTACAGTAAGTATGTGTTATTTTTGACTCTTTTTCTTTTTTTCTGTGAAACACTGACTTCCTTGTCTGTGAAAGGTGCTATATAGATATACTTTGCTTGGTTGCTTGCTAGTTCTGTTTTTCACGTTTCAAAACAGTAAAAATCAGGTACAACCCCTTTAAGTCATAAAATTAATCTGCCAAATTTATGGACAGCAGGTTAGGATATTTCAATTAGGATATTTCTTTCAAATACAGTACATCGCCTGTAGAGTTACATTGACACCTTCCAACGAAAATGATTACATTACATTTGAGTATATTCTTCTCATCAACATCATCTATAGAGTTTGAGTGGATTCTTAAATTACAATACCAGTAATCCCTCCTTGAGATTTCATTCCCAGACACAATACCCGAGGCAGCCGGAGCAGAAGTGTGTCAGGAGAGCACATTCCTACACGCTGACTCATGCCTTCCAAACTCCACAGTCCAAATGTAATGACATATATTATTCTCAGTGCAGACCCCTGTACCCCCCGGCTCAGTCCCGTGCGCCGCATACCTCTTTAAAGTTGTCAAACGCTGAAAGGATGATTTCGTGGCCCCCTCTCACAAGACAAACGGCCGCCAAGAGTTCCAAGACGAGAGCTTTTGTTCTAAAACACAAAATAAAAGGCAAGGATGGTTAGTAAATGATAAGTGTGGAGTGTAAGCGTGTATTTAAAGAGAAAAGGACATGATACAAACTGTAATCTTGAAAATGGTCGCTTAGCAGAACGGAGTTATGTGGTAATTGTAGGTAAAGAAGTAGATTTAAATGGAATACTTTTTATTTAAGTGCTACATTGTTTTGGGGTTTATTAAGTTTTCTTCAAATAATCTTTCATATTGTAATTCTTCTTTCATGTCTTTTAAATATAATAGCACAAGTCCACAAAGGTGGTTACTACACATTTAACTTCCATAAATAATACTAAAATAATTAGCAGAATTTTGGTAAAATATCTAATTGCAAATTTTCTTTTAAGTATTGCGATTCCATTTAGATTTTACATTTCAAACGCTTCCAGGAGAATTTATAAAAAGACTGAAATAGGATTATGAACTAAAAAAGGAATAAAAGAATGGTATGTTTTTCATCAGAATAGTCATTTTATGCAGATTAAGACAGGATATTTTGTTGTTTGCGGAGGAAATCATATTCATTTTCATTTTTTTTTCATTCAAAATGCGTTTTTGGTTCTATTGCAATAGATCTTGAAGCCCTAATTATCACAAAGAAAAGTTTGAACCTCACCAAATAGCCACTCACAAATTTTTTGAAATGCATAATAATGAAAGGTTAGTGATAATAAGGATAATGAAAGCATTGTTATGGAAACCACCTGTTCTTGGTTTGATCATGTTGTGTTTACAGGCTTTAATAATATTAAAAAATATATGTATAAAAAGAGAACTCTGCTGCACAAAAAGCCAGTTCACTGAATGTCCACTCATTCATGCAGCGGGTTTGATGTAACTGGAGCAGACAGGTGCGGTGTGACAGTTCAAGTAGCTGCGGTTTGACTTTGACTTTTGGAGGAAATCCTTGAGCCTGAGGCAGGAGTGAGACACGCCCAGGCGCACACGCAGCACGGAGCTGCTCCTGCTGTTGCTGTCTGTGGAAGCAGCTGCTGATGTGGTGGAGTGTAAGGTGGAGTCCTGCTCTGTCAGCCACGATGGATGTGCCTCTGGGCTACACAGACTCACTACAGCGGCCTGCACCTCTGTCTCAGAGCAGGTGCAACAAGCAGAAAAGTGCTCTGGTGAGGCTTAGGCTTGTGACGCTCTGTTTCTTTTGGTTTGTTAAGCTAATACCACATCTTTCATCAGGATCCACTTGGCGTGTCATATAAGGTTTTATGTCATGATCATCAATAACATTACAATTTGGGCATTGTCAAGATAGATGACACCATGAAAGAAAATGTTGGAATCCTTAATGGTCCAACATTGGTATGTATAGCTTTTGTTGAAATAATTTTCAATGGCAAGTCAAAATTATCACCAAAATTATTTTAATTCATGAGTAAGCAAAATTATTATTATTATTTTTTTCATCCTGAAAGCTGGGTACCCATCTTTTTCCCTTCATAATTGGTACATTTTGTTTTCCTCCCCTGGGTGGCAGTAGCTCAGTTGGCAGAGAGGTTGTCTTCTGAAGATCGGCGGTTCAAATCCCGCTCCCGACATAAACATCTTTGGTTGAGAGGTCATCCACTGACCCACAGGTTGGCGGTGCAATTCCTCCTGCAGGTGAATACTGCTGTTGTGTCTTTGGGCAAGACACTTAACCCGCCTTGCCCCCAGTGTCTGCGTACACTGGTGTGTGAATGTGTGAGTGAATGGTTCCTTGATGTAAAGCACTTTTAAACATTTTTATTTTTTTTAAACATGTGAGTCACTATGTGATGCTTTGGGATGAGAGCTGATTGGCTGTGCAGGGATAAAGGGTGTCTGAAAAAGCTGTTCTGAAGTTGTTCTAGTGGCCAAGCCATGCATGTGAATACTACTGAGTTAGAAATATTTAAAGATTTGGTACCCCAGCTTTTTTGCAAAAACAAATATAGTCAAAGACTTCTTATTTCTCTTTGTCTAGCAGTGTTTTCAAGAGCCTATTTTAAAATGTATTTTACTGCAATAAAATGAGCAAATCTCTTCAACTATATACTGTCAATGAAACTAACGATATGTGTAGAAGATGGTATTAAAAAAAGTTCCAAAAAGAATTTCAAAATGGAGATATCTGTTTTTGCAAATTAGCTCTTCAAAACCAAACTTCAAAATGTATTATTTATTAATTCTTTTACTTGTGACACAGAAATTGGTTTCAGTTAGACATTACCTGGGATTTTTATTGTTGAGACTTAGTGCAATTTCATTCACAGCGTGTGGGTGCGACATGACCATGTTGAATCCATACTGCAAGGAGAAACGAGAAAAGACAGAGACAAACAAGCTAATTAATACAATGGGGGGGCGATATGCACGATGAAGGAGGCTGATTCAGTTTGGCTTTAGTTAAATGTCTGCCTCAGTGCTCGTGGACTCTGCATGGGCGTGTAACAGCGGTCTTACCTGGTAGTTCATAATGGCGCGTAGGCACATGATGCAAACGTGAACGTCGTCCTTCTTACAAACAAGTCTGGAGTTCTTCAGCGTTCTCCGACTGGGCAGTGTGTTACATCTGAAAAGAAACGTATAAAAAAAGACTACGATCAGTTTATTGAATGGAGCTGGAGGGCCCATTTGACTGTGAGTGGAGGATTGGCATCGGAGAGCGTACACAGCTTGGACAAACAAGTCTAACAGATGCCATTTGTGACTGTGGCCCTCACACCCATTGGCTTTATAAACAGGGGCTATTAACACACACAAAGACTATATAATCTACAGCCTCGCCAGGGACCACAGCGATGCCCACTTTGAATTGTTTTACACATCCTTCACAGATATAGTGCGCACCAACACAATAGTAGTCATTTGTATGCAAGACGTGATTGCGCCGTTACTCCTGTGTGGGGAATGGAAGCAGCCGTTTATCAGTTATGTTCTCAGCAGGCCGCAGCACAACACAGTTTATTTTCAGACTTTTGTCACAAGGTTCAATTACCAGGGAGAAAATGTGTCTTCAGGCGACTAGCAGACAGACACGAACAGTTTGAAGTCAGGGATCCCAACACGGAGACATGACTCCTCTGTGAGTCACCACGAAATGAGGAGGAAGTAGAAGTAAAACTGAAGTGAGGAATAGACTTAAAGGGGAGGTAAAGTATTTTGTAATTGTGGTTTTAATGTCATGTTAATGTTATTTTTGGTAATAGTTTATCTATTGTCTGCAGTAAAGTTGTGAGCACCCTCCCAGTGTGAAGCAAAACCACAAAGAGCTTTCAGAAACAAGAGGGTTGGCTAATTCAAGTAGTGTAATGAGCAAAGCAAAAGTGTACAAGTGATATTGTTTACAATTGCTATGTTGTTGCTACTAATGGCCTAAAATATATAGTTTACAAAGCAATATTGAAGTGCTTTGACTGTGTAACCTATAAACAAGAGGCAAGTTCCTCAAATATGGATTTACTTAATGTTATGACCATGTTATACATAAAAAGCATGGAAATAAAACATCGCCTAGGCATATTGGTTGCCATCTATCTTTGGTTATGAAGTTGGCCTATTGTTTTTATAGTCTGTTTCACTTGACTACTTTCCTATTGTTGAGCCACATATGAGGCATGGTTCACGTCAAAATAAATCCAGTAGCTTTATGGGACAGTTTTGACATAACTGTGGCAGCCACTTCAGTGGAAAAGTCACAAGTCAAACGCTTCTGTTGTGGGTTCTTCTAAGCCTAAGAGCTTAAAACAAAACTACACCACTACACTCCCACAAAACTACAAAGCTAAAAGGGCTAACAAAGCTTGAAGTCTGCATTTCAAGACAAAACAAGTACTGTACTACCTATTAACTAAACACATTATGTTCTTACTGCTGTTCCACAAGCAGCAATGCTAACAGACATACCTTTTCATTTGAGCACACCTGGGACAAGTCAGTGAGCTTGGTGCCCTTCAAGTAGAACGTACAGAAAGATACACAAGTCTTAGTCAACAATTTACAGTTTCTTTGGAAGTAACTGAGCAACATTAAAGTGCATATGACAAGTTAGACTACACCTTTCACTGAAACATACTGAATTTAACAATGGTAAAGATTTAAGAAAAATAAATTCTCCTTTTTCCCATTTTGGTGAGGTTTTTAATTCAACTTCCTGATTGGACATGAGCAGTGGATGTGACAGGTAATTCCACAGCTGTTACCTAGCAACCATATTGAAAACAAAGGCCAAAGTTTATATAAAGTACACAGCTATCATGTGACAAATAATGATGCCTGAAAACACCTTTATTTTGTGAATGGATCGTTTGGGCTTTCAGAAAATCTTGTCAGTTTCGTCTCTGCATTTTCACTTATTAATGACATAGACAGAGGGATTCAGTTTTCAAGTTTTAGTTTTGATTTTTTCTTAACAAACTCCAACTTGACTGATAAAACTATGATGAATATTTATCACATGCATGTTCTATCTATCGCACCAAACAAAGCCATAATTAGAAAAACAAGAGAACCTGTCATATGCACTTTTAGGGATAATAAATTGTATTGGTAATGACGGGGGTTTCATAAATAAGCATATCTGTAGCTAACACTATTTTCATAATTGCGTCCATGCTTAGCTTGATACTGGCTAGCGTTTTAGAGCTTAGGGGCTGTTGTGGAAACTAGGCTAGCTTCTGTTCATGGTGGCATTTAGGGAGCCACACAAGCGGCACACAGGCAAGAACAATGGGCACAGAAAAAGCCATTTGCTCTGAGGAAAAAGAAGAATCCAATCCTGAGCACAGGACGGGAGGCTGGCAGGACAAATAATTCACATCCACTGGGATACAACAGCGGCTAAAGGCTACCGGCTAGCAGGGAGGTACAATGAAGCGGGGGGGGGTTGTGCGAGTAAGTATTTATATGTTGTTGTTGTTGTTGTTACAGGGGAGCAGCGGTGCAAAGCTGAGACCTGCCTGCTGTCGACGACGGGCAGACAGTAGAGAACGTCACTACGGGCCCGGCCAGAAGAGAGGAGACAGACACATGTGGTTACACAAGCAAGCGCATCGACCCGCACACTGCAACCTCGGGCCAATATTGATATTTAGCAACGAAATATCAATAGGAGAGAGAATCCTTCCAATAAATCAGGCTTAAAAGATGGGGACATGTCAATAAAAACAAGGTTTGACTGTATAACTGAGTAAAAGCCCTTTTTTGGACCAGAAAAAAATGGCATCGCTAAGAGACTGTTCAAATTGGCATTGAAAATGTATGATCTTTAATATGAAAATATCAGAAGTAAGATAGCAAAGTGGTCTTGAAAAGTAAAATAAAATCACAGCATGTCTAAAACAAAAGCCAAACGTGTAAATACAATTTAGTTCAAAAGTTCAAAAGTTCTTGAATTAATTCATATTTATCGTTATCTGAGTATATTTTTCCTTTCTTAAAATAAGATTTGCCAATTGAACAGGTAACTTTTAGGTAAGTTAGGTAGGTTTTCTTATTTCAAGTGCTGTAACATTTTGTTTTTCGAAATTCAAGTTAGAAAATCTATTTGTTATTTTAAGTAAAATAAGACATTTTATACTTGTTCCATTCTCAATCTAATTTTAAGACAGTCGTAATATACTTGAAACACAATACTATTTATTTCAAACACTTATTAACTTGTTATCTTATTTAAAGTGGTCATGTCTTCCAATATTACTTTGACGTAAATTGCAAACACATTTTAACTTAAGCTGTATTTAGTAAAACATGAGCCATATTGTACCATTAGGGCTATTGTGTACAACGTCTTGAAGCTAAAGGATTAGCGGTCACAAAAATCAGTGCTGCTGCCAAGACATCAATGAAGTGACAGAGAGGATTAGCAAAGAAATGCTGATCTCTATGAGTCGGCTTTATGCTTAAGACCATATATTTCCAATGGGGGAATGAATAAACTATAGGGGAAATCACCTAAATGCCGAGATTGTTTATATAAGAATAGCAGGCTAAACAAATGTGTTCCAAGTCTGTGTCATCCGTCTCCGGGCAAATTCCTGTCAATCATGCAGCATTGCGTCATGCATACTCCAGTAACAATGCATTTTAAAAATCCAGCTAAATACTATTGTGCTTGTATCTTAAGCCATTTAAAGTCTTATAGAACACATGACCAAACGAAGGAGTCATATGAAATGTGTGACTTCTTAAAATAATCTCAATCACACAGTCAGAATAAACATTTGGACCAAAGAAGGAATTCTCAAATAGCAAATGCAAAAGGTTCATAGGTTCAACTTCAATATTTTGAACAGTTCGACAATCAGTTATCAGTAAAACCTAAGACAAAGAATTACGTCAATAGTATCCATTCATTTATAGATCTACATGAATCTGTATCATGCTTACACAATTTTTTGTTTTGCCTAAATTTGAGTCTACAATAATGCTCAAATTTTTATCTTTATCAGACCTTGACAAGATCTAAGCAGGACCCAGCTAACCACCATCTTCACTGTTCCAAAGCAAAGCTGCAACCCACGCATTTCAGTTATGAGTAAGATAGCTACAGTGTATGTCCATATAAACACATTACAAATAAAGGCGAGGTCAAAAGGAAGTTCAAAGAAGGCACTTGTAGACTATGAACACTGATAATGATGTAAAATGAACTAATTTAATGAGAGATGGAGTGTGGTCAAATGTTATAAATAAAGAAAAGAGGACTGAGGAGCCAGCTTTGCATTTAGTGTCAGTGTTAAAAGATACATGCGTGGAATTAAGCTTGGTGCACGTGCCAGATAGCTCCATATATTTCAATGGCATTACTAAAGATTTACACCAAATTAGCATGGCTTACCTATACTCACTTTGAAATCATAAATGGGCTGTTTGTTTTCTAATGCACACCCTATACCTTAGCGTAGAGTGTCGTCCCATGCGAGTGAGTCCGTTCCCGGTGATGGGAGACGGCAAAGTGCTTCCTCCATGCAGGTCTTCAATCGAGCGGCCCCAGGGCTTGTTCTTGTCCATGGCATCTGGGTTGTTTTCCAAGCAGTCTCCATCGAACCTATAGGAAGTTAAAGGAAAAGTGATTTATTTAGATATTTGTCAGTCCAAATGGTCACATCATCTGAGGACAATATGTAAAATCTGCAATGTACTGAAATGTTTTTAATGACTTAAAAACATTAGAAGGTCTCTTCTTTAATAAAAACAAGGGTATAAGGTGATTTTTCTGTACTTTTGCGTATAAAGGGGACATATGCTAAATCAACTTTAATGAGCTATTGACCTTGTTGTTACAATTGTTTCTTCATCATTAGTTTACTCAAAGTTTGATTTCTGCATGTTTGAGTAATCCTGTATTGACCTGCAACAGAGGCTCGAGAGTTCGACATTTCCTGTTTTCACCTACCCCGTATCTCCGCCCATATCCCTGTATTTAGTTGTGATTACTTGAAATATTAAGACGCTGAGTGACACATGTAGGGCTCTAAAATGTCACGTAGCCACTTTTTCAAAAATAAAATAACATATAAATGAAAATCCGCTGCTTATCAATTCTGCAGTTTGAACAGGAAGTCAATGGACCTGTTTCTGTTACTAATCCGTTTTAGATCAGTATTGCGCTTTACAATGCAACAAATGTAAAATAATGATCTATTTATGTTATAGTTTAATGTCTGAAAAAACAACAACAACAACATAATGTCTCCTTTAATTTAACTTTTCATTCACTTTTCTGCGATACTTGAACCACAACTATCACACTGGAGAGTCCAAAAAACATCAATATATTAATTTCTGTCAATACTTCATGCGAATTATATGCTTTATATGCCACGTGATGTCACAGCACCACTATTTACAAGAGCGGTCAATTTTGTACCATGAAGACCATCAAATTTCATGGTTGTATTGGTCGCTGATGCCCACCATGTTTGTTTTACTTGGTAGATTCTGTGGAAAGCCTGGCCAGTTAGACTCTCATACATAGCGGCTCTGTTTCCATGACTTCCAGCGGCTGCGGCTGTGGCAGAGGAGCCCATGGGTGAGCAGCGAGCACATTTTTAAGACGAGCCATCCATAACGCGGACAGGCCGTAATAACATATGGTGGAAAAAAAAGTGGCGCTGAGGGTTTCAAATGACCTGCCAAGCCCTGTGGCCCTACAGCGAGTGAGTAATAATCACCAAGTTGGATCTATGAATAGGCTGTAATACGCAGAGGCAGTGTATCAACAAATAGTGACTCAGGATTTCTAGTAGGAGTGATGGTGGTGGGGTTTGTCACTGGTCGGTGCAGAATAGCGTTATTGTACAAGAGGACGGAGGACATGCATGTGGAGATGAGTGAAAGGGCTCGGAGTGACTTACGTGACGGCATACTGTGCAAAAGAAAGATATTCCACCAGCACGTCCAGGCCTTTGTTCTCTTCATTTAGGAACTCCCTCACCCACCTGCGGGACAGAGGCAAAACAAGGTCAGAGTGAGGGCAGGGGTCTGTAAAAGTCCATTTATAACAGCAACATTATATGTGTATTGTTGTCAGACTAAGGGTGCGTTCACATTTGTCCTGGTTTAGTCTTGGCTTAAGTCCAGTCAAGTGTAGACACTGTTAAGTCTAGTCCTGGTTCATTCTTGGTTTAGTCCGCGTTTAGTTCCAGGTTTTGGTCGGTTTAGTCCAAAACGTATGACAACATCAAACATCTGAAGTTAGACTTTAAATCAACTATGCAAACACTCACTTAGGATATTTTCTATCTTGGTTGAAAGTTTAAATGTGTGTAAACGTGGTCGATTTATTCTGGACAGCCAATTGGTAACGAGCTGTACTTTTCATTTGTGGTTTTGTTGCGGTTTGGCAAGATATTCTGTTCTATTTTCATTAAATGAAATGTTCCAATCACATGTTCAGGCACATTTTAAAACCAGCAATGCACCAAAGAGAATATAATGAAGACCTTGGACCTAAATCTGTTTTCATTTAATTTTCCAGGATTACATTTTTGAAATAAAAGAATTCATTATTATGCTTTATAACAATTAGAACATGCAGTGAAAAGAAACCAGATGCTTTTCAAATAGAGATTTTAGACTGACTTCAAGTGGATAAACTAACAACTGTGCCCAGGTATGCACTGTGAAACCCTGAGAATAACAAATAATGTATGGCATAGTACATTTTTGACCTTGGTTCCAGAAACACGCAGGTTATACTCAGATATGGGTAATGACTCGTACAGGAAAAGCTGCCCGGTTCAGCGCTCCACGTGATGAGACACATGTTTGTTCACACATAAACACCGTCTCATTATGGAGTCTGCGCCCGTCCCTCCCGTCCTCGGCGTGCTGGAGACAAGGCCTGAATGATCAAACGGCCGCTCTCACCTTCCCCACGGTCTAGAGGGCCACTCATTCAGCACTGCTTTCACTTTTACAAACAGGGAGAGCTTTTCACAGCGAATACTTCAGTCACTTCAGATGTACAGCAGTGGCGACGGTGGAGGAAGATGTTCAGCACTGCGGGTGTTGTGTATTTAACAGGCAGTAGTTTTGAGAGGTAGATATAGACCGATAAAGACTGACTGGCTGATATTTTCACTTTGGAGCGTGTCGTGCCTGACATCTCCAACATGGGCTGATGTGTTGGTTCGGCTGAGAACCAGACTAATAAAAAGACAGTTAGCTTTAGTTGGATACTTAAATGTGGGGCACTACATAAAATGGAACACAGCTCTCTTAAGGGTTTGCAGTGAAAAAGGGTTATGGGTAAATGTGGTGTCATCATTTCCCCCAAATGATGATAATCAAACCTAAATATCGGACCAAAAATATCAACACAGCTTAAGGGTTGCTGGTTCATCTGGTTTCTAAGCAATCAATACCGCCATTAGTCATAAAAAGATAAATGAATTAATGAATTAACTAGTAGTCCTAACAGTTTAGTCGAAGAATTACAGAGAATGGACCCAAGAGAGCAGGATCTTGAATTAGTCTTTTTATATGTGTGCTGGGTGAAAACTTACATAAAACAAAAATATCAATAAAATCAAGGCCTAACTTTTTAGCTTAGGTTTTGATTGATTGATTGATTGATTGATTTTAGGCTTACTATTTTACATTTATTTTCTAGTTTCCTATTGGACTTTTACTGGACTGCAAAGCTCTTTATGTAACATGTAACAAGTAGTAACAGTAATAGTAAAGTAAATAGTGGTAAAGAAGAAACAGTAGTAGAATGTAGTAACCAATGTAGTAATCTACATTGAAACAGAATCAATGTAGTAGTAAAAGAAGTAGTTGGTGTAGTAGTGGGAGAAGATAGTTACGGTAACACAACAAGTATTAACAGTATTTGTTTGAAAAAGTATTCAGTAATCAGTAGATTTTAAACATCAAGGGTTTTCTTAGTATTTACTTTTTGAGTCACATCGGTAAAAATGAACCAGGTGGCTTACACTCCATCTTTACCCTATCAAACAGAGGTGCAATGACTTTTACAGAACCCGTGATTGCTTGAAGATTATTAGTAATTAACATTCACAGGGCATAAACACAACATGACGCACACAAGCTTTCAGCCGATAAAGCCGTTCAAGTCCAACTCTGAAACTCCACTGGCCGCTCCTTTATGGGCTCCCCTGTGGTGTAACTTCATGGGAGCGAGTTAGACGTCCAATAAAAAGCACTGCCTCCGGGGCCCATGCTGTGTTTTTAAAAAAGGAGCAGGCAGAGGTGTGGCCTTGCTCCAGCCACATGGTAATGATTAGAACAGGACAGCGACTAACAATCCTCCCATTCACCACATGTTGTTGACCACCGGCAGGAGCACAGACGTACCCATTCTTCACTGTCTGCGTGATAGATACGATTCTGGATCTCACCTCTAAGAAGGAGCATTTATTATTCACTGTACGAGCGAGTGACATCTTACTCCATCGCTACGGCCCCCCATCACCACTCGCCATTGTAGTAACGCTACATTATCTCCGGTCGTGTGGACATATTTCTATAGCCAGAGATAAATCATTGTCAGTCAAGGCATTAAGGGACGAGTATTACTATTTTGGATATAAGGGGGGGCATATAGGGTACGTGGAATGGAAACTATGTGAGCTGAATGTATAGTGGTAGCTGTAGCTGCAAAAGCGGAAGTAGTAGGAAAGGTTTAATGTTACTTTACTTAAATGTACATGTAGATCTGTAGAGGCAATCTCAGTTGCCATAATAGTCAGTGTGGTAGTATTGCTAGTCCAATTCAAAATGAAAAGACTTTTTTTCTCAAAAAATGTAGGTTATTGGTCAGATATGCTAACTGGCCATTAGGAATGCAAAAATGCAAATTTCATGGTACATTATTGTGGAGAGGCTAAAAGAATTCTAAAAATGCTACTTTTTCTTTTTTTAAATGCCTAGACAAGCCTTTAGTGCAAATCATTACAGTCATATTCCACAGACTCACATAAAAGATAATAAAAGGATCATGGTCTATGTAGTTCCCTTTGTTTTTCAGCTGTATATAATTCCATGTGTGAAAGTCCATGATAATATTGTAAAATTTAGAACATATGATGTCACGATATTTTGGTCATTGTTACATTGCAATTGTCCATAGAGATACTTCAGCACAAAACAATGTAAAAGTAAACAAAAGAGCCATTAAACAGCGATAACCAGCGAACTGCTGGGTCACTATTGGTAAAAAATGTATCACCATAAAGTGTCTGAATACAATAGAATGAATGCTATATTTAGTATTTAGCGTCTTAAAATCTTAAAAATGTGTTAAACATTAGGCTAACTGAAAATGACTGGCAGAGATGTGATGACATAATCCCAATCTCTATTTCGCATAAAAACAGAAATAAAGCCAATAATAAATTCAATGGGTAGCTATATAACTAGATAGATAGACAGATATACTACTCTAAACAGAGTAGTAAAGTAAAGTAAAGACAGTAAACCGAAATTAACTTAATTAGGGCTACAACAATTGATCAATTAATTGTGACTAGTTAACTATAAAACTAAATGTAATCATATTCTGATCTGATTGTAATCATTATCTGGACAATACAGACTCAGAGCACATACAAAAAGACCTTTTATAACAAGGACAGTGGCATTATTAAATCAAAACGTCAAAAAGAATAACTAATTCTGATTATCATCAATAAGATGGGCTCCTTTATTTATAGATATTTTTTAAATCTCTCCACTGGCTCTCGGTTCCAAAAATAATACATTTTAAAGTTTTATTATTAATTTATAAAAGTTTATGACTGAAATGCTGGTCCCATACACCCCCAGCAGAAGTCTGAGATCAGAGGGGAGTTCACTGTTGGCAGGACCAGTCACAGACAGAGAGCCTTGTCACTAGGCAGCTGGACGCTGAAATCTGCTGCCAGATAGATAGACATGCACAGTCAATTGGAATTTTAAAAAACAGATTAAACAATATTTTATTTAATGATACTTTTTCAATAATTTACACTTTTTAATACATTTTTCATGTATTTTCATGTGCATGTTTGCTGTTTATCTACTGCTTTGATTTTGTATTCTCATTTCTCCATTGTAAAGCACATTAAGTTACTGTTTTGTATGATATGTGCTGTAAAGTCAAAGTCAATCACCATATTTCAAGTCTTATTTGGTTGATAATGTATTTAAAAAGTCTCAATTTACAATTGTCAATTATCATTTGACTAGTCGACTACAAACTATTCAAATGTTTATGTTCTCACTACTTCTACTACTACTTCTGTTCATCTCAAACTGACTTCTACAGACACATCTTGCCAGATTTCATTAGCTCTTTAAGTGCTACACCAGACAGTGGGCATCTCTGGTTTCATTTCATTTGGTTTAAAGTCCAGACTATGTAAACGCCGCATGTCAGACAGAAACACGAGAGCTTCTGAGGCTTTGACAAATTGGACTTTTAATAGTGTAGGAAGAAGACAAATAGTGTGCGGACTCGGGATCTTGAGCTGTTTTGGCGACGCATCTCTAAACTCATCAAATTTGTCACCGCCCCTTCTCAGTTAGACTTCGTACACATCCCACAATGCACCAGGCTCTCACTAATTAGCCCTCTATCAATGTGTAAAATCAGGCACACCGTACACTGATATATTGAACAAGACAAACCAGATTCTTGACACAGCATGACGTTTCACTAGATATTGATCTTTCCTAGAGGCTCACAGCGCGACGGTGAATCAATAAGAACCAGCAGGTAGAGGCTTGTTAACTGCATAAGCAACACATTGCATTAGTGTTTGGCCCGTTGTGAAATTGGGGAAAGGCACATTGTTCATTCCAGCATCAGAAGTCTATCAAACTATTTCAAAACAAAGAAACAATAATATCCAAACTAGTGTTCATTTTGGAAACAATTTCGTCATAGTTTTCATCAATGTCATGTATTTGATGACTAAAACTGAATCACAATGACTAAACAGATGACATGCATTTTTGTCGACTATTGCTATCACTAAAAGTAGATATTTTATAGACTAAAAATGCTGATATTTTTGGCGAACAATAAAAACTAAACATAAAGAATGATAAGAATGATCCCAGAGCCCCTAACCTGATTGTAAACAAACTCTACGTACAAGAAACACACCTGAACATGCCCCATGATGCAATTCTGTACATTTTATTGTATTAAAATAGAAAAATATATTCTCTACACGATTAAAACAGTCAGAGATTTAGTAGACTAGATTAGCATGACATTTCCATCGACAAAAACTAGGCCTAAAACTGAAAAGAGTTTGATTAAATCTTAACAACAACTAATAGTCAATAAAGACTAACAAAACTAAAATTTCTTGTCAAAATTAACTGATCCAAACTTAAAGTGCATATATAACAGGTTCTCATGTTTCTTAGTTTGATGGGTTAGTCCCTGTGGTAAATATTTATCATAGTCAGTGAAGTTGAGGTTTGCGAAGAAAACTGAAAAATAAAAGTTGAAAAGCCGAGTTCTAAAATGGAATCTGTCTCTCTGTGTCATCAAAAAGCGACATTCCATCGAAAATGCAACAGACACATTTTTCTGACAGTTTATTTATATCATTTAAATCATTTACAAAAATCATTTAACAAAATAAAGGCGTTTTACATGGACTTTAGCTCTTGTTTACAGTACGGTTGCTAGGTAACAGTTGTGGAATTACCTGTGTCATATTCACTGCTCGAGTCCAACCAGGAAGTAACATTATAAACGCCACCAAAATTGTCAAACTTGGAAATAATACGCAAAAACGTAGCAAAATCTTACATATAATCGTGTTTTCTACATTTGAGTGAAATGTGAAGTCTTTCTCTCTTTAAAAGATCCACAAATGTAAAATCTTATCATTATTTGTTAGAAATTGGCGCCACAAACTTGTAACTTATGTCTCAAAGTCTACAGTTTGAGCATTGTATTACTGACACAGAAATCATGCAATAATTCTTTCATACGTGTAGCTGTAGACAACGTTCCAATCTTAAACAGAAATACATCAGTTGCTGCAAGAGAAAAGCCTTTCCCTCCGAGACACTGTCCATGTGTCAGCCCACACCAAACAATCAATGGATTCATGTTTTTCCACAGCCCCATAGCTCTGTGTAATATTAGGCCCAGGGTGAACGGGGGAGGGTGCTAGTTAGTGTCTGGGTGTCTGGAATGTCTGACTTTTTCTCCCTCTGTAATCTTACTAGGTTTTGCACATTTCAATGGTCCTGTGTGACTCACCCTATATGATTGGTCCGTAACGAAATTTCCAGTTCTCTGAGGACTTGGGTGGACTCCTGAACTCTCCGTCTGAATTTCTGTGAAAAAGAAAGGGATTTTAGTATTAGAAGGCTTTTTCATCACAGACATAAAGTGCTGTAAATGTGAAAAATGTTATTGGTTTGTGTTCCCAGAAGAGGAAGTGTGATTGATGCAAAGGTCAGTGTGTCCATAGTGGCATTTAAAAGTGTGAAAATACCCCAAACGAAACCAACAGTGCAGCAGTTTTCCCCAAGTATCTAAGAAAGGTGTCATCAACTGTGTGCGGTGACAGACATGAATATTTACTATCAAGTTCATCGATCGATTTATTCACACTGCTTGTTGCCACTGAACAACTGGTGCTAATGGAGAACGTCCGTAGTTTAACGCTTTTTATGTCAACACAAAAAGACATGCACATTTAAATATACAAATGATTGCATTTATAGTTGTTCATTAGAGAGTTTTGCTTTAAAGGAGGCTAGAGCGACAGAAAGTGTGATAAACAAAAGATCAGACATTTGCTAGTGTTTCAAATTTTGAACTCGATTTGACACTAAGCAAAAGGCTTGATACATTATACCAACTACAATACAAAACATTACTTTACTGACATAATGTTATTTTTAACACTATATGATGTCAGTTTATTCAAGACATATTATTCTTTTTTGGGTGTAAAACTATAAAACAATAACAGACAAAACTATAATACACAGAACATCCTTATTTTACATTTTGTTCATTGTAAACTGCAATATTGATCTAACACGATTGAATAATAGAAACAGCACCACTGACTTCCCGTTCAAAACTGCAGAAATGATAGCTCTCGCCTCTTAGTGGTATTTATTTTTAGAGCAGGACAAACATACATGCATGAATCAATCAAAAATACAATTCTGACTAGTAATGATGCTGGAGAATCGATTTTTACATAATATGTCTCTTTTACATAATGTGGTCTGACATTAATCCTGAAAAAGCTCAAGACCATTCTAAACTCAACTTAATACTTGGTCAAATGAGTATCTAGTTCCGATAGTTTTAGTATCATTCATTTCAATATATTTTCACAATACATTTTACGGAAGCTCAAACACTAGAAAAAAACTAATCTTGGTAAATTAGTTTAGTTTATGAATTTTTCTATTTCTGAGGAGGCTTAAATTTGGAAATAGGATGGAAATGTTTGGGGTAATGCAGCTTTAAATATAACCCCACTTGCCAACAGAAAATCAACAAGTACAGAGGCAGAGCTGACTCACTGGAAAGAGCGGCACATGAACATTAACGTTATCTTGTTTGCTCACGCTGGCTCTTTATATAGCTCTAATCCTGACTGGTAGCTGCATGATAAAATCAAGCCACCTAATTGGATACCTCTCCATTCGCACCAGCAGCACTCAAACACACAAGGCTACACTACACATTCTTGCAGCTGTTACTGTGGCTACCCGGGAGAGAAAAAGAGACCGCTCGGATAGAGGTATGAGCCGGCAGAATGTAAAAAGAGACACAGTATCTAAAGAATAATGGTGCACCTCCTTAGCTTTTGAATCGCTGACAAGGGAGGGATCCGCGCAGGCAAAAACAAAAGCGGGCTTCAAGGCATTACACAAGAGTGAATGGCCATGGGAGATCAAACACACTTAGCAGCGTGGGGACACCCAAAATCCCTGATGAGAGAGAAGGAGGAGAGGGAGAGGTACAGTGAGTGCAATGTGTAGTGGTTATTGTGGTCAGTTGGGTTCTTGTGAGCAGCTATGTCTTTGGGCCAAGGAGGTGGGGAAATGAGAAGCAGATGTGGTTGAAAAATGGGACACTGGTCACTAACTATTGGAAAACAACATGGTGCAACTGTGGATGTCAAGTAGCTATCATGTGTTTTGGGACTGTCCTATTATTCATCCTTCATGATAATAATAATAATTCAATACTCCAAAACTGTATATCTCGGATGCAAAACTCCAACAACAGAAACAATAGATGGATATCTGTGGAATGCAATTTTGAGACTTATGAGGCACTACAGTCTGTCTTGAACACCGATATTCAATTTCACTTTAAAATAATGTATCTTGGATGTAAAACTCCAACAATAGAAAGAATAGATGGATACCTGTGGAATGTACTTTTGAGATTTATGAGGTACTGCAGACTGTCTTCTACACCGACATTTAATTTGACTTTGAAACAATGCACCATGTATCTCAAATGTAAAACTCCAACAAGTGAAACAACTGATGGATACGTGTAGAATGTACTTTAGATTTTAATGAGGTGCTGCAGATTGTCTTCAACATCAGCATTTCATTTGAGTCTAAAACAGATTATCTCAGATGTAAAACTCCAACAATAGAAACGATAGATAGATCCCATAGAAAGTACTTTTGGCTGAAGCAAAATCAAAGAAAAAGGAAATGGATGACAGGACGTGGACTGAAATTATATTTGCCATTCATAAAATGGGAAGACTAACATTTGCAGTGAATTTGCAAATGGACAAATTTGCCAGACATTGGGACAAATGAAACAGATACAAAACGAGACATATGCCAGATTGATTTTCCACAAATGACTTTCTTTTTGCCTTTTCACTCTCTGCATCATGTTCTGTTTGCTTTAATGTTGTTTGTGTTATATTAAAATAATAAAAAGAAAACTGGCAAAACACATGGTTGAAGTGAACGCCAGTCTAGTTGGCCGTGCAAACTCTTCTTTTGAGTAAATGGAGGAAGATAAAACTAGTACTAAATGTGATTAAATGGACACAGACAGATAGCCAGCTAGACAGATGGTCAATGAAGAGGTGACAGACGGGTGACCTCAAGGTAAATCATTGGCAATGTTAAAGGGGCTGTACTCAATTTTTTTAAGAAACAGTTGTTGTGCCTCAGAACAGACATATTGTAAAAGCAGCTCTTAGGGACAGAATGAGACTGCTGTCTGTATCTAATTATAGAGCAAATTTATCCTACTACATGAACCAGGAAGTGCGCTGTTAGCATGCTAGTTGTTGCTACATTTACGCCCTCTGAATGTTGTGTTAAATGGTGAATAAGTAGAAGGTTCAAAATGCAATAGGAAAGTGGGGAATACACTTCTCTAGTTCTGTTTTTCTTGTTTTTAAGATGGAAAAAATCAAGTACAGTGCCTTTAAAGTTAATAGGTATTGCTGATAAAACAGGAATTAGCTTAAAAAATGCACCAAAGTAGTTTAAAAAGCCCACATCGAAAGCTATCTATGATGCTCCAGTTGTGTGCTATTTCCAACCATATGTTTTTATTAGGGAGGAGTTCTTTGTGTTCGTGGAGAGAGGAGCATATTTCGGGGCAGTCTACAGAGGCAGCCCTTTCCTTTCTCCCACCTAACACCCAACCCTTTAAGTGCTACCAGCTGCAGATGGAGAAGACAGAAAACTACCCCAATTTGTCCACGCTAACTTTAAAGATGAATCCAAAAAGAGTTTACATCCAGTAGAAATTCAAAATCGAGCACAATCGGCACACTGGGATTCATCCTGGATACAAATCAACAGCTGATGGATTCTTGGAGACTGGCTGGACCGCGGCTCTTCCTCCTTGGGCGCTGATTGGCTGGGGGCTGTCGGAGGAATGTGCCGGAGCCTGCCTATGGAAAGCAGAGGAGCAGTGACCTCCAGCTCTCGCCGCGGCACAAAGTGGCAATTGTTTGAGTTTGAAGAAAAAAGGGGGATGGAGCAGGAATGTAGAGAGAAGCCTATAACTCTTTTTCTAGTCCTGCCCCGTCCCTCACCGCTGGTTTTGTCCTCCTTGCACTGTTGGTCCAGAGCCCTCTGCCCTACAGACTTTAGTTTACCTTTACTTTATTGTCCAGGGTCCTGTTTGTCTCACTTGGCTTGGCCCATAATGTGGAAGCAATACAAATCAGGCTAATTCTAGGAAATGATGATGGCTTTAGCTAATGCATGTGTTGAATACTGCACACAGAAACATTTTAGCATGAATAAAACATGACTATTATGTTCTAAATGGTTTCGCTAGAAAGGAAAATGTGAGGTTATCTGGCCCATTTTGATAAAACTGTGATAATGTATTTGTAATTAAAGGGAACATTATATAAATCTACTTTTTATTAGCTTTTAATCATATAGTTCCCTCATTATTAGCCGAAATCTCAAAGTTGTATTTCGATTTATTTATGGACGTTTGACTCAGAAAGTGCTCAGTGCTCAGAAAATGTTAGTTTTGACCTACCCCTTATCCCCGCCCACTGCTTGCGATCATTTAAACTATTTCCTACTCTGGGTCATACATGTAGGACACAAAAATGACAGGATTGAAATGCCACTGTGGAGTGGTTTTACATCAGTTTTACACTTTTGAACAGGAAGTCGATGAACCTGTTTTTATTACTAAGCTGTTTTCGATCAATATTGCAGTTCACAATGAAAAACACCACCCAAAAATCATATGTATGTATTTATAAACATTTTTTGAAGGTAAATGTGTTTACTGGCCCTGTTGAAATGCTGTCAAATGTACAATTCAACACCAAAAACCATAACTATAGAAGCCCTGTCATTGTCTGTGTTGTTGCTAAAAAATGCTACTTAAACATTTATTGGGACGCTAAATGTAGGTTTCTTTGATTTCTCACATCAGGTGTTCAACAAGTTTGTTTGTGACACATTTATGAGAACAAACTTTACAGACTCAGCTTTTGTAATCGTCAAGGTAAAATTGCTATCTTTCTCCCCATGCGATATCGCTTAGTGGCAGCAGATTAAGGTGTCAGTCAGTGGGTCTGCGTGAGAAACAAACCTACGTGAAGTCCAAATGCTCAAAGAATAAGCTGTTTGGTTGTTGTTCAGTCAGGTTATTTTCCACTTGTAAAGCGCAGTGCACAAATACAAAGCTTTCAGGGCCAAACAAACAATGCTTGCCTCGGGTGACATGAGATGTATGCCAGTTATTTTCTATGGCCTGAGGAATGAGAAAACAATTCAAATAAAGGCACAAAACTAGATGAAAAACCACTTTCTCTGTATTACCAAGAGCCAATGTTTCAATATTGATCAACCATGAAAAGCAAGTAATTATGATTTTACACAAACGATAGCAGTACAAATTTAAATCTAGTCTAGTCTTAAGTTGCTTGAAAGTATAATTTGTATCTGGATTTGAGTAGTTTTGACTCGATGAGATTTAGTTGCTGATGTGATGCAGAATATCTCACTGGTTTCAAGGTATTTCTGACTGATCATGCGACCAATTTGCCAATGGGGTAAGTAAAATTAGCTCAATCCATTAGCAGATAATTTGGCTTGAAGTAAGAAGTAACGTATTGGAACAAGCTGGTTCGAAACACATAAAAGAATCTAGCTCCATCAAATAAAATATCTTAATTAATCTTCACAGGTCAAAATTAAGATTAATATCCCTAAATCAAGGCATTCTCACTCATCTAGAAATTCATTTTTTGCAGTGCGTTTCCGTGGAGACGAGAGGGCGAATCCATCAGTCCAAGTTGTAACTCAGATCCGTGAAGAGCCGACTGCGCTCACAATAAAATACAGGTTTTTCAATAGTTTTTTTGAGCAAATAAACCCACGTAATGAAATAAATAAGACATATACTGCAAAACATTCCGGGCAAAACAATAACAAGCACCTCCACCGGAAAAGTCACACACTGCACCTTTAAGCGACCACAACGTTACAGTGGTTCTTCAAAAACGCTCAACTTGATCATCCGAAGCCACTGTGTAGAAGCATATTGCAATGGGAAACTCAAGCCTCACCACAGCCAATTGATTCATTCAGTGATTTGCAGTAATTTTGGCAGAGGAGGATGGTTAATTTGTTTATCACAGAGCTCTCTTTCAGCGCGCCAAAAAGACTTCATTCTGGCAGCGGCTCCCAGTCTGATAGAGCTGCTCCTCTCACCACTGTCTCTCAGACGGCTTAACTACAGTGGGACTTTTCGAATGTTTTACGACGTCGCTGACGTTACAGATGCACATGGAGTTGCTGTCTGCGCTAGGGTTGTCAAGATTGTTTGGTGATTATTCAGAATATAATACAATAACTGAGTAAAAAATAACGGAGAGAATTGTAAGCAGCAACAATGAGTCGTTTCAGTTCAGTTTAGGCTCCAAAAAAGTCAAACTACTTTCTTTCTATGGGACACTATCATTACTTTTTCATTTTATAAAGCAAGCGAGAATCGAAGTAAAATTGTGATGTTTCTTCTGACAACAATCAAAACACTAAAATTTGATATTGTGACATCCCTTGTCCCTACCATTTTAATTTCATGAACTAATATTTTGTCGCAGTTTACAAAAATGTAATAAAACTAAATAAAAAGTTATCAATGATGATTAAAACTCTACAGATATTGCAAAAAAAAAGATGAGTGGGAACTAGATCTAAACTCCCAATGAAACAGTTATTTAAAGCTGAACTATGTCACTTTTTCTGGTTGCCTCAGAGGAGATGTTATTGCTTTATCTAGAATGTTTCACAGTATAGCATTAAACATTTTCCGTGGAGACTAACAGTTAATACCAGCAAGTTGAAACTCAAAGTAGCAATGTTTTCCAAGTTATTTTGAGCAATAATAGGACCCATGAACATAATGCCATTCTGTGGAACAATGACAGCACCATGGAGACAAGCAGCTTCATGTGCAGGAAAGTTACATAGTGCACCTTTAATTTATTCCTTTCCAGTTAAGTATTTGTACAGGTGATAGGGGGTCTCTGCAGAAGTACAATATAATAATAATAATAATTTGAATTTTAAAATGTTCTTTTTGATTTAGTAAGCTAGCATGTCATTTTGTCAACTAAAATGAAGGACACCAAAACACAATTAAAATAGACCGTCTAAAATGCTTCGTCAACAGAATGTTCAAAATTGTAGAATGGAGGCGATTGTGGGAAAAAGTGAATTAGACATAATATATTTTTCATGAATAACTAACATCAGATAGAAATGGAAATTATTTTCTGTGTGTTCGATCAACTGTACAAAAAATAAATAAATAAATAAATTGATAAGCAGGAAAAGCTAAGTAAAAGTCATATGTGGATTAGCACTTTGGGCCATTGTGGTTGTTTTTAAATGTGCTTTATAAATAAACTTGAGTTGACTTGACTTGACTATTATTACTGCCTATTAAATAAACAAATATAGTAAAATAAATCAGTTAAAGCTGGGGTATTTGTAAAGTTGTACATTTTGTGTTTTTCCCAAAGAGTATATTGTTAAAGCAGTACTTTGTGACAAATTTAGACTCTGCTCGTTGTCTGTGTTTTTCTCGCTAACCTGGGGCTGAAAGCAGCGCTCTGATTGGCTGTGCTTGAACGGACCTCCCCAATTTCACTTTGCTGTCTGAAAAAAGCTGTTCTAAAGTCGTTTGTGTGCCTTAAAATGGCATAAACGGTGTGCCAAAAGGTTAGAAACAAGGCCGATTTAAATACCTACATCCTGTTTTGTGTTGTAAAAATCTGGTACCACAGCTTTAATGTTCCTAATGACATTCTGCTGATAATCCAAATTTGTGCATTGAAATAACATTATGTTCCACTTCACTTTTGCCTCCATACCATAATTTAGAACTTTTAAAGAGTCCATTGGTTGTCAAAAAGTCACACTATAGTCTCTACTTGACAGTTTAGGACATGTTTCCCTCCTGTAATGTG
This sequence comes from Rhinogobius similis, assembly GCA_019453435.1. Classification (NCBI taxonomy): domain Eukaryota; kingdom Metazoa; phylum Chordata; class Actinopteri; order Gobiiformes; family Gobiidae; genus Rhinogobius; species Rhinogobius similis. Next base: position 27,000,343 of record CM033633.1, on the reverse strand, counting down.
TAATCGAGGGCGTTTTAGATAAACAACTGTCTGCTGGTTGTGTCACAGCTGTTCCCATGGCGTGTCCCCTCTTTTTTCAGCTGTGGTGGGATATCCTGCACAGATGGGGTCAGGGCCAGTGTGTTGGACCGGGCTCGGTGTGACGGACAGGAGCACTCACCTTCCGTGTAACTGCTGGGTCCAGATAACCGCGAAGTTTCTGGATGTACGTGTGAGGGGGGTTTTTCACTTGGAATCTTTCCTGAAAACAGAAAAGAAACAGAAAGTTAGAAAGCGTGGAAAATAAATTGGTTGGAACATATCAAAAATTGTCTGGTTAGCAAGTTGGAGCATGTAAACAGAGTGTGGTAAGCTTTTGTGGAAAGTGTACCAGTCACTTATGAATAACAGTTGAATGAATTCTTATGGGAAGAAAGGCCCGGAGATTAACCTTAATAATGGTGAGTAATTAGCCTGTTTGGGAAGTGATTTGAGCCGAACAATAGCGGTGTTCACACGCAAAGAATGAGATTAAACTTTGGTTCAATTGAGTGAAGCTTAACGTATCAAAATCGTCTTGTATTGTAGACTAATAATACTAATACTCAGACAGAAGGATAACGACTGCCCTACTGCAGTGAAATCATGCAACCATACAGGATCACTTTTTACATAATTGAAATATGTATTAATTGTTATAAAACTTCTAGCTGAAAACATCCGCACACGCTCTCACTATTCATGTTTCAGCCCCTCTGACCTGTCCAAAACACCATGTTAATAAAATAAATTAATTATAAATAACAATAATAAATTAAGTGAACATAAAGAAAATGGAACTGCGTCAACAGGATAAAGGTTTTAAGAGTAAGGACGTTTTGACACTCATCCAAGTAGCTTCTTCAGTTTATATTAAACATAAACAGAACAAAACAAAAACCAGCAAATACAAAAATCGGCTGGTGCACATTATAGTAAATATCTACACATACAACTGTAGACACGTACAAACGAAACAAGTGCCATTGTTCACCATTGTTGACTATTCAATTGATGATTTTTGATGTTTTTTTTTTCTGTTTTAAAACATATTAATATACCAGAAAAACACAAACACACACACACACAAAAACATCGAAAACAGAGCACGACCAGAGAGCAGAAAAAAAGCCACTAAGGAAATCAATATAAGGTTAAGGCACACACAGCTCAAAGAAAACATCCCATTTAGTCCAAAAATCTGAATCTGAATGTCATCTGCTCCATTTTTTAAATGTCTATTATTTTGTCAGTCCAGCCCTTAACTGTTGGCTCGGTTGGTGTCATCGATTTTTTTGTCATGGCCTTTTTCCCTGCACACAGAAGTATACTCCACAGTGAAGATATGCAAAATCTGAACATCGAGTATGTCATGTTATAAAGCGTTTTTTTTTTAATTAGCAACATTTTTGAATAAAGGTAATAAGGTGATATTTCTGTGCTTTTCTGATATTTTTGACAGACATTTCACATTTGTCTGATAATTAAACCTAAGCTAATACGTTTAAAGATATGTTTTAACACATTTCTGTTGAATTTACATGTTATCGGGACACACCAAAAAACATCGAGCTATTCCTTTTTGTCAATATTTCCCACGCCTACCATTACACTTTAATTGCAGTACAAGGTTGACTAAGTAACATAAGCAACTGTCTAACCAATCCCTGCAGCTGTACACGAGCAGGTGAGTGCGAGCGTGCGAAGGACACGAAGTTTGCTTGAGGTCAAACTGTAATTATGCTCATTAGCCTCATTAATGTGAATTATGAGTTGCTGCGGGGTGTCACGGAGACTGCATGTGTGAATGGGCTTTACATGTGACTGCATCAGCTGCGCGTAAGAGGCTGTCTGAGTTCACCGGCGACGGGTTTAGGTACGATCTCTCGCCATCGCGCTGTAAATAGACCTGCGAAGGATTAGCGCTGGTTTGGATCAGGGCAAGCGGGGGATCGGGGCTTGGGTCGGTGTGTGCGTGGACCACCGGAGCAGCACAAGATGTGTCCTTCCTTCAGGTGCTCCGTATGAAAGTGCCTGTTATTGAAATCAGAGCTCATTTGCATTTAGAACAAGTCAGTTCACTGGAGTTTTTTTAGCTCTAGGAAACACATCCTGGTCTTTGTAGGCCGCGACTCAACGGCTGGCGGCCTTATTACTTTCTGTGCAAACTTTGAATGGATTTTGTCAAAAGCAAACTGTTCGATCTTGCCGAGTTCGTGGTGCTGAGGCAGTTTAGGCACATCGCATCGGCTTTGTAAGAGTTAAACTTCCAAAAAATTGTACAAGCAGATAGGCTGCAGTAAGACACTTTTTTCAATTACACGTTTGGCATAATTTCTGCTATAAGCTATTGCAGAGCGTTCAGAAAGTTGCAGAGATCATAAAGTCAAGTGCAGGAACAAAATTGAAAAATATTAGCTTTGTTTAAGTCTGGGCATTATGTCAAAAAATGAATATCACAGTATTCTTGGAGATCACAATTTAGATTTTATCACGATACATTTAGAATTGGAAGATATGTTGAAAAATGATTATTGTGTTTGTAGTTTTGGAGTTCTCTACAATATGGAGGCTATCATCTATAGTTAAAAAGGTTAAAAATGTCTAGTATTATCTTTCGAACAATGGTCTAAAGTGATAATTCTGCACTTTTGTGGCTTATAAGCAAACTGTAGCACATTCAGGAGAAAACTACTGAATAGCAACATGTGGATTTTACCAAAATAAAAGGAATGAAATCAGAAATAGATTTTTTTCACCATATCCCCAGCCCTAGCTACTACCCTTCATACTACACCAGCAGATCTTAGCTTTATAATTCTCTTTAAGGACAATAATGTACAGCATTATTTTCTCGCCTGGTAAACATAAATTAGGATAAAAAAATACAGCCTGAATCACTAAAAGTAAACTGAAAGCGCACATGTAGTGACTTTAGAAACAACAAACGATGACAAAAGGTCTGGTTAGTACAACCGTATCATGCGGTGCAGATGTTTTCACTGACAAATTGCGTGTAACCACAAACAAAGCTGAGATAAAAGTGCTTTGCTTAATAATAACATACTATGACTTTGAGGTCAATGTTAGCGAGCTGTCAATCCTCAGGAAAAACAGACAGAGCTGAATGGAACCGCACAATATTAAAATTGATTTAGGTGCCAAAGTTACTTCAAAATTGACAAAATGACAGGTCTTATGTAATGTGATCAAATAGAAGTGAGCAGTAGGGCTGACAAAAGAAATCTAATGGCCATTTCTCTGGCAAACATTGCGATTAGATATGCTATAGGTTTAAAAAAAAAGTAGGACTCTGATCAGACTGCACATTATAACATTTGAGAGAAGACTGAAATCTGAATGTATTGGTTAAAAAAAAAAAAAGACTGAATATTATGTTATTTTATTACAGAGGACCTAGTATGTAAAAAACAGCAGCCTTTGCGGTTGACAATCACACCGATTCAAATTGCAACTTCAGTTTGATTGCGATATTTTGTTCAGTGCTAGTAATCAGATGATCGAAATATTGATAATATTGTGAATGTTGCAAAAATAACGGATTTAAAAAGATAGGAGGAAAAATGTATGTGGTAAACTTCCAAATAATCATATATTAAAGCGATATTTCTGCACTTTTCTGCAAATTTTATAATAATTTCCCTCTTGTCTGATACAACCAGGGCCGCCGCTTCCATAAAGCACGTAACGCACAGCGCGTAGGGCACCAAGTGCTCTGAGGGGGCACCGGGGCACCACATCGGCCGTGCCGTGGCCGCCTGGCCGTGGCGAAAACGAGCGGAGCCCACGCGGCGCCGCATTCCGCCGCATTCCGGCGCTCGCCAAAGTGAAGCGCATGCACGTAATTTAATAAAACCGCGACGCCAAGGGCTCTCTCTCTTTCTTCCTCGGCTCCTCCCTCAGAGAACAGGGATGGCCAAGACCCTAGGCAAAGTTTGAGATGAAGACGAGAGAGAGTCAGCGGAGGAGCCTATTACCTGCCCCTCTGCAGCGAACGTCTGACTCTGAGGCGTTTAGGGGACATTTGGTGCGTGGGCTTTTATTGCACTTAATCCGTGAATAAATATCATGCCAATGATACATTCACAATTCACATTCACAACAGTTCCTGTGCATTTCTTAAAGCTGAATAAACTATTTTTATTCATTTTTTGCAAAAAATAAATAAATAAATTGTAGTAGTAGTAGTAATCATTTACACTTACGGATATTTTGTTTCTTTTACCCTTGAACTCACCACCAAATGGAACAGAAGCTCTCTATGATGACTTGATAAACAACTTTGCAGCTAGAAAATGTGACGCGTACACATTTGTAGGAGCCAGTTAATGTTTACACTTGTTGGATGATTCTATCTATATTCGTATTTGCACTTTTATTGGGTGGTATTTGTTTTACACTTATAATATTTACATACAATATTTAAGTTTTATTTAGTTATTTAAGATATTTATTAATATTTTTTGTTGGCAACTTACATTTCCATCTTGTGTTTATAGTACTATATATTGTGTATTTAATTTAAGATGATAAAATGAACATGGTAAGAAATGAAAGTAATTGTGGGTTTGGTCATTTAATGCGGGGCGGGGCGGGGGCACCATCAAGACATTTTGCATAGGGCACCAAAAAAGCTAGCAGCAGCCCTGGATACAACTACCAAAAAAACTACTAATACTTTTAAAAACACATTTCGGTTCGATTAACATACTATTTTCTGAATCTTGTTATCGAGAAACTCAAAAAAACTACAGAGATATTCCTTTTTTTGGCTGCAGACCAAACTAAAAGCACTATACAAAGTCTGTAATTGGTGTAATGAAATTGGAAAAGTTACAAACTCCATGCAGGAAAGTAAGCTCCTCATATGTGGTCAATTTTCACCTTACTGCATTGTTTACAATTCAATCTGCAAAACAACTTCTGCACCACACAGTGAACACATTTCCTGAATATGGAGCACGCCGCCATCGTGTTTTTATCACATCATCACTTTCATACATTTCTTCAGTCCCAAAACTAGAACGCGGAAGTTCATCTACATATTTTTATCCTCGAGTTTCTCATGTTTGGACAAATGCGATCCTCTGAGGTGGTGCAGTTTTGGGACGGGAGAAGCAGCTTGCATAATGTGAAGGTGTTCTCCGCTCTCTGTGGAGACACCGAAATGAGATCATAGAACGTCTGGGCTTTGCTGCGCCGCTATCGGCTACAACACATTTATCACTGCCAGACGTGTTAGCAAAACAAGAGAGACGACAGAGGTGCATGGAAAAGAAGAGTCCATTCTCACACCCAGACCTCAGTGACACTTTGCACAGCGCGCCTCAAATTGCAGAGACAGAGGGGCACGTTGTTGGAATTGGTGGGATATGAAGGGATGGCCTGGGAAATTTAAGCTCATAGGTAATAACTACAAGAATGCCGTACGATCTTCAGTTTTTATCAAGTAACGCAAAGAGGGAGGCTGGAATAGAAATAGAATCAGAATCGTTTATTGCCATTGTCAGTGATCAAAATTCACAAACAAAGGAAAGTTGCATAAGGTGCAACATAAAACAATTAATAAAATATAATAAAATTAATAAAATAGGCATGCATAAGATTAAGAATAAGATAAAATAAAATAGACTAAGATAGACTTAGACTATATACAGAAATGTACAGTTGGACAGTCAGTAGTGCAAATGTGGCAGTGCAAATAGATAGTTCTTATGTAATATATTGTTAAAGTGGCAGGTGTTATAAAGTGTTCATGAGTCCAACGGCAGAGGGAAAGAAACTGTTCTTGTGGCGGGAGGTTCTGGTCCTGATGGACCGTAGCCTCCTGCCCGAGGGGAGTGGCTCAAATAGTCCGTGTCCAGGGTGAGAATGGTCAGCTATGATCTGACCTGCTCGTCCCCGAGTCCTAGAGACGCACAGGTCCTGGAGACGCACAGGTCCTGGAGATGTACAGGTCCTGGAGACGTACAGGTCCTGGACAGATGGAAGGCTGCAGCCGATCACCTTCTCAGCAGAGCGCACAATGCGCTGTAGTCTCTGTTTGTCCCTGACTGTGGCTCCTGTACCACACGGTGATGGAGAAGGTGAGGATGGACTCGATGATGGCCGTGTAGAACTGCACCATCATCTGCTGCAGCTTGTCTTTCCTCAGCTGCCGCAGGAAGTACATCCTCTGCTGGGCCTTCTTGATGATGGAGCTGATGGTTGGCTCCCACTTGAGGTCCTGAGTGATGGTGGTGCCGAGGAAGCGGAAAGAGTCCACGGTGGTGATGGGAGAGTCTGTCAGGGTGAGGGGGGGCAGGGGGGTTGAGACTTTCTTGAAGTCCACGATCATCTCCACTGTCTTCTGGATGTTGAGCTTCAGGTTGTTGTCGCTGCACCAGGACACCAGCCGGTCCACCTCCCTCCTGTAGACAGACTCATCGCCGTCCGAGATGAGTCCGATGAGGGCGGTGTCGTCTGCAAACTTGATCAGTTTTACAGAGTCGTGGCTGGAGGTGCAGTAGTTGGTGAACAGGGGGAAGAGCAGAGGAGAAAGTACACAGCCCTGTGGAGCTACAACCCTGAATGCCAGTACGCCAAAAAGTCTGTATTTTTTTGTGAGTTTTATAACACAAATGTCACTTTTTTATTGACCTTAGCCGTTTTCAGACTGACCAGGAAATCGGTGCGTTGTTGACTTGTTGTTGCTCGTGTTTATTAAACATTTTACACAAATCAATCTACTTTATGTAACATTTTAGCGGCAAGACTTTTCCCTCGTTCGTCATTAGCTTTAACGGAGTTCTTGTTAAACGGAAGTGCGTTTACAAACGGAAGTGCAAAAAACAGCAAAAGTGGGCGGGGCAGAGTAAGGTCAATACAATTCAATACAATTCAATTCAATACAATGATAAAGATGTTGCAAATATAAATGATAGTTTTACACCAATCAAGCAGCAGTTTGTGAAGACAAATACGTAGAAAATTACAGGAAGCAGAGCAGAGTTCTATGACTATACATAGTTCTTGACATTTGGTACAATTTAAGAAGACTTCTGATTTCTGATAAACATGACTTCATAGAGGAACTTCACTGCGTTTTAGTGAAATGAGAAGTCCAACATGTCACTTTAACCTACTAAATCAGGTCAAAACAAGTCAGTTCAAACAGCTCCAGTTGTCACTGTGCCATTGGCCAAGACAATTCACCTAAATTATTAATTCCATGTCACAGTAACAAAATGTATGACTAAACCAGGACGAGTTACAAGAAACAAAGAATAAAACCCAGAGCCTGTGATCTGCAGCTGCATTGTGTTAAATTTGTGCCAATTAAAACACAGTTACTTAGTTCTCTTTTTATATGATTGCTATAGTTTTCTGTGGAACTAGCGCCCTTCCCTAATGAGGATCAAATAGTGGAAGTGAACAGACATGGAACTAAAAAGTTGTTTGTTTGAAGGCTTTGTTTGAGCCGTAATTACAATAATAAGTGAAGCATATCTGCAGAAGTGACCCTGTCTTTTCATTTGATAATTGCGCTAAAAATGTCAATAACTCAACCTTGTGCGCTGTGTCTGTTGTGGGCTACCTGTTCTGGCCGCTCTGTGAACCTCCATCACTGTTGCCATGGTGACGCAGGGGGGTTTTAGTGTAGCTATGACACAGTTGACTTTTGCTGGATTGAGTTATCAAAAATGGGTGGGGTAATGAACATGAGGATGATGAAACAATAGGAAACATGTGCATCTAGTTAAGAAATGTTGTTTTGACCACTGAACTCAAGAAAACTATAGGAAAATACAAGTTTACTGTATTTATTTTAGTTTACCTGTAGCAGAGTGAGTCCTATGACCATTTGAATGTAAAATATCTGCTCTATGTACATTTCAATCAACATTTTAAAGTAAAATCACCCCAATGTTTACAATATAATTGAAATATAAATCACACAATTGGCTATTCTTACACTGATCCGAAATTAGTCACTATGTTACAGTAAAAAGTAAAAAACTTGGTCAAATCGAAACCAGCTACTTCCACATTCGGTCTGTCACCACTGTAAGAGTAGGTTATGTTCTCTATAATTTGATGTCAAAATGGAGGGCAATAATATCCTGTGGATGAGTCAGTGTATTTGAAAATATCTCCAAACATTGTGCTGCTCTGTGGCTGAGTGGATAGCACATCTGGGCTCCATGTGAGCAACCTGCAGCGTTGTGAGTTCGAATTCGCCTATCAACAATTTGCTGCAATGTCCTTCCTCAATCTCCTCCCTGTCTCACGCTACACTATCCTATCCTATCCTATCCTATCCTATCCTATCCCATCTAATAAAGCCCGTGGGCCAGAGAATCCTGCAAAAATGAAAATATCTTCAAACATTTATTTATTTAGATTTATTTTATAGTATGTTTCATGATTACTTTAGCTGGGGGTGATTCTCAATATCCATCTGTAGTTGGGCTTTTACATTTACAAATGTTAAAACGGGTTATTTTTTGTGGGGAATGGGGCCCCGAAACAGTAATATGGTTTTAACTGCACCTTGCTACAACAGCGTTTCCTCATCGTTTGCTTACTCAGAGTTGTATTTTGATTGATGCAACTGAGGCTCAAGTGCTCAGAAAATACCAATTTTCACCGACCCCCTATCTCCGCACACATCCTTGTGCTTCGTTGGATTTTTTTGAAAAATGACAACTTCGTGTGATAGATGTAGAGCTCTAAAGTGTAATGTCAACAATCGGCTTAATCCTGGCGGGGTTTATCAGTTCTGCAGTTTTGAACAGGAAGTCAATATTTCTATTTCTACGTTGTTTTATAACAATATTGAGTTTACAAATGAACAAAATGTAAAATAATGTTCTTATGTTATACTATAAGAACCTGAAAAAGGCATAATTTGTCTCCTTTAAGTTGAACTACTGAAACATTGTCCACTTTTGCGCCAATAACAAAAGCGTGAATGTAAAGTTCCATGTTGTCTTTAAATGTATTCGCCCACCTGGTCACAGATGAGTTCCCACTTCTTCTCGTTGTCGTACTGCCGCAGGAGCCTGGCTTTGTCCGGAGGAAGGTTCATGGAGTTCTGCAGGAGACATAAAGGACGGAGTTAATAACATTTACCTGATATTACACGATACACATTGACTAATTCAACCTGACAGCATCCATCCATTTACAATACAAGCAAGTGACCATGGACAAAGATAGGCGTGTTACGAGATTGCCCTGTCAGTTGAACTTGAAACCTACCACATCTGCCAAGAATATAACCGAGAGAAATATATGTTGGGCAGAGAGGCCACTAATTAGAAAAAGACCAAAATATCTGGCATGTGAAGTGCAGCAGAGGACTCAAAGGGGAAAGTTATTAAAGAGCTGTGTGCTGAGGCTGAAAGATAGAAGGCTGTTGAGAACCACATGACAAGTTGCACCATGTTGTAATAAAAAAAAGCATCAAGTGGAATCTAGAGCCACACTACCAGCCAGCTGAGAGGAAATAAAGTGGGAAAATACTGAGGCTGTTCAGAGGCTTTGGGTACAGAATGAACTTTTTAGAACTTTAGTCAGAAACAGAATTCAGTCAATTGATGTATTAAAAAATGAGTTTGTCAGTTTCATATTACAGTCGTTTTGTCAATTCTCCTTGTTGTGTTTGAACAGAATCCCATTTGTAAATTTGAAATCACAAATCGGATACTTTTTCCAAATCGTGCAGCTCTACGATTATTGTGAGAGGAAACATCACATTATAACGATTGTTCATGATTATTGACAACAAAGCAGAGGTTAAATCCTTTAGTTTCTTTCATTTTAATACATAACTGTTCCAATAGTATGTGCCAGTTTCATAAAAATAAAACTAGCAATTGGTTAAAACTGAATCAAAACCAAAAACGAACATTTCGCCCAAATAATGACTCACATTCCAAATTTCTGTACTCCCCCGGATCAGAATACACAACAATAAAAACGATTTCTCATCCAATTTGTTTCATTTCTTGGGAATAGCTTGTTTGAGTCTGACCCATGTGGTGGCCCCATCATCTGAAAATAAAACGCGTTGCTCAACTTTTGCATGAGACTGCTTTTTCCACTTCCTTTATCAGCATCTGCTCCATGTTCAAACACGACAGTTCACTAACATTTGGCTATTTTTTACTGTAGAATCATTCTTTCACCACACCCAAAAACAAAAAGGCTTGAGACTATTAAACAGCATGCAACACTCAGTGTAAAGAGGGATTAGCATGTCAGCAGAACATTTAGAACAATTACCGTGCTTTAGCAACCCTCAGAATGATGAGCCATAAAGTTGTTTTGTATGTTTTAAAATCTATATCAAGGCCCACATATTGTAATAAAGTTATAGTAGCCTAATCTTCACAATGGCGAGACACTACAGGCAAAACCCTTTTTATTTCAACATATATTTTTTGGTCAGTCTCACAACATACAAGCTTTCATGTGGAAACAACAAACTCGTCTCACCTCCTTTTAAAAACAGTACAGGATATTTTATATACCGTAAAATAGGGGAGAAAGGGTCGAAACAAATAGTCAAGGCCAACCAATGACGCCACGGTGTTAGCAACCACTAAACCACCATCAAGTACACTTTTGTAAAAATAATTACAAAATGTACCTGTCTGGGATGTAACGTCAGTAAGTCATTTTTTGGATAATTGTGAGAACATGCGTCGACCAAAAAGCATCATGTTTCTTCTATTTGCATAACTCACTAGTCTGATTAAAAAGAAACCTCTGATGCGCTAATGGCAGACTCATGGGTCACCCGAGATATATTGGGAAAATAGTCAATTTCAGATCTAAATCCTGAATAACATCCGAAATCGATATTCCCAACGATTGCCTACACTCCAACAACCCCAGTTTCCAAGGCAGAACAGACGAAGCTTAAGTGTGGCGGCTCATTCATTGGACTAATAGGTCATCTATCAGTGTGTGCTCAGAAGCTGGTTTTTCTCGTCCGGAGTTTCCAACCGTGGAAGATGGATGACACAAACAGCTAACTCCGGGATTACAGTCAGACACAGACAGCAGTGTGATTCGCAGTCTGAGGTTTAGGGCCCAAACTCCAATTTAATTTTAAAAAGTGTTCTGAAATGTAAAATTGATGTGATGACAGAGAGGGTGCAGTGGTCTGAAACAGGCTTATTTGTAGCTGAGTAATGGCGATTCCTAGAAAGAAAATATAATAATGAATCTATGTCCAGTTAAATTTGCAGGGTTAGAAATGTTTAAGCTTAAAGTCTGTATGACAGGTTTTAATAATTTTCTAATTTTGATTAAATGTGGTGTATTAATACCTATTGTGCATAAAAAATCTAGTTTTACACCAACAGAGTAGTAGATTGAGGAGAAAATGTAAAAAATCTGATCATCACACTAGGGAGATTCATTTCATCCAAAGGTTATGCATAATTTACTCAACTTTTTTTGTCTTAAAAAAATAATTCAACAAAATAAAGTTGTTCACATAAATTTTGATTCGTCATACAAAATTTGTGACATTAGCTCAATTTTAGCCTAGTGTACAAAGTAATTTCCTAGCGTGATATCATAATTTACAACCAGGAAGGAATATTACAAAACAAAAAATTGCTAAATTGTGATCATGCATATATATATGTTTTAGATATATATTTTTCAATTTTGATATATTTATCTTACCTGTATTTTAGTTACATAAGTAGTCCAAACTGTCATAGGCACTTTAACTGCTCCTCTACTACTTTTCCTCAAACAGAATACTGTATCTACACAATTAAGAAGTATATTGTATAAAGTCAGCATTTAGGGCAGATTTTATTGTGCTACCATAGTGTTTAAGGGTGCGTTTGCTTGACTAATCTTGATTTGGTTTGGTCACAATCATAGCAGCTCTTACTCATTTCCGCATAATCATAACAAACTAACTTTGGAAGTGGACTTTGAGCTGAAAACAGAGCTGCGATTTTGTATTAACTGTAAAAAATTGACTATCGTAAAGCAAGCTTACATTAACGCTTTAGCAGTTAACTAGCCCGATCAACAATCCCAACAAATGGAACGTGTCGAAGGTTATCCCACATTTGAAAAAGTGAATAATCTTCATACATTTTTGTGTGTAGACCTTTGTTCCAAGAAAAAAAAACGAGAAATGACATTATTTTTCCGAAGCAACCGCTACCAGGAACTAAAGTGTTGGGGGTTCAGTTGACTCAGTGCGGTTGCTAACCTTCCGACTTCTCGAAAAACATTAAAATAGCCTTCAACCTGCAAGAAACCATCTAACAAGACATCAAGAAAACCACAGACAAGCCTTTGCCAAGTTATTCCATGACTTTGTGCTATGTTATATTTAGAAATGGGAGATTTGTTGATGCAGATGATGAGGTGCGTACTGGCTTGAGAGGTTGTGGATATCCTGTGTGCTAGCGCGTACCAAAATCAGCGAACCACTTCTTTTAGCCTCATTTCTTTAGCGGCAGTGCTAATGAGCTGTGACAGGCACTCGGTTAGCCAGGTCGCGTTACTGTCGGCTGGTGGTTGTGTTATTAATGGCGTGTTTCAGACGGACAAACTGTGTTTTTGACAAATCCGAACATAATCAAGGGTTTATCGGAAAGAGGAATGGCACTTGTTCGAATCATGCGAGGTATTGATCTGATATGAACTTACAATGAACCTTGGCTAAATAAATGTTCTTCCGCATTTTCTGCTCTAACCATCGCAGCCTGCAGACATTATGTCAATTTGGCCTCTGAAAGCCAAACAGCCCAATGTTGAGTTTGTAATAGGAATCTTCCAAAAGAGGAAAATGTGTGCTGTGAGATAAAACACAACGGTAAGAGTAATGTATACAAGGGAAGCGTTTCAACAATACATTAAGAGGTAAAGTGGACGGAAAGTATGGGAAACTCATCTGTGAAATGGACGTTTATGGAACTGAAACAGGATTGTGTGACCAATCATTTCTATCAGATGTGGGGTTTGAGTGACTTTGCCAAACTGACATTTCAGGTCCAGAGCAGCTGTCCCACATCTGCAAGAGCTGAGTAACATCCTGAAGGAACCAAATCCCTTTCCACAGCTTTGGACTTTGGAAAGCTCATTATAGCACCTATTTTATTTTATTTGTTATTACCGTAGATATTATGCATAATACAAGGCAAGTTTTGCAGATAATATGGAATCTAAGAATGAATTCAAGCAGGGTATCTCATGCCATCTTGTTACGTTCATTATCTTCCATTTTCTTACTGCTCCTTCAGCCTCTCTCCTCTTCACGTATTGAGACGATGAGATTTCCACTAAAAAATAAAAAAGTTTAAAGAAATCCTTAATCACACTTGACCCTTTACTACTCATCTCATGTTAACCCCGACAAACTACAAAAAAGAAAGAAAAGAAACCATCAGATATTTCATTAGAAAAGTTGACTCATGCAAAGCAGTAAAAATAGTGCTCTGACATGGCCCTGAGCCGAGCGGCCACCCGGCACCTTCCAGGAGGTCTCCGGAAACACCCGGCCTTCACGGCAGCTGAGAGCAAAGCAAACAGGGCTCAACACAACACACAGCCCACAGAGGAGCAACGGAGGCAGCTACAGCATCACATGGGACAGCAGCTGGGAAGGGAGATACCAAGAGAATGACTTGGATTAAGAAGTGTCCAGATTGACCCTGAAGCAAGAGTCAAAAGTCGGGTGAAAGTCAATGGCCTTACCAGTAATTCTGCATCATAATTTTGAACAAAGTTGAGTGAAGTCCAATTTTTTTGTGTCCCTTATCTACACGCAAATTAAAATCTTGATCTTGAATTAAACAAAAGGCAGATGGACGTACAATTACATGGGAATCATGCTTGTGGTACTGTATGTTTGAAGTTGCCAAGAGGATTATGCAATTGTTAAAAGCGCAACACTGATTTGGCACTTTAAAGGCTCTGTACCTGATGTAAAAACATGAAAACGTAGATCATTTGAAACTGTTTGCAGCGGTTGATGATCCTAGCATTATGTCCCCCAAATGAGTTTATAAGTGCTTTTCATAACTTCTTCAGTCATGGTAAAGAAAAACAACAACTAGCATGCTAACAGTGTGCTTCCTGCTCTGCGGAGAATTAAACACTCTGTAATTAAATGCAGACAGTACACAATGTCTCATTTTCATCCTGAAAGCAGTTTTAACAATATATCTGTACTGGACCAATGCAGAAAAAATCAGGTACAACCCCTTTAAGTTCTAGTAATTCACTGATCGATTTCTATAAACTCCTCAAGACTTTCTTCCAATGGGAATGAGTACTTCCATGTTTGACATTTCATCTTAAACATCAGCAAAACTCCATATATATATTTTTGCATTGCTCGATAAACCTTTCCATTGTGCATGTATTTTTATCAGACTTTTTTTTTTTTACCAAACTGATGTGGCTTTCCTTTCTTTTTGCCCGATAGATTCATATTATGAAAGCTGTTTAGCCTACAGCTGATCATATGAACAACATCGTCTTTCTTCAGATACATGGAATTCTTGTGTGCACAATGTCTGATTGTGAAGTGGAGCGCTATCTCAGAGCGTTGGGAATGATCTGTCCTTGGGGGCTCGGCAGTGATCCGGAGACACACCTACGCACTCTTCCTGGTTTCCCCGCTAATGCACCACAACAGCTCAAAACAACTCCCCTCCACCGCCATTATTCATCTCAATAATCAATACAGTTATTACAGCTTTCGTAAACAACAAGACTCCAAACCAAGAAAGATAAGGAGTTGTCTTCTGGATTGGCGTAAACACAGGATTTGCATCATTCAAAGTAATGTTCCAATCTCGGTTTTATTGCTTGCACTTTGAGATATCCCACTGTTTCTAAATGAGAGGCAGCAACGGCAACAAGCCACAACAAGCTAGATGCTGACAAAAAGAAATACTATTGAAGGCTAGTCATAACAAATATTTTACAATTACTCAATACTGTACGAAAGCAAATGAGTTAACACTGTACAGGACGTACTCAAAGATGATTCTTGTGGCTTTAGGGTGTATTTTTCAATCATTTTACAGGATATGAATGTGCCATTGTAATTCAGTACTTTGGAGAAGCAGTCAAGAGTTACGACGCACACAGCAGGTTGCCTTCACTAGTGTTGACAAACATGGGAGTTGGCGCAAATAGTTGGCTCAGAAGTTAGTAGGCTGCTGCAGGTGCAACAGAGTGACTTTAAAGAACTACATTAAAATATGTTGCAGACCAAGCATGGCACACAGTTACACAATCAACATTTCTCAATGCTGCAAGACTCTTATAACATTAAAGTATCGTACAATTATAAACTTTGGTCTGTTGTTGTGCAAACGGCAACGAGACTATTGGGTTTAAAATAATAATAGTGGAATTTGACATTACAACATAGTGCGATTAAGTTTATTTGTGTTGTAGAATAAATTGAAATAGCCCAAGAGTTGAGAGAAGAAGCAGAAGGTGAAGCTATAACATAGGAGAAGTTTATTTCCATCAATACTGGACCCAAGACGCGGAGACATGAACCCTAAGACATTGCGATTGTGGGCATTTCAGTCTAGTCCACTCCTATATGGTTATGCTTCCACTGTTAAGAGTAATGTACCTCTGTTGACGTAGGCTAGATAACAAAAGTCGAGCTGGCAGGTACATTTCCCCCACAATTCTTAAGTCTTCATGTTTTAATAAATTTAGCATTGTATTTTGGTCTTACCTTGACATGTTTTGGAAGAAGGCAGCAGAGTCCAGCCAAAACATGTCAAGACACGACACTAAAATACATATCTGACTATAAGGATCAAAAACGTATTGACATAATGTTTTGAAACAGAAAAAGTACACATCGGATAACAGAATCGCATACAGCAATGCATGGATAGTTAAAAAGAGCAATGCACAAACTCAGACTAGACATCACCTGATCTATTTTTTCATATTTTACAATCCATAAAGTTTATCGTGTACCCCAAACTCAGTGAACCCTACATTAGCTGAGATTAGAGCCGTGCTATGCCTCCACACTGTAATGGAGAAAGCCCTGATCTAGCCCTCTGGCATGTGTCGAGGGAGGGGGCCTGTCTTCTGCTCATTAGCCCAGCGTGTGTCCATAATCCCTGCAGCGTGTGGGGGCCCAGGTGTCCCCCGTCTGTCCTCAGATTATCTTTGTAATCCCCGGGTCCCCCCTCTCTCTCCCACTCAGCTGGTCCCCTCCCGCTCTTCGGTGATGTTTATGTTTGGAGAGCTGTGCACCAAATGCCCAGCTCCAATGTTTGGGCCTGACCTCCGGTTTTACCCCACGGAAAACAGCATTCCTGACATTCTTATAACTGGTGCTGGAAACTGATACTGTCATTTTCAGGAGTATGCTGAAGAATGGGTTGAGTGTATTAGACGGTAATGAAATTCAGAGTTAATTAATAGAGTTATTTCCATCAACTGTAATACACCAGGTCAATAAGAAAACTTTATTAGCTGAATAATTAGCAATAGCAATAAAGATCGTCGATTGAAGTATCCATTCAAGACGGCGTTCCCTCCAGTGAGTCTGTTACTTTCACCCAGTCACAGGTCACTACATTTGCTTCTCAAATTATCATCTTTCAAGGTCTGTGACTGACTAAAGAAACGATTGATCGACCAAAGGCATGCTCAGATTAGTTGACCGAAAGAATTAGCCAAAGTTTCAAAATGATCTCCCGTGCCCGTTCTCTATGTCTTTCCAAACTTCAGTGGGCAATTCCTGGTGTTCTTTTTGCAGATTTACTCAAATACTAAAGTTTAGGATCTTGAATTTGATCCCGAAAATCAAGTATCTTTGACAATAAATCACAAAACTCATCATCATACTATTTTTCCACAACGACCTGCATTCACTGAACCTTACAACAAGATGTCCTGTGAATAATTCAAACCAATGCGGAAAGAACAGTAATACCTACAGAACACAGAAACAATCAAACTTTAATGGCATCTTGGTGAAATATTAACACACATACCAAAGCTTTCCTGTCTCCCTCTGATCCAGTGCACCTAACCAGAAGGCACTGACCCATACAGTCCCTTTGACATTATATGATTTGACTTGGACAATGGACGGACTTCTCGCAAACATGGAACTGGCTTGAAACAGCAGGAACATGTCCAAATAAAACACAGGCCCAGCACCGGCCAGAACCAGATGTTGGGTTGCGAAAGTGTCTGGACAGAGGTGGAGCCCTACTTCCAGCGAGCGAAGAATATAAATCAGCAAAGTTGTTTGTGAGAGGCGTAAACACGGGGCAATGACTTATAGAGTGAAATCATGGGTTTACTTCTCTCTGCTCTTGTTTTGAGATTGTTTGGGTGAAAATCACGTATAGAAATACACATCATTTGAATGGCTGCAAGTGAAAATGTGTGCTTTCCTATGCATAAGGACTCACGTGGTTCTATCTATGGGATGTTTCTTTGCCATGGTTTAAGTCATGTAATGGCATTAGCCTTGTCACACTCGAGTTATTTGAGTTATGCAATGAAGCGTCTCCACTTCCAAGGTCATAAATGAAACAAAATACTATTAGTTTGATTAGATAACAGAACAGAACGGTACAAAATGCTTATAAAGTGTTAGGAATAATATTGAGTTTGGAAAAAGAGGTGGAAAATGTGTTTTCGGATAGTCTGGCTGACCGTCAAACACATGCGGTATTAATAGTGCTAAGTTTAAGCATATTGAGAAAACATAACATGCTCCGCTGTTTGGGATTTCGAGGTTGGTGAATATTTGATGTATGGTAGCTGGATTTGAGAGTGGAGTGCTTGCGGAGTAAACCACACGGTACCCACTCGGCAGCTGTGAAGTGTGTGGTAGAAAAGCCTGTTGCTTTGATGGAGCCCGTGTCAAACTTTGTCAAAGAGCATGAAAACGCACTGAAATGAAGTAAGGAGTCCCATTCTGCACACAGATGTTCACTCCAGCAAGGAGTCGACGCCAAAGTTACTATGGCAACTTCAGAAGGACATCTTTACAAAGGGTAAATATTGGAACGAATCGCGAATGTGTGGCAATATCAACAACTGTAACAGAACACAAACAGACCTAGTTAGAGCACATATAGGAAACTTTCACTTTATTTGGAAGAACAATAAATCATACTGAGATGTGGGAGCAGTTAGTGACGGGTAGTTGTTGGATAGCATTTCAAAATACAGTCAACAGTTGAATCAAGCTGCAATGCATCTCATAAAATAGTCTTTGCAGCCAAGAAGTGAACCAACTGATAATGTTGGGTTTGGATCAGATTAAAAGTGGAAAAGCTGGAAACTTTTGCAGTGAACCTGAAAATTGAGATATTTGTCAGACACTGGAACACGAACATCGAAAGAGGACAAATGCCAGACCGACTTTACATGCATTACTCTTTTTCTTTTTTGCTTTCTCGCTCTTACAAATAATGAAAAAAGTAAATATGTTTCAAAAGCTTGTATCTCTACTTGATCCTATGTACAAGAAATAAAGCATAACCTCACACTCAATTGGGCTGTAGTCCTTTGGTCATTTAGTCCGTTAATCGGTTCATGATGTCTTGGGCGACAAATTATTTATTATAATAAGGATTTATATGGACCATAGAAGAAAGAATGCATGAAGTGAGTTAGATGGGGTTTTGGGAGTCACTGGAGATCTGGGAGTCACTGAACAGCTGCCTTTTCACTCACGAAGATGATGTTCACTGTATAGTTTTTGGCGAGATCTTAATAATTTTGAGAGGTTTTGCCAGCGCCATGCCACATCCCTTTTAGTCGGTTAATCGATGCACAGGGAATGTCTTTAGTCAAGAATGTCTCGAGTACAGCACTACATTCAATTAGGAAAAGTAGCATGAACTGTACTCTAACACAGACACAAATGTGCTCGAGGTCTTTCTAACAATAATTCCAATGTCAGAAGACAAACGCTACCTCTGAAAGCATAAGCTAATATGTCACAGCGACACATGAAGGCTGCTGTGGAGATAGTTAGCGATAAGGCTCACTTCCACAGATTCTTGTTGATTCATAACACAGAGCCACTCAGCATTTCGGCCTTGTGGAGTGTCTTTCCAACAGCCAGCTGCCGCCTTGGATCCTGGACAGTCTGGCTCTAATCTAATGCACTTTTCTACGGAGCCGTGACTCTGCCCAGCTTTTGTGCACTCTTTGGGTCAGTGGTGCCGGACAAGCCTAGCAACAGGCTGTGGAGCTGACATAAGACAAACAGACCGGCCTTCTGCAGGACCCAGCAGCTCACACCTGCTCGTTACACTGACCACAGACCACTAGAAATCATGCCAATTTCACCAGGAAACAACTGCAAAGACAAGAAAGTGGCTTATTCCATTCATGTGGCCGTATGTCTGGTATAATCATATGATGGAACGGTCCAGATTAGGGTTGTCAAAAGTATCGAAAATCAGATACTAATTCATAGGTTAGGTTAGGTTAAACTTTATCATCCCTGAAGGAAAATTTGTCTTGGGCAAACAATGCTGCAGGTCACATTACACACAACAAGAAGACACACACAACATCAGGTGGTCTGCACTATTTTAACACAAAAAACATGTGGAAAAAAGATATAGTAAATAATAATAAATATACAAAAAATAGTATTTAAACTATACACTCACTTGAGCAAGTGTCGTTGCTAAAACATATAACATTAATAGGACAACTTTTGAGCTTTAGTGAACAGTTTATAAATTATCTTGAGCTTTATCACGACTGTTATAAAAATCACATTGTTTAATAACGACAGAATTATTAGTTTGTGTTCAAAATGTCAGTCTATTGTCTAAAACACTGACCTAAAAAAATAATCAAAATTGGCACTGAGAATACCATATGACTTAGCAGAGCCGTCAACACAAATTTGGTGGCCCTGGGCAAGAAGCCTCACAATGGCCCCCCTCTAATACAAATTAATAAGAGGAGAGGGCCCAGGACAATTGACTTCTTTGTCCCCCTGTCTACTCCCCCCAGCCTTAGTATCAAAATCGAGTTTTTAGTTTCGTGACAATCTCTCTACTCTAAATTCCTTGTTAGTGCACTGTGTTGTGTTTATGTCAACAAAAATTGTCTAAGAGAGTTTCAGAATCAGAACCAGGTTTGAAAGCTGATGCAAAATTTAGAAAAAAGAAAAGAAAATCAAGGTCATTGCTGTCCATTAAAAAACCATTAGCTTTAAATTTTACGATTATCTATGATGCCATTTACAAAGTTGATTTTTGCCTGCACCATCCACAGAACGTATTAAGTTGAGTGCAGTCTTTTCCCACAACCTCAGTCTTCTTTGGCTCATGAGAAATATTGTGTGCTGTTATTTCTGTAAGCCTGGTATTGTAAAGAATCCCGTATAACACTCCATTAATCTCCAGGAGAAAACTACAGCGCAGCGGCGGCGTATCAAATCAATAAAGCAGCACTCAAACAAGGATTATGATTGTTTGTGCTTGGGAACATAGAAAAGTACAGAATGATTTAAGAGAAATGCCTTTTTGCCTGGTCAGTTCTTGCCACTCGCATCGCTATAGCAACTGAACCCCAAAATGTGCCAATGTCAAACCAAGCAACAGATCACAACACACTGCAGAAACAAAACACTACATAAATTAAAATTATTCAGTTTAGAGTACCTATTTTATTTGAGTAGTTTTTACTGTTTTTGATGAAGACTATAAGTTGGTTCATCAAATCTGCCTTACTAGTAAACTTTTTCCTGAGATGGTCAAAATAGATTACCGTTGCTTCAAAACAATATTACTCAAGAACAAGTACAAAGTAGTAGCTCAAGAAATACCTATTATTAAGAGTAGAAAAGCATTTAAGTAATTGTAAAAGGGGTGTGACATCTAGTAAGAGGGAGATATACAGAAAAATGTCGCAATTGTTGTTTTGGAAGGATGTAAAATTAGGATATAGAGTATATAATTTACAATAAAACAATTTTAAAGGCTGCAAAAAAAGGTAATTCAAAGAAACGTACACTTTAATCTTCCAAACAAGCATGCAGTATAAGATATTGCAGCACTTTTGTGGTCAATTGTATGGTCCTTTCCCTGTTTTTTGTATTCTTTTTTTTGCAATACTTGAACCTCGGCTAAGTTATTCCCCTGCACGTTCTAGCACAGTTTTGATTGACTGCCATAAAATTGTCTGAACATCAACATCTAGCCAAAAGAAAGATATTAATTTTGTCAGATTGCTCAGGACCAAACATAAATAATGCAAAAAGTATGGTGTAAGTGCTATTTCATGTTGTTTATTTGGTACATTTACATGATTAATTTACAACTCAGAATAATTTGTATTTTTGTTTAAAAAGCAAGAAAGAAGAAGAAATGGGATGTAGGGTTTGGACACTGGGGGGCACAATACTGTACCATCCTATTTTGTCATGTAACAACAGTGAAGAAACGCTCTGTTCATAAACGAAAGATGGCTGGAGCAACACATTTCACCGTGCTGCGAAGACATCAGTGTTGTCCTACACATAAAACAGGCTCTTTTAGTCATTCTTTATCGAAGAGGTTCATTTAAGAAAAAAATAACTAAATGAGATCCAAGATTAGCCTCTACATATGGTATTTTCAACAGATATCAGACAATAAATGAGAAAAAGTCAATCTTAACTGAAGCAGCGGTGCAAGAAACACAACGACAAGTAGGCTAATCAAAACTCAAGTCATTTTAACATAGATTTCAGTTTTTTCAGCACATCGACTTGATCCCAGTGGTCCCAACTCAGCAGAGCTTGTATGGAGCTAATCATCCAGACAGGAAAGACACCTCCGGGGGCCGCCATGGGACTTTGAGCAAGGCCTTCTCACTTAACACCACAGCAAACAGGGGCAGAGAACATACTGGCGATTCCAGTGTCTCCCCAAGCATTTCTGTCCGAGCTAATTGGTGGTTGTCTCGCTGGTTGGGAGAGTGATTCGAGCGTGCCCGGACATACATGCTGACTTCGGGGGAGTGTGGGAGGGTCGGCTGGGGGGGGCTTCATGCCAGCACTGGGTCTCGTGCCAGGCTCTGTGCAGAATAAAGGGCAGCTCTGTTCCCTGGTGGCGCACGGGGCGGCTGCACGGGATTGGGCCGAAGTTGGCTCTCCGCTGCTCTGAACAATGCGCTTTGTTCTGACTGTTAATGAAGAAGAGTGGCTGGACTTAAGGGCACGGGTGGAGACGTCCTGGGATAGACAGGGAGACAGAGGTGGCAGCACGGGATTCATACTGTTTATTGTTTGGTTGAATATAGAGTAATTGTGACTACGCGAAAGAGTGCTGTTGAAGTTACGTTCTGATTTACAAGAATATAGTCAGTATGATGTACTACTTGGGTTTCAGAGTGATGAAGAATAATCATTGCCATAATAATTTAAAACAAAATATTGTACATTTTGAATGAAAAAAGTCCTCCAAATGTTACCTATCAGGGAGCTGAAACCTAGGAATGGTACAGTATTTCAGCAAGTATTGTTGAAAAAGTTGTATTTGATCAGTTTTAGAATGATCTTTAAAACCACGCAGTTGTGTTGTGTTAAAAACTGCATTATGTCAATATTCAACAACTAAAGCTTGAATGGATCACCAATAATAAAATTACAGACTTTAACAGAGTGTAATAGACAATGTAATCACTCATTTGTCCAGGAAGTCGAAACATCTTGATTTTCAAAACAGTGTCCAGATGACGACCTCTGAACCCTTTTCTATGAAAGAGCTTAATAGAGTTAAATGTGAGATTTGTTGTTGTTAGCCTGCCCAAAAGCTAATGTTAAAAGTTGTTGGTTTTGGAAAACATCTGATCATGTATTCTTCAATTAATTAAACAGAAGGGGGTGCCAAATGTGTTGCTCTTAATGACATAAACGACTGATAGTACAGTAAACCCTTAACTGTAGGAATGTAAGTCAATGATCACAAATAATTCAGATAATTTGGTAAATCTGATGATTTTCGTCCATCTCCGCACAGCAGGTGAAGTGTGGAAGTCAGGCAGCAACTTCACACCCAAATTGTTTTTACGATTTGTACAAGTGTTCATGTGCATTTTTCAATTCAGAAAAACCTTTTCCTGAGTTCCCAAGGACCACATGAATGCAGCACAAGAAACGAAATCGAACATGTCTTGTTGACTTTGGCATTTGCTTTCCTTTTGAGTTATACCATAAACTATACACTGTGTTTGGGCGACTTAAGCGACAGCTACTGGTTTCATCCCAGTTTCGCATATTGTAACAATGATACAGAAAAAGAAATCCAAAGAGTATTGCTCAGAACATATTTTTTGCTCACCATTTACCCGAAATACAAAAAGAAATTCAATAGTTTTCCTGTCAAGTTGATGGATGGACGTAGCCAGCTTTGAAAGGACATGTTTTAGCTTATTTGTGAGATTCTGCCATTTTCCAGTTTCGTTCTGAAAAGAGTAAAGCCACCACAGGGGGTGTAGTCCTGTCTTTATTGAGCATTGCAAAGCAGTCAAGAGAGATGTCATGGAGGTGAGATGGATTGAAATGACCTGAGCATAAAAGGGGCCGCTCAGTGTTGTGTGAAATCAATAAAATGGAAGCTTATTGTAAATGTACAATGGCTGCATAAGGTGGCATAATATAACAGCATTTGGTTTAAAATGGACTTGATCTCATGATAAAGATGACAAGATGAACAATCCGGTGCTAAAAACATGGGCAATACTGACATGTTTGGTAATGTGTCTGTGTGTTGTTGCTTTTTATTATTATTAATATGATGAAAATTCAGCAGAAATGTCCAACAATGTGCCAATAATTGCTATGATATTGCACAAAAGATATGGATAGTAAAATTAACCACAAACTGTAAAAAGTTTGAAATATTACTCCGAAAGACTGAAAGTTTCTAGTCTTTTTGTATCTTTTTTCATTTGTTTTTATTATAAATTATACACCCACTACTCTAATTCTTCATATCTCTGAAAAACACAAGTTGTAGCAACAGTCCAGATACCTGTGCAATACAATGTCTGACAATTTCCTTCTAGAATCCCTAAAAAATGACTTGATTAATAGTTTGAAGAGGAAACCATTACGGCAAGAAAAATGTACCATCACTGTGCACTTTGCTGGAGCTTGAATTTGTCAGTGTGATAAATTGGGTGCTAGGGAAACATGGCGGATCCTCATAATTAATCCAGGGAGTACATTTCAAGTAGAGTGTGCTGAAGAGGCCAACCAGTCTGAAGCCCCCCACTAGCCCTTTAACCAAAGAGGCTTATGCATAATCTGGGTGGACTATGGAGAGAAGCAGATACGACAACAAACGATAAGCCTATAGTTCCCATATGTCATTAACACAACTAATTACATCATGGATCTTTTTTAATAGTATTGAAGTTGTAAACATGTGACGGTCCTTCAATTGACGTGAGCTGAGTCAGACATGAGACGCTGCATTCCTGTTGCGCACAGTCATGTAGCTGTGGTTCAGAGTGGAGCACATACAGCCCATGTGACCCGCCAAAGATTGATGTGTTCGGTCACTGTGCACTTAAGAGACAAAACTGCCATTTTCAGACATGCCTCTCACCCTCTTACACTTGGCGTTTGATTGATTGGGCGATAAAAGAGGAGGAAAATTGATCAAGCAGGATGTCCATGCGAGCCGAAGCGTCGCCGGTGCGGACCCGCTGCATTATCGCGTTTTTGTTTTGCAATGTGATATGTCCTATACAAACGTAACCACAACACAGGAGCAGATGTTCAGTCACGGCGCTAAAACAAGCGGGTGTTTTTGGAAAAGATCTGGAGAGAGTCATGCCGTTTTACTGGTATAATTCATTGAACAGTTAGGCAATTTAAGGAGATTTCAAGTTACAAATTAAACCTGCCACGCTTCAGCTGGCCCTGGTACCCCACACCAGTTCACTTTGGAGTGTCTCGGAACACTTCTGTTTATGGTGGTCTGCGTCTGGTCTAATCTAAATCGTACCTGAGTTATACTTTTTCTTTATACGGCTGATCTCAGCAATTCATAAAAGACACTCAAAGTTTGTGATACTGTGAGAGGTGGCTAAAGCTATAGAAAACAAGAAACAACTTCCAGTTTATCATCAGCTTTTTCTGCATTTATTTCACTTCACTGTGTCTCTTTATCAAATATGTTGCGTTTGCAATATGCACAGGAAATATATATATAATATTCAGTCTTGATGCGAGTGTCGTGCGTCGATGAACAGGAAACAGCTAGCATCAGGTTTGTTTAGCAATGTCTGTCGGCTCAACGGATACAGGGGTTTATCACTAAATCAAGTCAGCATTTGGTGAAAATTATTATTTTTTTAATCTGTTTTTTTGCCATTTTGTTTTCACCTGGTCTCCGTTCTCCTTGTCCAATTATCTGCGTTCTAGGAGCCGAAAGCTAGTCAAACCTTTGTGGAAACTAGTACCACTCGCAGCCTCCTTCAGACCCCTCAATTTGATCGGTACGTTTCCCTGACGACAGGGGCGACACTTTCGGGCCACCCTGATCCGCTCCAAAGTGAACCGGTCGAAACGTGGCTTACAGAAACAGAGTAGTCCTACAAAAAAGTGCCACTATTGCTCAAGTGGACATAGTGGACTACAATTTTCATAGCATTCAATCCCTGATCTGATCATGCTATCAACAGCTATAAGGAACTATATGCTTATTTGTAAAGTTATTCTCCATTCATGACTTTAAAAAACTCATCTAAACACACCGCACTGAAAAGCCAAGGTCACATGGTGTGAATTAGACTCTTTTATCGGAGCCGAGGCCTTGCATTACAATTAGCCTAAGTCTGTTTCAAAGATCAGCCCTGGGGACTCATGAGACACACACTTCAATGGGGGCTTTTCATTTAGTGGAAAATGCCTACTCAGCCGCCATTGAACCAAGATTTTTTTTTTATCCTGGAAGTGCTACATGGCTCCATATCTATTCTTGTGTTGAATAGGTGAATTGTATTTGGTCTTGTCTTCCATCTCTCTAAAGGTTAAGACAGCGACACTGCATGCAATGAAGATGAGCGAGTTGGTGCGAGGCGGCTCAGCGTGGAGCTAATGTATGCAGTCAAGGATCTAAGGTCAGATGTCCCTGATAAGAGTCTCCAGGGCAGTGACTGGTGAGTGCAGAAGATGGACACACAGCACGAGCCAAACAGCTGCCCGCAGAGTCAGGCTGCTTCATCAAAACAATTAGGGACCTATTAGGAGCTTTTTATTTATACATGATACTAGGTTTGTCAAAAGTATCGAAAATCAGATTCTAGTCGATGCCAAAACGAATATCAAAACTAGATAAACATTTGAGAAAGTATCAATAAAACAATTACAAAAACTGGACAAAATGTGAACTTTCCTGAACAGTTAAAGGGTGCATTCACATTTGCACACAAACCACATCAAGATTGGGACAAAACTAGGACTAAATTTGTAACTAAACAGGACTTAACGCATTCTTATCGTGTGGTAATATAATCATGTGGTAATATAAAGAAAGTACTATTATTTTGTGAAGAAAGTTAAGAAGAATGAAGAAAAAAGGTGTTTTTTTTCTTCATATAGTGGTCAGTTTAGTATCGTGACAACAAGATGGCAAATGTTACACTTGTAACATGAATGTAGCTCAGGATTTTGAAGTTCATCCAGCAGTTTATCGGGTTGTTTTACCCCACCTACGTTTACTTTTTAATGTTGTTTTGGCTAATGTATCTCTATGGACATTTGTACTCCTGCCAAAAACATATTGTCAATAATTACCACTTTTTGGCTTTCGAACCCAAAAATCTGCACCGCCAATTTCTTTTTTTTTTTTTATCTTCAAATGACAGGGGTATAAAATGATTGTACAACATTACACTCACTGCACAATGCTTAGGTATAATACGCCACATATTTTATTTTAAAACGCCCCAGGCAGAACTTTTGGCTCTAATAACAGAGCTGTAGGACATAACTTTTTATTATCTTTTAATCTCTTTTATGGGCTGATAAACACTGAGTTTTATTATATCAGACTTACTTCAAACATTGTGGCTGCTAAGGCGGCAGTAACACTCAACGGTTTCAGTGATATAAAACTATAAGTGAAAGTAGAAGTGCAGCACTAAAGGTTGGACTCTCTTTAATGGTTAATGGTGCACGACTACGGCTGTAGTGAGGTCATCATCTGAGTGACCCAGTGCCACTCACTCAGCCGATCAATAGAGCCGGCCGCCACTGGACACATTCTGGTTTGAGCAGCAGTAAATAACACTAAACGCTGTGATTATAGCACTAAACTCTGCTAATGCTACAAGGGCTTCCATTCCGCCAAGAGCTAAAGCTAGGCATCAGACTGGCAGCAGCAAAGGATCATGGGAGAGAGGGGGAGTGTGCCTGACATGCAACACAAACAGACTTTTCTGACAGCACACATACAACCGATTACTGCTATTGACGCCGGTGCATTTAGCAAGCAGAACAACATGTTTTAGTGCATTAACAGGCATTAGCCACTGATTGTGCACATTGATTACATAAAGCTGGACTCATTTGCATTCACTAAAAATCATCATTTGCATTGTTTGTTGTCAGTGACTAATAAGTGGTTTGGTTTCTATCCAATTAACAAAAGTGTTGATGGTTAGCTCAAAATGAAAAGTAAAGGATTTATAGAAAAACTGAGATGCTGAATATCGATAAGGAACTCACTATTCTGCAATTATTTTAAAATCCATTTGTTGTAGAAGCCGTTCATTATCATCTGTGGCCTCTCCAGTCACGTTTATGCCGCTTTTGTTTGACAGTAATGAGGATTAACTCGTCGAACAACACACTGCTTTCACTGACAATTTGTAAAAGGCGGTATTTAAGTCCAGAAGTGGGAAGCACGCAGGTGATCGCAATAGCAGCCACGATTTGACGAGAGAGAGAGCCTAAATCCCAGTGCGGTGACATCAGCAAACATTACCTCACAGTCACAATCAGTCAGCGCGTTTTTGTCATTGCTGTCTTATTCATCAGAGCGGGACAAGCGGCAATCACACCCAAGCACGCCGCTACCTCGACGTGATCCGCTTTTTTTAATGGGCTTACGGGCTAAAAGATCTGTGCCACCTAAAAAAGATAAACTCGCTTCCAAAATAGATGCGTGTAAGACCACAATATCCCAGTCTACATAGTACGAGAACAGCACAAAGACTTAAACAAGGTCATCATGCTGTACAGAATAATGAGGAGAGTTGTTCCAAGGCTTCTAAACCCATTAAGTTAAGGCTGTTTGGTATAAGGTAGAACTGGATGGGAAACAAATGAGGATTTTGATGACAAGGTTGCGTCACATGCAAACGTATGATAATGACAGTTACATGTGTCATTTAGAAGTTCAATAAAAGATTTAGGAGTGTTTTTCCACCGACATTATAAGGCTTAATCAGTGTTTAATGATAAAATATTGACAACAAACGATAAAACTGACTAATAAACCGTCCAACCCAGGCGATACAAATAATTTTTTGGAGGAAGTTACAATGACTAGCTTATGACACTTCTTCCAACACCCAAAGTGACTTGAAATTGTGACTAAAATGTTGCTAACTAAAAGACTGGACATCATTTCTTTTACAATAATACTGTATAAAAACGATGTGTTCATGCAACTTTTTGAAATATGGTCCGCCACCTGCTTGTTTCCATAAAGATATGATTGCGTTGACTTGAAGATAAAATAATTAAACTTTATTTGTCCCTAAAGGAAAATCAATGTAAATTAATTTTTTTAAAAAGATTCCACCGTATAGCATTAAACAGTGAAACAGGCAGGTCACGCCGCCAGGTCAATTATAGATCAGTTCTGTTGACGACCCTGCTGTATGTATATTTTCCAGTTATTCTTGCACAAGTTAAAAATACTTGTAATTTAATAAATGCACGATACATTTGATAGGTTTCTCGCCATATTGTGGAACGTTAATGGCAAAGCTATGTCATCTCCATGGAAACAAACATGTACCAGGAAAATGCCATGTGCACCTGAAATGTATTCACAAATGCCAGTAGCCAAGATGAGACCAATAACTTTAAAACCTTCCAGAACTGGTTTCAAGATTTAGATCAGTTCTGCTTCCCCTGCCAACACGCGAAACAATGTATAGTCACAAGTCTGATCAAGTTAAAATTCCTCCAGCAGTTATGGCTATAATGTTTATAAGAGCAGACGACAATCACGTTTGACCCACATTTTGGAGGTTCTCAAATTTCACCCCAACTGTCTGACTTCACTGTTCTTCTATGTGCCTCCTCTATCCAGCAGCAACAAGGCAGCACTGTTGAGGGAGTCCTTCTGAACAGCATTAAATCAGCATTATTAAAAAGCTGTTAATGTTTAACAATACCAGCCTGTGCTTCAAGCTTGTGTGTTTAAGATGTAGAGCCACATAAAGTGATTAGGTTTTATGGGATGGGTCTTAATAAAGAATTTGGTAAGTTGAGAAAGGCATGAAATGGTGTCAGTTATTGATAGTTTATAATGGGACAGATGTCTCAAAGGAGCTTTTTTTGAGCAACAGCAGTGACTCATAAACTATAGAAAAGATATAAAAGATCAAGGGTGCTATTAAACAAATAAAACACCGTAATGCCGTTTGCCAAGGATACGCTCAAGGATTAACACAATCACAAGGCCAAATTACGCACAAGAATTTCCATTATAATGTTGTACTTTTACGCCCAATCGTTGTTAAACCGCAATAACACAAGAACAGAGGAAACATCTGTGTAGAAGTTTGTTAGGATAGTCCATTTGCTTCCAACAAAGAATGAGGCGTGATGGTCACAAGAGCTCCTGCCTACAGCTGTCCCATCCCAGGACAGCCGAGCCGAGCGTGCCGAGCCATCAAAGACGACGTTCAAAATGAAACAAGCACTAGATCATAACATTTCTTACCAAGACAATCGCGAATCTTTCCTCTAGTTCACCCGGGTCTGGCATGGGAAGTTTCAGGGGCATATTGTGTCCCCTAAAGTCCGTGTGTTGGTCCATGCTGCCTGCGTTCCCCATGGTTTCTCCTCACCTCGCGTTGACCAACAAGTTTTCAAAAGCTGCAACTCGAGAGAAGAACTGGCACTCAAAAGGCAACTGGAAATATCCGACGTGTGTGTGTGGTTTTCCCCTGGCGCTTCTTGTTAATCCCGGTTACTTCTTCAACATAAAGCACACGTGAGCCCGGACGCGGCGGATCGCGGTGAGTCTCCGGCGAGGCATGGCTTTTGCGCACAACAAATCTGAAGGAGAAAACTTGGGGATATCCGCGGACCTGAGGGCGCAGTTAGTTATCCGTATCTTGCACAATTTCGGCTCCACTCCCAGTCGGTAGTAATGACGACGAGCATGATTCACGTTGAGCAGTCCTCCTCCGAGCGTGTGCGTGTCCGGGTGTGTGCGCGGAGGTTATTAGGCAGTCCGCTAATCCGTCCGGCGCTGACCAGCTAGTTAAAGCGGAGGGGTCCACGCTCGGCCCTCCCCACAATGAGCTCTTTGAGGGGGTAAAGCCTCCCACTCCTTCTCCTGCTTCTTCTTGGGGCGTAGCGGCTCCCTCCTAAAGCCGTAGCTAAGGAGACCAGATTGCCTGTGTGTGTTGCATTGTGGTAGTTTGAGTTTGTCGTGAAAAGGGGTGCCTCATGTGCCCCCGTCCGGTGCCCCATGCCTCATCAGAATTGGGAAATAGAGTGAGTAATTTGTTCAGTTTTTTGTTTTCAGAACTATTGAGTAAAGTGAGTAAGTTGCATGTATGTGAGGAAAAATCTAATAAAGTTTGGGCTGAATCAGGCAGGTCCAAACTATGGCCTGGGGGCAAATGTGGCCCTCAGACTTCTTGGTGAATTGGCCAAGAGAGGAACTTTTTATTATTTTTATGTGGAAATACTTTTATCAACCCAATATTAAGCCTTTGTATGTGTCATATTAAGATTATATGAGCCTATAAGTAAAATTGTTGTGGCTCGTAAAGCTGCACTATGTAACATTTTGGGTGGGAGGTCGCTTTGCCTGAAATGTTCCACGGTGTGATATATCTTGCATTTTCTTGTTTACAGGTGATTTTATTGTTTTAAAAACACGACTTCTTACTGTGAGCAGGGTTGCCTCTCCGCAGATCTTACCTGTAACTTTGACCTGTGCTTCACCTGTTCGTCTCCATGGAGATAGGCAGGCTCAGTGCCATACTGTGGAACATACCAGACTGGCCCTCAGTCAGCCCTCTGCTTTGTGTTTCAGTAGGACGAAAAGAAAGTTTGGACAGCGATCAGCTAAATAGTTGACTACACTATTTCACAGCTACAGGCCGACTTGAAGAATAAACAGTTAGGAAAGGAAACTGTTTGTCCTTCCTTGAAGATAGGCGGTCTCTGTGCTTTACCTTGATAATGTCATCACATCAAGAGCTGCGTAGAATGGGATTTGAACTGCCAACTCTCTGGTTATATGACGAGTATCCACTCTTCTCTCATCTGTCCCAAGCCACTATCACAGAAACATGTTGCGTATTTATGTTCACCTGTAGAAAAGAGCAATTTTCATTATAAACTACCTATGGATCATTTGCCAGATAGGGCTCCAGGGCAATGCACATTTTTGAAATATTTTTGACGTCACAAAAAACTTGCTGCTGCATCTTCTAGTGAGTTTATCACAAGATTTTAACCACAATATGTTCTTCTTAATGATCTCCTAACTCAAAACAAACCATATTCCCCGAGCACCACAGCATCCTCCCACCATTTGTTGTTAGAGATTCTCAATACGCCACAAGGGGATGAAATCTGACCCACGGTTAGGGTGGAGGCCAGATTACGCACAACAGGCAGCCGGCTGACATCATGAAGTATTGCCCTGGAGATGATCAGACGTCCTCCAGATGCACAAAGATCTGTTTCATTCCCCGGCCCAAACAGAGGGGACGCTGTGATTGGCCGTTCAGCCAGAGCAGAGGATGCACAGGACAGCTGAGCGACCTGACGACCCCTGCAAGTGATTAGGTCTGGTGCACGGAGGACACATGAATAACTACGGGCTTAAGCAGGATGAGACATTTGGACCGTTGCCATAGTGATTTACAATAAAACAACAATAGAAATCTTTTGAATAGTAAAACTCCTCAAAATGTTATGTAACGGGAAGCTGAAACGCAGTGAATACATGAATAAGAGTTGACTGTTCTATAATTAATTATGGTGACAATATAGGCTACAACTGTTTAAGTAAATCTAAACTTAAAAGAGGTGATTATAGTGCATTATCTTTCATTATAAAGGTGCATTATGTAACTTTCTTAGGTAGGCTACATGGTGAACCACCTGCTTGTCTATGAAGATGTTATTAAACTTTGTGCTAAATCTATCTAGCATTTATTTAATTGGAGATGTCTTCTTTTCTTGTCTCCTTAGAAGTGGCAGACCTCCCCCAAAGTTACACAGTGCACCTTTTATAGTCCATTCTCGTACATGATACAGGCTACTTCAATCTCCACAAAAACATTTAACCTACATTTATGCGAATTTTGTTGGATTGAAAAAAAGTATCAGATTATATAAAGAAGATAAAGCCAAAATAACAAGCTTTTTCAATAATCCACCCCTACAATTTAGTAAAACAGACCAATGCAAGATTCATGCAAAATGACAAAATCTGTTTGTTAAAGGGGCGAGTGAAAAGAGATGCTGATAAAGATGCTCAGGGATTAATGTTAAGTCAAGGCTGATTTAAGCTTTGTTTTGAGTTCTATGTTTGAGGAAGCGATTTTGCTGGCAAAGTCGAACCAAAACAGTCTTGAATTATTGTAGGAGTGGGAACCATAACTTTAGCTGAATCACATGTCTCTAAAATGTAAAAGATGGGCCAAAAATAAAGCCTATACAATCAGGCCACTATGAGAGGAGCCTCTTAGGGACGTCATTTGGCTTTTCACGGGTAACATCTGTGAAATGAAGCTTTTAAGAACAGGAGTAAGTTATGTCCTTTACTCTTTAGAAAGATATGAGGCAACAAGTGCGTCTTTGTGCCCTGGAGTGCTGCAGTCTCCATATGGACAAGGTCTGATTCAACTTATGGCTGTAATGAAAATCCGGATCAAGTGCGCCCTCTTGTGGATGATGGGGTAAATCACACTCAAAGTAGGCACAGACGCGCCACAATTAGATTTGTCCATATTAAAAGCAAAAACTATGGTTCAATAAAGGGCTAAGAATGATATGACTAATGATTTATGCTTATTTGACCCACATTCAGCAAATTGCAAAGCAAAGACAGGAAGCATCTATAATTTACCTGATTTTTTTTTTTATTGAAGCCTTGAGTGATGTCACAGCTGAAGACTCTAAATGCTGCAAATGTATGATAGAAAAAGAGTCTGAGTAACAAACTATTACCATTTATTGTTCACAGTAATAGGACAAACAGTATTTTTTTTTTAAAGAAAGCACGGTATGGCTATTAAGGTCTCCAAACATAGCACATTAGCATTTCATATTAAAATCCATGTATGCCTAAAAAGACAGTTTCTTAGCATGAGTTTATTGATTGGAGTATCATAGTAGACAAGATGAAAACAACCCGATATTATCTGCATCTGATGGCGTCTCTGCAGCAGCATAAACATAAAAACACTGAGCAGTTTGCCCATTTGGTCCAAAACACTTTATTTACTAGATAAATTTCAATTGAGGATGACATACTTGAGGTAATCCATTCATTAACTTTCACACCACAAGCTTTCTCTCAACAGATCAAGATAGACATGAATACATGACGATTTTAAAAGTAGTAACCTAACACAGAAAATAGTAAATTTACCAATGCTGGCAATGTTTATCAGAAATAATATTTAAGAAAATGACTTAAATAGCTGAGCTCCTGCAGATTTAAAATGGTTTAAAACTCAAATATTTTGGCATGTGGTCTTGTGAACGTGCAGAAGATAGTTGACCTCAAGGGCAGCTTTTTCGTTGGACGCTCTGGTCAAACAATTTATTCAAGTAAAATTGATTATAAAATGACCCTGCTTCTCAGAACTCAGAATAAGAGCCTAATGAAAAAGTTGCCCTCTTCAGAACTGTAAAATTACTTCTGCCCATTATTTAACCAGAAAAACAGGGAGATAGAAAGCCAGAACCAAGTAAAAACACAGTTACAACAAGTTTGAGAAGTCTCTCCATCATGTCCACTGTGGGCTTAGGAGTACGCCCCTCCAGTCTGTTGTTGAAATACATCAATTGTGTCTTCATCTTCCATTTCCAACTGTGAAACAAAACAATCAAC
Source organism: Rhinogobius similis (assembly GCA_019453435.1). NCBI lineage: Eukaryota > Metazoa > Chordata > Actinopteri > Gobiiformes > Gobiidae > Rhinogobius > Rhinogobius similis. Next base: position 26,965,970 of record CM033633.1, on the reverse strand, counting down.
AACAAAAGTGTTAAAAAATGGGCTGAATAGGTTTAAACATTTTAAATGTTCCCATTTAGTGTCCTTGAATCTCTTCATTACATCCAGGCCAAGGTCACAGTCAGATTCTGCAGTGGGCAGACTGAAGCTAAATACATTATTTATCAATCTTGGCATTTGAGAACAATAAATAGGTCACCAACCAGTATGCACATTGTAATTTATATAGCGCAAAATAAAAACCTCCACACTAAAGCTTGACCATGAGCCATGCTTTAAAAAGCTCAGAGTGGAGCTTACCTGTGCAGGTGTGTCTGTCTCATTGATTGGCTGTCCATCAAATCTAAACCGAATCTGACGAATAGACAATCCCTGCAGAGAGAAGTGGAGAGTGTTTAATGAAGGGCAGAATGATTCCTGTAGGAGTCTGAACATTAAAGCCCCCCTCTGTGTATCCTACCTGCCGTTCACAGTACGCCTTCATGAGTTTACTGAGCGGAGTGTGCCTCTTGATCTTAAACTGTACGACAGAGCCGTCCTGCCCCGCCACCTTCAGGTTGATGTGGTCGTTCTCCGTCTTCACGCCTTCCTGCAACACAAAACACAACATGCTTAGCATTAGCACTAGCATCACACCAGTGATAAACCCGTCCCGTTCTTTAGCACCCTTTGTGGAGACCAGCTGCAGTGCACGCCGCTAAATATAGGCTCCATCCGCTGTTAGCTTAGCATGTTAGCTCAAAGTGGCGCAGACTGAACGCCACAATGGCGCAAATGGAAGGGAAAACTGAAACCGTGTTTAGCACAAGCACTATATCCCCAAAGCGCAACAACGTGTATCGCTGGACAACTTTAGGCACCATTGATAAATAGTTCACTCGGAAGTACACGAAAAAATAACACAATCATAGAATTAGTGCAAATAAAGTCCAGATGTCCGCAAACCATTGTTTTCGCCGTGTCCCCGCTCAAATGTAGCATGGCCAGCAGGGTTAGCTCCAGCGCACACGAAAGCTCCAGGATGTACAGCACGGATCACACATGCTCCACAAGCACTAGACAACTCACCTTTGGCTTTTCCTCCGACATTGTGCGTGGATCCGTGCGCCTGAACACAGAGGAGCTGCAGTCTGAGAGGAGCGGGTTGTTATCACTTCCTCCGGCTCTTTTCTGTGGAGCAGGCGCGCGCACTCACATTTAAAATGTAATTCGACCACACATGTCACGTGCTTCTTTCCTCTCGGGGGCGTGCATACGAGAGCGCGCACACTAAAATGCGCACTCCCGCGACTACTTTGCATCACAAGGGCCCCAGGGCCCAGGGCCCACCCCCCCACACTCCCAGGTTCAGGAGCCACTGCATAAAGACCATGAGTTTAATCACACACAGCCAAACAGAACAAGACCGTTTGATCATAATGACTTTTTATTCTGTCAAACATGTTATTGTCAGGTCATATAAAAATAAACATTTTAGAGGTCTAATTTAGCTTTCAGGAGAATACTTTCACCAGTTAGACTAAGACAAACTTTATTGATAAACATGACTTCTATTCTCCCATTGTCATCCACTCTACTGCACTGTATGAAATAAAAGCTGTGTTAAACTTGTGAATTAGTTGATGTCCTGTTGATGATGGTTGATGGAGCTGATGTATGAACAAAGTAGAGGATACAACAGAAGCAGCAAACACTAAAGAAAATTATTACATTAAAACAGACAGTAGCAGTCACAGAAACCACTCTGCCATACTGCCGCTAAGCTCAGATCAACTGTAAACCCTGCATTAGAACAGAAAAACTAAATATGAACACATTTACAATGTTATATAATTTAAAACATACAAAAGCTTTGGTCACAGTCGGTCTAAAGACTCATATCAGAATCATTCTACTTCTAATTATTTGGTTAGAGCCAGTGGTGGCAAGTAATGAAGTGCAAAAGTACTCTAGAGATAACATGTTTTTGCATCAGAACTTTACTTAAGTAAGTTTTACTTACATTTGAGAGGAAGTACATGTACTTTCTACTCCACTACATCCTTGAGTTGGACTGAAAAATACTGTACTGTACTGTACTGTACTGTATTTTCTTTATGGTTTGAGACCAATTTAAATGTCTGAGGGGTTATTTTAGCATGTTCTAGTTTGAGTTTACATCTTTCTAACAACTCTGAAAAATACAAACAATAAATGCAGTTAGAAAAATGAACACATTTATTTTCTTTCAGTTTTCAGTTTCTATCTTAACAAAATGAGCACAATTCCGTATAATATCACACCATTTGACACTTAAACAGTTCTCAAAATCTGTCTATAATACTTTTTTAAAAGTACATTTTCAATGTGATACTTTTGCTTAATTTTTTTGCTCCTATTTCTCTACTTTTACCGATAACAAATCTGAAGTACTCAAATCCCACCACTGGTTAGCGTACCGAAGGTGGGCAACACTGAGAAAAATGACCTTATCTGAGTATCCCGAAAACAATTTTCAGACAATATTATGTCAGTCCAACAGATATGTGTTAAAACGTGTCCTTAAACGTATTAGTTGATGTTTAATCAGACAAATGTGAAATGTCTGTAAAATTAATAAATATCACCTTATATAAATGATTTGAAAGGTTTTTCATTTTCATTTTTCATCAGCTCTTTATGTAGCAAATTTTGTTTTTACCATAAATTGTAATATTCAAATTTTGCATACCTTCAAAACATTCACAACATTAAATCTAATCTGAATTTGAATATATACCATAGCACACTGTGCACTCAGAGTATGTTAAAAGCACATACACTGACTCATTAGAAAATCTTGTTCTTTAATGTTCATTCATTCGAGAGTATGGGGAATTCTTCGCCAAACCTGTGGAAGAAAAGGAAACAGACAGAGGATCTGTCAGAGGAGTATGTTCATCTTACACTGCTCCAGTAGATGGCACTGTGGAGCTCAAATGTCTGTTTTTATTATTGAGTGACTGCCTATGCATAGGCAGTCACTTTAAATTCTTTTACATTTTTTTGCATTTTTTAATAGTTCCTAGTCTTCTAATGTCTGCTATTACTTTTGGTACATGTACCTTTTGTAGTTTTTTCATAATTTGCCGAGCAGTTTTTCCCTATCTTTTACAGTGGGAGCCTTTCTGTTGGTCCTCTACAGCAGTGGTTCTTAAACTTTTTGTCTGGGGACCCCACAAAAAAATCTTGTGAGGTCTGGCGACCCCACATTACTCCCACGCCGATTTTGGGCAGACCTATAGTTATTGACACTCCCTCAAAAGGTTTTTGTCATTCCGTCAAACTAAATAAACTAAAAACCAGCTCGCAATGTAAGAACTACAAGAATTTAATTCACAAGAAATGGAACAAAGCGAACAAAGTGAACAAATAAACACTGAATAATTATGACATTAAATAATACACTAAATAATGTTGTATTTATGTCTATAAAATACAGGAGTCACTGGGTCAAATGCCCTACAAAAAAAGTACTGTGGGATTTTCTTTTCTTTACCTCACTGTACAGCAGTAAAACTAACTTTCACTTGCACTTCACTGATGGCCTTATATCTGACAGATTCCAATGTCAACTATACAATTACAATGTATATAAACTAAAACACTTAAAATTGTACATGAAATAATATGCTTAGAAATGTACATAAAACTGGAGGTGCAGGTCAGGCTGCGCAGGTTATAGAGAAAGTTAGTATTGGACACATCTCGGTCCTTGTCTGGGACAAGTTAGTTAGCACAAGTTAGTTAGCACAAGTTAGTTAGGACGAGTTAGTTAGGACGAGTTAGTTAGGATGAGTTAGCGGTCGAGCGCTTCTCGTCAAGGCAGTGAGCCAGAGCCCTCTGTGATTTTGTGAAGAGAGAGAGAGTAAAAGGCGTGGACCGACAGGAGCCATGAGGCCCAGCCTCAGGTGGGACTTTTCTCCATCATCTGAGTGAAACTGCACGCAAAAGGCGCTGTGAGGAGCGGAAGACCTGAAGCGCTGAAGCGGGTTTGAATGACGAACCGCGCCGTTCACGGAGCGCACGAGCCCCGCTCTGACCGCACGAGCCCCGCTCTGACCGCACGAGCCCCGCTCTGACCGCACGAGCCCCGCTCTGACCGCACGAGCCCCGCTCTGACCGCACGAGACCCGCTCACGGACCGCACGAGCCCCGCTCACGGATTGCACGAGCCCCGCTCAGACCGCACGAGCCCCGCTCACGGACCGCACGAGCCCCGCTCACGGACCGCACGAGTCCAGTTCACGGAGCTCACGGACCGCGCGAGCCCCGCTCACGGACCGCACGAGCCCCGCTCACGGACCGCACGAGCCCCGCTCACGGACCGCACGAGTCCAGTTCACGGAGCTCACGGACCGCGCGAGCCCCGCTCACGGACCGCACGAGCGACCGCACCGCCACGGACCGCAGATAGGCAGAATAAGCGCCTGACAGGGCTTCAAGTGTATAGTGTTCTACCTGCACCAACGGGACGCCTCCTGTCCCAGACGGGCCTGTTCCTCCGCTGACGCCGGCCCACATGAGCCCTCTCCCTCGCTCCTTTCTTCAGCTTTTTGGGAAGGCATCCGTGCTCTCTCCTCCTGTTCTTTTTCCTCCACTCCGCGCTAACTCTCTCTCTTCTCCTGCTCTCTCTCTCCTCTGTTGCGCTCTCTTTTTCTCTCTCCTCCGCTCCGTGTAGAGCCGCGCTCTTTCAGTCAGGTGTCTTGACCCCTTTATTCGAGGATGAGGAGGAAAAGAACACAGCACTGGCTGCACATCGCGCTCTTTCACCGTGGAGCGCATGTTACGGACGTGCGCGCCTCTGCCCCGGCCGAAGCCGACTCAGCCCGACAGCAGAGCGGACGGGTCGGTTTCGGGCCGGCTCCGGCTCGGGACAAGAATTTAAGCTCTAAGCGGCGCACACAGCGCCTAGGAATGCGAAAACAGCAGCTCTGAATTTGTATATATATATATTTTTCATAGTTTCACCTCACAAAATAGCGCGTTAATTCCCGACTGGAAAAAATTTGGCGACCCCACAAAAGTTTTCCGCGACCCCAAGTGGGGGTCCCCTAGTTTAAGAACCACTGCTCTACAGGAAACTTTGCTGTTTAAACTGATTTTAGTGGGTGCACGGTGGCAGAGCGGCTTGAGCTTCTGCCTCCCAATAAGGAGATCGTGGGATTCCCGGACTATACCAACATCACAAGAATTCAATTGCGCAGTCACTCGCATCTAGTTATATTATTACTACTTTTATTTTTACTGCTAATATTCAACTCAAAAGGCATTATTGTTATGAATGTAATGCACTTTCAAACATGATATGCATATTGCAGGTGTGAGGACCCAATCCCTAACAAACAATGATAACGTTCAATGTTTGTGGATTTCTATTTTGGATATTTTTCAAAAACAGTAAATCTCCTACAGAGTTACACACCTCGGCCACCACCTGAAATTATGACATTATCAAATTCTAGAATGCGACTGCAATCTATTGGTGCCTTTAATCTACATTAACTTGTTACTCAAATTAGACTTTAATCCGAGCTTTGTTGTAACCCAATCTTACCGTATCGAGGTGACATAGTTGAAACTACATGTGGAGCTGATTTGAGCTGAATATGAATATCGCTCAATATGATGCACCATCACATTCTACAATGTCAAAATCACACTTCTATATGTTTTAGTGAAAAATGCAAAGACAAACTCACCATACTTCTGTCGAATTTCATCATGTCTCATCTGCATTTCTGTTCTTCTGTACGGGCACACATAAACAGTGTTGGACAAGCTACTTGGACATAGTAACTGACAGTAATAGTTACACATTACAAGCAGTAACATTTAAAAAGAGAGTAATACCTAAAATAAAAAAGTCACTAAGTTACATTACTCGGGGATTACTTTATTTGAAATATTGAATGAGTTGATCAAATAAGTGCTTTTATGTTTTATTAATGACATTTAATCAAAGGTAAAGAACAAAAGAGTTGTTTAAAGTGGCAGTAGTGCTGCTAAACGCTGCTGATCTGCACCTCTGAGGCGTTACCTGCAGCAGCCTGTGAGTATTCCACTTTTAGCACATTCAGCGTGCTCCTTATGTATCTGTGTCCTTGAAGAAGAAAGTTGTTTTCATTTCCTAAACATTGTTGTTGGTATCGCAAGTAACCAAGTATTTTGAGAGTAATTCATTTAGAAGTATTTACACAGTAAACTGTTACAAAACTAACTAAGCATTAGCAACTGATAGGGATGCACCGATCCAGCTTTTTCAAATCCGATACCAATTTCGATACTTGGGCTTTAAGTATCTGCTGATACCCGATATCAACTGATACCTCTGCAGACACTAAAAAGAGCATTTATTTTCTTTATAAAGTGTGACAAACTAATCCAAATGGGTTGTGTAACTGTTCTTTATCCTTCAATTAACCACACAACAGTTTTGTATAAATAAAACCTCAAACATCATGAGATGTTCTGGACCAACAAAGGCCAGTCAATGGTCTTATTAGATCAGTTTACAGGCCCAACTAGGATATCGGCCAGTAATCAATATTTTGAAGTCAATACCTGATTTAGCACATTTTTACATATCGCCACTGATATTCAATACTAGAGCTGTAGTCCAGTAACAAAATTCTTTGGTCGACTAAAGAACAGCCTTATTGACCGATTAGTCGACTAAAAGGGGGTGTGGCAAAAATATATCAAAAGTGTAAAGTATTTCCAAGAATCTAAAACAAACTGCACTCAAAAGAACACAACTGCAGAGGAGTTCAAGCAAAAACAACTATTTATACTGAAAACTACTTGGAGACAGTGTATTTATACATTTAAGACTGCAAAATCTTCAGCTAACTCACGTCATATCTTCTTGGTTTTGCCGTATAAATCATAATAATAATAATAAATATAATATATAATAATATATATATAAATAAAATGATTATTCAACTAATCAAAATCTTGGTTAACTAAGATCAACCAACTAAACGACTAAAGGCCTACAGCCCTATTCGATACCAGTATCGGTGCATCCATAGTAACCAAGTTACACCCAAACTGTATTTACAAGAGTTAGGGAGGACACTGAATTTGCTGTATTTTTATTTTTTGAGAGCAAAACAAAAACTACCTTGCTTTCTGTCTGGCTGTCCTTGCACGGTTATCTCTCTCAGCTTTTGCATCTTCGTTTTTGTTTCTGCAACACAGAAAATGGCAGCATTATTTCTATCTTGCATGTATTTATTTACAGAGCTTTTTCCAGAAACGAGTTCTAACGGCTTTTGGCGACGTCTGTATCAGCCTCTGTGAATAAGAGCCATTGTTTCCCCCTCTCCTCCTACAGCTCCTGTGGTGGACCAGATTTGCCAGTCGACATTTCGTTAGACTTACCCAATTCTCTCACACTTGCAGCAGCAAAAGCAGCACACCAACACAGTGATGACCAAAACACCGGCCAGCACGGACATTGTGATGATCAACACCTGGAAGTTGACTGGATCGGGGGAAAAAATGTTACAAAAATGAAAAGTTAAGTGGAAATTAACTTCAAATATCTTTCAACATGTCTCTTACCCCAACAGACCCCCCATCGGGCATCGTTCAAAGGACACACACTCCGAGGGGGCAAAATGTTTCTCACAGGGTAGTCAAGGCACTGTCCTGTCTGTTCACACCACAAGCACTGCAGCAAACATCAACTCTTATTACACTTTAACAAAATAAATAACATTCCAAAGGCCCTTATTACTTACTGTTACGTTCTGCAAGCATTCGGCACATGTTGTGTTGGTTTTTGAAGAACAAGGAACTGTAAAGTACAAACACTGTGTGAGGGGATTTTAGGTTTTAGGTCAAATTGTGGGCAACTGTTGATAAATTTTACAATGTCAAAGGAAAATATATACAGTTTAAGTTTGATTTATGATTACATAACGTTACCTGGTTGAAATATGCCAATAAATATGTATAAATGAGGAACTAGTCATGTGATTGCCTCCTGACTTTACCATAATGCACCCACATTAAGTAACTGTTTAACTTGTAAAAAGTTCACGTAAAAAAAAAAATCACAAACTTACTTGGTGGCGGCGTTGGCGTTTGTGCATCGGAACATTCAAAATATGATAGATTTAGGACAAAAACAGCCAGAAAAACTTTGCACAATCCGGACATGTTTAAACAAGTGAAATCCCAGAGCAGACAGAAGCTGCACGCTGCATGAAAACACTTGTGAGGAGCAGCGGAGGAGTCAAAGGGAGGAGCACGGGAGGATGTTTACGACAGGCTGACATCACAAAACTCTTACGTTTGTAAAATGCACTTTGTTACCAAATTTTCGTATAATATCGTAAATGTTAGTTGGCAGCACTGATACACGGAAATAATGTAAGGAGAAAAGCGTTTTAGATTCAAGACAAGACGTATGAATTTTGAAAAGCATAGCGCTGATGCCAAAAATCTGATAGAAATACAAACAGATTTATAAAAACGAAACACTCAAACTTGTTATAAACGTTAATCTGGTGGTGGGTAAACTTTAACGTAAAAACTGCGCCTCAACGGAACCAATGAAAAGAGACACATTTCGCTACAGAGCAACTTGAAAGGGTGCGCCAGCCGCAATGCATCATGGGAGAAGTGCCTCGATTTGATTTCGTGAATAAAAAAAAAATATATATATATTCTCAATTGTAACACGTTCATATGTTGTAATGTTAGTAATTGTTTTTGGAGATTCGTGGAGGTGGTTTGTGACATTTTATGTTTTTTTATTTTTTATTGTAACACCATAATGCAAGGCCGTATGTGAAAGAATGGGTACCGGGAAGTAGACCTCTTTAAAGCATACTTACCTGGCAGGGATGACACCATGATCATGAAGGTGGTTTGTCTTCGGCGAGGCATTGCCATTGCACTCCGGCATTCTGACCCGAACGAATTCCCCAAATGTGGGAATCTCGACTGCATAATTTGTGGTAGTGGGGGACTGCGTTCGCGCTCTCCCCTCATTGTTAGGTTAAAGAAACACGAATGGGCTAGTGTGTTATTGACAACTACCGCCTGTTGTTAATTGTATGAGAGCAGAGAGGCAGCGGTGATTCATTTGAGTCGACGTTAGATGAGCGGTTCAATTATATATGGTCAAGAACCGTAAGAAAAATGAGAATCTACAGGATCCATCTACCTACGTCATCAAAAAGCGACACCATTTTTTTCACTGTGTAAACAGTCAATAAAAATAAAGTTATCAGGTATTATTTTAGTCAAATCCTAACTTGTGTAATATATATGGATTTTGGCCCTTGTTTTCAAAATGGTTGCTAGAAAACAGTTCTTCCTGTGTCATATTAGCTGTTCATTTTCAACCAGGAAATACAATTAAGGCAAAATGTTTGGTAAAATGTTAAGGCGAGACTCAACAGGTGTAATGGTCAGTTTGCTCTCTCGACATATTGGTTTTTCATGTGGAAACAGCAAACTTGTCCAATCTGCTCCTGAAGATGTTTTATGACTTCATTGAATCCACTTCATCCATAGATTTCTCTGGGACATGGCCCTCATCCATCAGTGTCTGTGGGTGTAAATGTGGGTGTACGTGGTGTAAGGCCCTGCACCATCCGACATTCATCCACGTGGAGTTTGTGTAAGGTGCGTCGAAAGGTTACGTCAAAAATCGGGAGGTGGTGTAAATTTACACTAATGTCAAACGAACACAAGAATGTAAAGAAAAACGTAGATTATGATCATTTCAGCCACGATATGTTGGTCATTTGTTACATTTATCACAACATATTTAATCAAATCCAGCATTATTAACCATAACAGTGCGGCATGAATGACTTAAATCATTTGGATAAAACTGGTGCGCATCAGCCTGGACCCAGCAGCGGTAACAAGTACTCACCGCACGTCTTTGGTCTGGATGGTCCTGACAGGTTCGGTTCTGGTTCTGCCGCAGACTCCGGTCCGGATGGTTCTCAGAGGCTGTTGAGCGTCACGTCCCAGCGCTGTGCCTGGTCCCGTGCGTGGTAGACGGATTACAGCAGGCCGGGTCTGGACAGTTAGTTAGTGTCCCAACAACTACACACAGATCTCACACAGATCCAGTCCTGGAAGTGAGGAGAGGAGCAAGATCGACGGCAATGGACCGGTCCGGCGGGTTCGGTTCTGAAGTGGAGCAGAGCATTAAGCGGATCCAGTCCAGGAACAGAAGAGAGGAGAGAGACCCAGTGGCGGGTTGACCCTCTGTGTGCCGTGCTCTCAAGGTCCTCCGTGAACTCAGATCGCGGCTGGTTCCGTGATGAAGCAAACACTTTCACGGATTCTCCGTCGGTTCGGCAGATCTTGTTCTTTCCCCGAGAGCAGCCGCTCAGGCCGAACCACCTCAGGCCACACCTCGCTCCAGAGTCCTGAGCTGCTCCGCTGGTCCATGCTCCGGGTTTAGATCAGGTTTAGATCTAGTCCCACTGCTTATCTAACAACTTTTTGAAGTTTATCGTTAAATAAACCCTAAATATTAATTATTTATTTATTTAATAGCGAATGTTACTTTTGGTAGATTCTTTTTGCTTTAAATTTTAATTAGATCTACGATTCATTTTCTGTGTTTTCCAATGAGGCACAACAACATGACGCTGGTTTTCATCCGCCACATTCATTACCAGCGGCGTTGTGTGCGTCAGTTTCAGAGCTTTACGCACAGGTTCATGAATGCCACGCGCCCTCTTGCGTATTTCCAAGATACACCAAAAATGTGCACCCTTTTCTGCGCAATGTTGATGAATGAGGGCCACTGTAACTTCAAAGGTCGTTTTCTTAAAATGCACTTTTCTCCTGTAGGGACATAAGGATCACCAATTAAAGTAGATCACACACACCACACTTTACAATCTTGGACTCAGCACGATTTTGACGAAAAGTACAGAAGGATTTTTGATATCTAATTCTAAAACTGATTTATTTATGTTTTAAGTAAAAAAAAAAAAATAGGCAGAATTTGAATTTTCAGTCAGATCTAGTTAACTCAAAAACTGCATAAAATCCCCTCTTTTTTTGTAACTAATATGTTACAAAATGAACTAAGAAATTTAAATCTGGTTCTGTCCATTTTTCAGATTTAAATGTCCCAAATATGTGTATTTTTAGCTGTTTTTACACATAAAATGCCTTATTTCTACATGAAAACATGACATGATGAAACCTGTAATACATTCTTACATTTATGTGAGTAAACTATAGGAGAAGTTTCAAATTGATATCTTTAAATTTAAGATTTTTTCCTGAGTTTTAGTGAAATGTGTGCTCTAGTCTGTTGTGCGACCCATCAAGTTTCCAATTTGCTGCCATTCGTGTTGCTCAGTATTGTTATATTTCTCATTGGACTAATCATTTCATTAATTTGTCCTCAGTTTTAACAATTTTTGAAAGTTGGACATGGGCAGTAAATAAATTCCATTATTATTCACTCTCACTGTGGCTGTTGTCAGTTCAAAGGACTAAGCCACATCGCAAACAAATAATGAAGGTTCAACATTTGTAGATTTCTAATTTGGATATTTCTTTCCAAAACAATTTCCCATAGAGTTGCCCACCACCTTCATGATTACGACACCATCACATTCTAAAAGGCGACAAAGCCTTTTGTATTTCCTGATTGGACGGGAGTTTAGATGTGAAATAAATTGGTAATTCCACAACTGTTAACTATATTGTAAACAAGGGATACATCCATATACATTAAATGACACAATAGTTTGGATGGAACAAACACCTGATGACGCCTTTATTTTGTGAAATTATTGTTTGGACTGTCAAAAAACTGAGTCCATGGTGTTTAAATTGACTGCATTTTTGATGGAATGTCGCTTACAGATGACAGATTCTTTTTTTAGCTCTTCTTCCTGTAATGTTCTATTTCTGATGAACGTGCTCTCATCAGATATTTACGCTCTTGTCATTTTCCCTCTGTCTGATTGGACAGTGCTTGTGGTAAATACTTGTGGCAAAAGTGAAAGAAACGGTTGAAAATGACACGAGGAGCACATTTGTCCGACAGTTTAAACATTCAGTAAAGAAAATAAAGATGCAGCGAGCTTGTTTATAGTGTGCTCGTTCAACCAGGAAGTACAATAAACTTCACTAAAATGGCCAACCAGGGAAAACCAGGCAAGGTTTTTTAGTCAAATCTTAAATATAGTTATGTGATCAATGTTTTGGGGAAAAGGGTAGTCGCTTAATATTGTGAAAGTGTAGAAATAGTCCAGCACAATCAACTAAACAGTGGATTGAGTCTGACTACTTCTAAATCGAATACAAGTGCAATGCAGCAGAGACGTTCTTCCGAAAGAAATCTAAAATTAATTTAAGTATTTTATCAAGCTGCAAGATACATGAATAAATGCTAAAGTTCATCTTCATTTGTTGTCAAGAATTCTATACAAGATATGGAGAAATTTAACTACATTTGTTATTCCTGTCTTGATCTTACTCACTTGATCTTGAGATTACTGCGTTAATTTGGATTAAATATGACGTAAATGTTTATAAAAGTAGCCCCAAAGTCAATGAGAACAACTCCAAAAGTGGCAGGAAACATTTTGGACGTCGAAACATTATGAATGTCTGTATGTATGAATGTAAGAACGACAACAGCAGCAGTTAAATACAATAATTTATTAAAGCATCTTTAAATTCTGATATAAAACAAGTCCCATGTTTTCCTTCAAAACTGTCGTAAATGTGAGAAACAGTCAGTTGTGAGGGCGCGGTGAGTCTCTGGTGTGGCCGCCGGCAGCTGACCAGAAGAACGCCTCTGAACGGAGAAGTGTGAGGTGAATCCTGGCTTTCAGATCCATCGCTGCGGATCATTTGTAATCGCGGATCGTTCTGTTGTGTGATCGGTATAACATTGGACACGGTAACTACAGAAATCAGTCAAGAAGAAGAAGTGACGTCGCCAGTAACAGACTGTAACTGTCGGCGTAACGTATACCATGAATTGTTAGCTTGAAATGTCAAAATATTGTAACCTTGAAACGGAAATGATAGAATAACAGCCTGGCAAAGCTTCAATTTACACTTTAGCGCACTAATAAATACCCCACCCTCTAAACAAACCGTTTCCTGTTCAAGCGACACGTCTACGCAGCAATGTTCAGAAATGAATGGACATCTCTGCAGCGGTCACAGTTCTCATTTGAGACTCGTGTCGGTTGAATTTGTTGATATCGTTCCAAAAGGCAGCTGTCTGTAAAGGCCACGTCAGCGACAAACTCCCAAAACACTAAGGCAAACCTGTTTTTATCGCGAACATTACCTGAGGAATTATCTCAAAGGGGTTCTGAATTTTGTTTTTGCGGGCTCAAAAGCACTATACACAACTTCTGATAAATCCAGGAAGACGATAGTTTTTTTTTTTGCTTCATGAGTTCCTATTATCGACAAAGTATTAGCTTGTGGAGAGTGACCAGTGTAACCAAGACAAGAATAAACAGACAAAAGCCTACAATGAATCGGAGAGGACATTCTTGTTTTCACATTAGCGGTGCAGAATATTCCACAGTTTGTCCAAAGCTCTTGTCCACAGTTGTTGTTCCTCTGTGTCTTCTGCTCGCTCGCCTCTAGGGGGCAGTCGTGTGGTGTAGTGCGGTGCATCTCATTGCGCCTGGAGTCCATCACCTGATCCAGTTCGTGCAGTAACTGGAGACAGACTTGACGCTGCAGCGCTTTTTCACAATCATGTTTATGTACGCTTTCATGATCTTGGTGATCTCTCCGACCTGGAAAAGAGCAGAGGAGATTCAGTAAAGATGGATTTGTCTTGATACATTTCACAAACAAAACAAAACACTTGATTGTTTGCGAGGATATGATTTTGTGCACACGTGTCAAAAATGATCTTGTGATTTTAGCGCAGTCACTAATGGTTTACTAGTCGACTAGTCAGCAATGATTTTTTCGATTAGTTAAACTATTATTTCTATAGTATATTTAAACTTTTTAAATGCAGTATCCGCCAAATAAAGGTTTAAATATGGTGACTCAAGGCTTCTAGATTGAGAATATGTATGAATAAAGGGTATTTATTGATTAAAATCAGCAATAATCTAATCTTTTTTTGAAATTTTGTTGTAATAATGTCACTGTCTTTGTTATAACAGGTCTTTTGACTTGTGTTTTGGAGCATATATAGTCCAGGATTATACATTTTTATAGTATATATATTTTTTTTCTTGTCAACTAGTCACGATTAGTGATTAATGGTTTTGTTTTTCCATGTTTTTCCATTTGGCTCGGACAAAATAAAGGGTTAAATTCTAGTAAGTTACAGTTAGAGAAGCCGTCGTTCAAATGACCAATAATGAAAAAATAAAATAATCAACAATAATTAAAACTCGCCAAGGTTAAGTAATACTACCAATTTTAAGCAATATATGAGCAAATTATATGTTTAGGTTGTAAACTGATCCACACAATTTATTATTTATGTTAACATTTTGTTCTTGTATCTATTGTCTTTTAAATTTGTAATTGTTATCTGCACTTACTCCCTTTGTTTCATTGAGAAATCCTAAATTCAGAGATTGTACATTTTATCGATGACTCAAAAGTTATAGTAAATATACATATAATACTTTGGGGATGAGCTCAACATAAGCTTTCAACTAACTACAGTTTCCCCCCAAAATGTCACATATTTGATTTGCAACACTCAATTTATTAAAAAGGAAACAAATAAGTAAAATCCGGATGTACCTGAGGAGTTTCAAAGAACATCTCCCTCTCGTCCACAGTGATCTTGTAAGTGCAGGGCTGTGGAGCGCCGAAGAAGACGATGTGTTCGTACGGAAACGTCTCCAGAGGTTTGGGCTCCCCGCGCTTGTACACCGACACGTTCTCTGCACTCACGCTCAGCCACAGGTCGTGAGGGAAGCCGCCTTCTTTACACTGTACCCCATCACAGAAAGACGTGTTAGACCAAACTATTTACAGCTTTCAATAAGTTCATGAAGGACATTTGTGTTGCAGGGACAAGACATGAATCTAAAATAACCATCTAGAAACTACTACCTGTATTTTCAACAACTTATATATGGTTTTAGGAATGTATCCATTGGAAGGAAGTGTCTGGGGAGAGGGAGATGTGGGAGTGCTTGCCCCCAGTGAGTGAAAATGATGGATGGACTGTATAGTTTAGTGCACTATGTAACTTTTCTGGTGTCTGGTGTCTGCTCGTCTCCATGGAGATGTTACCGCTTTGCCTGAAACTTGTCACAGTGTGGTCATTAAACGTATCGATCTTTTATTTACTCAATTACAGGCATTTTTATAGCTAAAAATAACACACATTATTACTGTGAGCAGAGTCGCCTCTCCACAGATCTGACCAGTAACCTGGCCTTGTTGCACCGCCTGTTTGTTTCCATGGAGGTTTAATGCCATACTGTGACAAGCAGGTGGCGGAAAAGCTGCATAGATGCAGTCGGTATCCGAAGAAACGCCCACTAATGGACTGTGGGGCATTCATTTCAATGTAGAAGAGCTGCTCTGACACCCACTGTTCAACAACTCCAAAAGAAAATGCAGACTTTAGGAGTTATTTTGTGCCAAACATGACCCGAAGAAACAGAACGTGGTCAAACGGCTGAAATTCGTTTAAATATCCAAGAATTCTAACAATAGCAGTGGACTAAATGCTACTGTTAGCGCCGCTTGATGTATTTTAACATCTACAGAACAATCCTTTTACTTTTCTGATATAATCCCATGTCAATAATATGTTAAAACTCAATTGTAAAATACACATAATTTCCCAAGAATCATTTAAACAGACGTCTCGCCGACTGTATCTATGGTGCATCTTTAAATTATAACAACAAAACACAACCAACAAGCTAAACAAAACACAGAAAAAACAGTCAGCTTGATCTCAAAATGAAAAGTGAACGTACCTCGACGTCGAACAGCGTGGATCCGTAGCCGGTCCACTCCTTGATCACAGTCATGTACTTGAGCATGGCCTGGTGCTGGTCCAGCCCGCTCAGCCTGGCCCACTTGTCCATGATGCTGGCCCGCGTGGACGACATCTCCTCTTTGATCCACATCTCCAGCATCTGCTCCTCCTCCAGCCGCTGCTTCTTCATGGAGCCGGACTTCAGCCCCCGCCGCAGCGTCCCGTCCAAGAAGCTGGTCCTCCTCTTCTCCAGGGTCTGTCCCGTTCCAGAGGTCCCTCCCACTTTGGTGAACTGCACGATGCGATTCCGGAGGCGGCCCACGGGGTACACGCTGTCCAGGCTCCAGGAGGCTTTGCCCTTGTCCCCGTAGAGGAACTGGAGGCGGAGGGCGGCCAGGTGCTGGAGGGTCTCCTCCCGCGCGGGGAAGTGTCCGCCGGTTAGACTCTCGTGAGCCTGGTGCACAAATATTGCAGGTCTTTGTTTAAATACTTCAATTAACTCAAACCATCAAAAACACATGACATAATATAAATCACAGCTTAAAATTCACCTGTTCAAACTGTATTTCCTCAATTCTTACGCCTTTGTTGTCTTTTTACTTTGTTTCTTGTATTGTTAAGCGTCTGTGGTATCCAAAAAGCGCTACATACGTTTGATGTATTATTGCTGTTATCATTATTTATCCCTTTTAAACACCATGTTCCCATTAAGAGGGTGGACTCGCAGGACCTACCTATTACTGGGACGGCGTGTAATAAAGGCAGGGGTGGGAAATATTGACTAAAGTGAGTATCTCTGTATTTTTTGCAGTTTCCCGTGCTTGGAAGTGTTTTGGCTAAGATTCAGGTATCGCACAAATAAGATAAGATATCACTTTATTAATGCCAAAGGAAATTCTTGTGCCAGAGAAGCCATTAAGAGACAGTTAAAAATTCTATAAAGACGATATTTTAATAGTGCAGCTGTGTAAATATTTATGCAACAGCAAAATCAATATGAATAGGCTGTAAAATGAAACAGAAAAAAGGAGAAATATTACACTGAAATATACAGTTTTTTCATTAGCTCTTTGGGCAGATTTATTTTTCAAATTATTAAAGATTTAATACTCAATATTCTAATTTTCATTCCAGTATTGTAAGGTCAATATAGGCAATATGTTACCCACTTCTAAATGAATATAATATATATTTTTTAATCCTATAGAGTTGTAAATGAGTACAATAAAGTTGTTGAGAATTACCCTGTCCAGCGATGTCGTAGTACTAAAATTTCAAACTGGATTTTGATACTAAAATGTAGATACCATAATGATAATTAAAAACACTCTTTCTTTTATTCTCTATTATTACCATGTGGTTTTTTGATGCTGATATGGACCAAGATAATTCTAAAGCTATTCAGAAAATGTCAGCATTGATACTTGCTCTAATTAGTATATAGTTTTGATACTAGTTTTAGAATGGATTAGTATCTGGGTGTTGATACTTTTACACTTTGCACTCTTCTAAAACTTTCTTGAAACAACCAAAAATTGCCGAAATACTGTGATGTTTTTGCAAATACTAGTTACATAAAGTAATTAATTGTTTATCGTTAACCTGCTCAGCTCTTGTCACCGTTTGCACTCAATTTCCCCCCAAATTCTCACCTGCTCAAACATGAAGGCAAACTCCACTCCTTCTTTGGGCATGCTCTCCACATCCAGGAAACAGTAGAGCTTGAAGTAAAGTTTCCACTGGCCGTCATCCTCTTCCTCGCTGACAGCCAGTCTAAACATACGGCACGCCATTAGCAAGCGCACCACATTAGGATTACAAATAATAGTGGTCAATGTTTGTGCTTGAATGTACCTTTCAAATTTAGCCAAAACATCTGCTACAAGTACTCTGCTTTCCACTGCTTTGTCAATGGAGTTGTTGTGTTCGAATAACGCAAACATGTTCCGGCTGTCTTCCATGGCTAACCCTCGAATTAGCTTCTCCACCACCTAGAAAATCAAATACACAATTCATTGAAATTATTCGAAATTGAATGGACGCAACTAGCAAATTGCAAAGGCTGCGATGAGGTGGAATCATTTCAAAACAAATGTCAAAATATACTTTTTATTCTTCAATAAAACTTGTGACCCTTTAGTTTAGATTTGTTAAAAATATGTTCTGAAACAAGCGACAAAAATGCAAAAAAGTGACTATAATGCGACTAAATGTGATTAAAACCAGCAAAAAGTGTCAAAAACGCATCTAAGCACGCAACAAAGATGCAACAAAAATGCAACAAAAATGCAACTAAAGCAAGAAGCTGCTTTAGTTGCTGATTAGTAACAAAACGGGACAAAAAGCAACAAAAATGCTTTAAAACACTTATTTTTAGTTTATCAGTTCATATGTTGCTCTTTTTGTCAATTCTCCTAGATGTTCCGTCATTAAAATGTGAACTTTGAACAGAATCCTATCATTAAAACATAAATTGCAATAACAATACTGGTCAGACAAAACAACTTTACCTCTCCAGCTGTGGTATGTGAGTTTATGGAGATCTTGCAAGAGCCTCCCCCATGGCAGTAAACCGTGGTGGTCATTTCCTGTCTGGTCAGCAGTGCAATGATTTCTTCTTGGGAGGGCACAAACTCTCTAGATTTGGTCCTCTTGAGGGATTCGCCGATGAAGTGCGCGTACTGCTCAATGTCTGTGCCAGGAAAGAGCTCCTTTATCCTGCAAAATATTTAAAAAGTGTTTAACTTTTTATAAATTATCCAGTCAAAATTTCAAAAAGTAAATGATGGTGAAGTAGTATTTTAAATTAAATATATAAAATTATTATTATTATTAAATATATAAAAGGAAAGGAGAAAAAAATCCCATTTGTTTTTTGTCTAGATATCAATACCAAATATCGATACTGACTCAGGTATCAAAAAGTACTAATTCTCATTCAGTTCAAGTTGACGTGGAGCAAAGATAATAATGCATTTTAATACAAAACTCTTTGGCATTTGCATTGGATCAGTGTTCCAATACTTGCCATATTATTTCTTGGTATCGTATCAAAACAAATATCACTGGCATCGCCCATCTCTACTTGATAGGCCTGGACTCTTCAACAGCAAAGTGTAGAATAATATGACATCACATGAACACAACCTTCAAGCTGCATCACTCATGTACCGTTTGAGGTGGAACCTGAGGTAGCGCAGGATGCCTCGGCTGGGCAGGAAGGTGCAGCTCATGCAGGTGAGGAGGTGCCAGTGCGCGCGGTTGGCCGGGCTGTTGGGATGAGGCACGTGATTGGTCTGTTTGATCAGTTGACAGTACACCTCGTCCCGCAGCGCTCGCAGGTCCTGGCACGTCTGCAGGATGCCCTGGATGATGGGCACCGGGTCAGACACCGCCTCCATCTCCTGGAGAGAGTTGAAGATCTTGACGGCTTCGTCTTGGAGGCTGGTGTAGCCCTTTTCCTTTTGCACTGAGGGGGAGAAAGTACAAGCTCAAAAAACATGTAAAACAAGGACCCGTAAATCAAACAAATATAATTACCAGATAATTACCGGAATAAAAATAGAAGATTATAAAATGTTCAAGAGCAGACATCCAAATCTTTTTCTTTGTTTTTGCAACATTAAAGCAAATACAATGTGTAATGGTGTTTGAATTTGATAAATAGAAAAGACAGTGGCAAAACTCACAGTGGACGCTGACATCTCCATATGGCAGAGGTAGAAGAGGTGAGTGCAAAGGATGCTGGGTATATCTCAGGATGGGATTCCTCCAGTAGGTCTGCTCCACAGCCTCTACATTCAAACTGCTCTCCTGCAGACACGGAGCATAAGGTCAGTGAAAGAATCTCTTCAAACAAGAGCTATTCTATCATGGAAACAAAAGATGTTAAACAAATCAAACATGTGACAGCACAACTGAAAGAATGGACTTTTGAAAAAAGAAGTCAGCACTGCACACAGAGGTGAGTACCTCACTTCACTACAGACTGTGTCCCTGGTTTGGAAGACTGAAAACCCAAACATTACATGTCAAATGTTAGAATTCATATCTGTGTGAGTGGAATTATGTTGTTTTCAGAGCAGTTGAGCTGGTTTGGATGCAGGAGCTTTCATTACCTTGATATCCCTGATGAGTTGTTGAGTTGGCGTTTCTATGGGAACTTTACTGTCTATGGCTCCCTGGATGGCATTAGCCCATCGCATGGCTTCATTTAGCATTTTGGTGTAAAGGCGATAAGAGTGCTTTCGTCCATGGACAATGATGTTCCAGTAACCTGAGGGAACAGTACAGAGGCATCATGTTATTGAGATAATGAGTTATGGATGAATTACACTACATACAAGGTTGTTCTGCACCGTACCAGTGTCTTTGAAGACCTTCTCGTCCGGCTGCACCACAGAGCAGAGGCTGTTCAGGACCAGAGTGCCCAGTTTGGTGGCGTTTCGTTCTGAAGACTTGTAATAGTCTAAAGAGTTTGTGGTGAGGACAAACCAGCGCTTCTTCAGCTTCAGAGACGTGCTTTTGGCTCCAGACTTCATCTCTTTATGGAGCCAGCCTGGAAGAGCAGATCAGGAGATCATTAAGTCAAATAAATTGTGGATTAAACTTATATTCATTTTGATTAAGTTAAATGTCTTATGACCAAACTGACCTCTGACAAGAAATTCCTGGCCGTCGCTCCTGGTGTCTCCCTTGGACTTCTGCAGCAGTCCGATCCAGTGGTGCATCTCCTCTGGAGTGTCCGTGTTGCAGTGAATGACCCGGTTTGCAGTGATGATCACAAAGGAGTTTGGTCTATAACAAACCATTGTATCATTTACACTGTTGTACTGTAATCTAATCAACTAAATACAGTTTAAAAAGGCATTTCTTACCTGTCAGGGTTGTCAGACGCGCAAACTGAGTCAATCAAGCCCACATCTAAAGTGCCCTGTAGAGTGAGGAAAACATTGCATAACTTAACTTAAACTTAATCAAACAAATAACAGTCAAGCTCACTTTAGTGTAATAGTACAACATTTGTAATGTGAACGTGTATAACTGGCAAAACCTGCCTTACAATGAATATTGCAATTGTTATATTGTTCTAAGTGAGTGAGTCTCTAGACTCACAGGCCGTCTCTTTCCACACTGTAACAACTCGGCTGAGCGTTGTACGCTGTGACAGAGAAGCACACTTGGGTCTGGGGCTTTTGGCAGTCAGAGGAAAGAGGAACTCACCACTGCATTCTTTGGGTTGGCCTGTTCGTGGTGCATCTCCAGGAGCTGCTCTGGGCTGGCGCTGTGCACTCGACTCAGCACGTTGAACCAGCCGCTGCAGGGTCACAGTGAGGTGACGGAGGGGAAGGAGAGGAGGGAGGGGGAAAGTAAGCAACAAGTCAGCACTAAATACTGTTTCCATGGATAACTACAAAGGGAGACAATGAGTCGGCGTAACACTGTTAAGAGTCAGTACGCTGCACTGTAATAGGGGAAAAAGTAAAATGAGGCAAGACAATAAAATCAAAATAACTGAATGCTGTAATTAGACACTTTTGTATATGTTTTTGATGAAACTGTTCATATTGTAATAATAATGTCTGTAATGTAATGTATACGTGTTATCCCACTAAAAATAAAACTAACCTCCAAAACAAAAGGAATTTATGAGCAGCTCTTACAGTCAAGTCTTTATAAAATACCTTGCATCTTCCGGAGACTCTGCATAGATGTGGTACGTCCTCTCGTCTGTCACAATATTTAGTGCGTTTTCTTTCTCGTGATTGTCCACAATTTGCCTAAAGAATCAATATTAGACATAAATAGATATTCTCCATTCAAAACCAGTATTTAAACATCATCATTTCCATACTTGGCAGCCCGGATGTCGATCGTTCCTTTCTGCTTCTCTTCGCTGTCATTCTCGAAGTACATGAGCTTGTTCTCGCGCAGCACAAACCAGCGCATTTTCCAGTTTCGGCGGGACAGGGTGGACATGCCCCCTCCTTTCTTGTAGAGCCAGCCAGATTTGAGAGAGTCCTGCTTGGCCCGGAACCACATGAAGGTGTCGTCTTTTAGCACGCACCAGCGGCGACGCCAGGGGATCATCAGACCGCCTGGGAGAACAAAAGCAATGGCACATGTGGTTTAGAAGGAGGGCAAAGTGCTAGTCAAAATACAGAGCGCGAGGTAAATATTGTGCAACTAAATCTGCAGTCCATCAAAGTTAACCATAGCAGTTTGGACGTGAACACAAGCAGTTTAAACGAGTACACGCAGGCAAGGTTTTACATCATGGATCTCACTGTTTTATCTCGATGGAATTGGTGCTTGAATGCCGGTTTAAGGAAAGGATTAAATTAGTCACATACTTTACGATCAAAAGTGACAGATTTATTATGTATCTGCTGTTTTTGCAGTTGTATAATTTATATTATAAAGAGCTTATTTTTATCTTTGACAGCGTGCACATTATTTCACAATCAGCACTTGATCAAGTTTCAAGATAATGAAGTGAAATTACAATTGTGAAATGTACTGTATAGCCTTTTCTGTATTAAGATGTGTCTTAACAAGCAAATCAAATTAATGCAGTTCTTTCTTAAAACAAAAATAAAGGTTATCATGTTTCCTGAAGTTTGTCTACGTGGTGTTTTTTCTTTGATTAGATTGTTGTTGTTGGCATTAGACTTATCGATCTTCTAATCTATCTATCTTAAAAAAAAAAAACTTGAAAAACAAAAGAATCTTGGGGATGATGTGGATGTCAAGTAGCTGATCACTATCATCTGTTTTCATAAATATTGGACTGATATTAATGAGGCACTACAGATCTTCTTCAACACTGACTTTCCATTTGATTTTAAAACAGTGTATCTTGGATGTTAAACTCCAACAATGGAGATGTTTGAGAATGCACTTTTGGCTTTTTGGCAAAAAAGCAGTAACAAGAAAGAGGATGGGCAGGATCAAAGTTTGCCAAAATTGCCAAAAGGACAGGACTGTGATAACTTTGGATTTTTACAAAATGGAAACATTTGACTTTTTCTTTGAACTTGAGCATTTGCCAGACTGACTTTTATTCTGGTTTATTCTTTGGGCAACACTATTTCCTTTTCCCTTTATCTTTTCACAATCTAGTCTTGTTTGGTTTGTTTTATAAAAAAAAAAGAAAAACAAAACAAAAACATCTCCACCAGAAAAGTCAAAGAAATAGTAGGCTATTCTTGCTCACAAAATAAAAACTCCAGATGGTTTGGAGGATGTAGGACTCTCAAAAGCAAACTTCAGATTGCACAAAACGTCTCACTTTTCATGTAGAGGTAGCCGTGAAAGTATGGAGGCCCAGATCCGTTCAAGAGGTTGATTCTGCCGTTGGAGACCTCTTCATCCGTGTCCACATAGGCGTCGTTCTCATCATCACTGTCGATGAACTGAAAAAAAAGCAAAGAAGCAAAAAAAAAAAAAAAATGAGTAAAGCCTTCTGCAAGAGTGACACCTCTTCATAGCAGTTTGACTGTGTTTGTCTTGTCTCTGAGTCGTGCCAAGTATTGCCTAAAGCTATGCACCTGACATACACAGATTCTTTGAGCTTGTTGCTTTAGTTGATACTGGCAGTTTCTAGGAAGTTATCAAGGCCAAACCACTTGATCATACAGTGTTTGACATTAGGCTATGGCCAAATGGAGATGCAGCTTTAAAAAGTAGTAAGAAATTGACCTTAGGAATAATTTTAAAAGAATATAACTCCCATAATTAACACCACTGGGCATTGAATCTGTAGCTACAACCAAAACCTTGCATGGCCTCCAACTTCTTATGTCTTATCTCCCCTTTATCTCACACTACTAGGCAAATAAATCTACTGAAATGGTCAATTAACACTATTATTTATTCTTGTTTTAATGATGTTGACGTCTAAAATCCTCCAAAACATTCTAAAAGATATAAAATGTGCAAAACAAAGACATTTATTTGGTAACACTATATTTTAGGGTACACTTATTAACCTAATTAACATCAGATTAATATCTTACACATTTGCAAATTAGCAGCCGATTAGTTACCACAAAACTGTTACTAATTTAGTTTATTCAAATACTATTCAATTTAACCTTTATTTAAAATCTGAAACCATGCCAAGTACCTCTTATAAGTGGGTCCACATCATAGTTGCCAAGTCCGCTTCTTTATTGTGACATTGAGCTTTTATTTTTGGAAAGTTGCTTGCACATTTTGAGAGTCGCAGGTGGCTTTGTGCTTGTTCTTGAGTGGGGCTTTCAGGTCATAAAAATAACGCATTTTTTACCTTTCATCAGTTCTGTTAATAGACCCAATGGTGATCGAAATCCAGGCTGTTAATATTTTAAAGTCTGTTTTTATGTATGATGCTCAATAAAACATGTGAATCTCTTTAGCGCTCGTTCAATGGTGAGACACAATGTTTAGGTAATTGAATATTTTTGTCTTATATTTGTGAAATCACACCGGTATGTGCAATGCTCCCAGTATATAGACTTACTCCACTTAATATTGTGATATAGTAATACCAGATTGAAAAAGAAGGCTATTCCAGCTCTAAAAAAAATAAATGGTTGATTGAACATAACATTATAACTTTAAACCTATGAGTGAGGCTATTTATTCCATTAACGCCAAAATAAATAACGCATAGTACCATCACCGGTCAACATGCGAGCGAACTGTGTGAATTTCATGTTTTAAAAATATCTTCTCACCGAGTCTGAGCTGCCCCTGAACGAGTCCAGACTGTTTTGCGTGCCGGACGACTTCCTCAGCACCTCCTCATCTGTGATATGTCCGTCGTTGATGCTCGCCCCCGAACTCCCGTGAGCCTCTTCGAACTCCTCCTGGTCGTAGTCCGACTCTGGGTCAGGGAGGTTGTTCTGGGACACTTGACCGTTCACCGGCTCGCACTGCTCTGACCCGCGGCTGACCCTCTTCTCTCCCGGGTGCCTGTGTCCGTTAGTGAGCGCAGGAAGAGGAGCTGGAGTGTGGGCAGTTGAAAGATTAGGAGTATGACCGAGTCCGTTGGAAGTGATTGGTTTGTCCTGCGGAGAGGAAGTAGGAGGAGTACCCAGTTGTCCTTCCGCAAAAGCTGCAGGAGGAGGCGGGACACTCTGGAACACCTCCTTGTCCAGTGGAACTGACGCCGGTGAAGGAAAATCCGGCAACGCCACGCACTCGTCTTCAGCGTGGAACCCCTCGTCCACCTCTTCTTCAGCCAGAGGAGCGGTGGATTCCGTCGGGTCGTGAAGGTTTTCCTCACTGGACAAAGAAGGTTCCAAACCGCCGAAGTCTAACAAGTCCAGGAATTCTGTGGCCACCCGCGACGCCTCCTTCTCCAGTCGGTAAATTTCGGCATCCCTGATCTGCCGGAGCTCCTCGCGGGACACGTCTCCGAGCAGGGACACGCCGTCTTCCTGCTGCTTCTGGAGACGTTCGATCTCGCGCTCCAGTCGAAGGATTTCCTCCATCTGTCGGCTCTCCTCCTCCGTGGTGTCGCTGTGGGACAAGATCTGAGAAAGTCCCTTCTGAAACAAAACAGTGACAAAAACATGAGCCCTTTTCTTTGTGTGTTATAATGTGTTAGTCTTTACAATGGCAAGGGAATTAACAACTTAATAACATTTGTTTTCAAATTGAAGTGAATGAATTTTATAATTTGAATTTGAAATGTAAAGGAAACCTGTATGTGCCGTGTAAGAATGACCAATTGAAAAAAAAGATTTACAATTACTGCTCTTCTCAAATAGACTTACAAATTGAGTTGAGCTAGTTTATACTTTTTGGTATTTTAAATATCTTTTGAGACTGTTTACACCCTGTCAACACTGAATAAATGAGAATTTACCTTTTCGCAAGCACCGTTCATCATGACCGAGTTCCTATAACAAGAAAAAAGTAATTAAACAAAAAAGTATATTAATCAACACCAAGAAATGCTAGTGAAACCCTTTTTGTCTACAGCATAAGACCTGGCCCTTGACTTTCTCAAACTGTCACCGCAGAGGCAAGTGATGTAGATGGATATATTATCTACAATGGTCCAACTTCTTGTTTTTAATGAAACAAAACACAACACAAGGGAAGTATGTTTTTGATGAGGGAACAACATTATGACATGGCCAAAATGACAAAGTAGGAATGCACAATATGAAAAAAGTGTGATAAAATCGATTACTATGTTCTGTTTCATAGTAAGTTCTGACAAATGAAACAAAAATATTTACATTACTATTATAAGTTAAAAGACTAAATGTTTGCCTTAAATTACTAGTTAAACCAATAGCTAAAACGTAACAGAGACTAAAGCTAAGACTAAAATCAGCTTTTATTTTTACATTTTACTTTAAAGAACAACAAAACATTTTAGTCAGATGGAGATCCTAAAGAGAACTAAAAACAAATTATTGTAACTATTTTAGAAGCAAAATTAAGTGTTTTTAATTCCAAATATAGTGTATAGTGCTTTTTAAATCACAATAAATTGTTAAATAAATTAAACATAATTACTGTTGCGTAATAGCACAGTAAATTCATATTTACAAACCTGTCGTCTGTATTCTGTTTCTCCTCCATCAGTCTGAGTTCCTCCTGCCTCCTCTGCTCCTCCTCCTTGTCCCTCTGTCTCTCCTCCTCTTCCTCTCTTATCCTTCTCTCCTCCTCCTCTCTCCTCAGCCTCTCCTCCTCCATCCTTCTCCTCTCCTCCTCTTCCTCCCGTCTTCTCCGCTCCTCTTCCTCTCGCCTCTTCTTCTCCTCTCTGAGCTGTTGGTAGAGCGAGCGTGCCCTTTGACCTCTGTGATGCTTCTGGAGGATAATGGCGGCAGTTCGAATGCGCAGAAAGAGGCGTCTCCAAAAGTGGGCGCGGTAGTTCTTCTGGATGGTGGCGACGCTGGACCGGACCTTGTTGTAATGTTTCCTGGAAAAAACGCAATTATAAAAAAATTATTAACATATTCATTGTTTTATTTACACTGTTGACAAATTGCATTTTCAGAGACAGTTTTACCTGGCTTTACATACAATATTATATAAAGATGCTTTTACAGCACAATAATAGCATGGAAAAGTGTGGAAATTGCATTGTAACTGGGACAATGAGGGCTAAATTTTTCAATATTAATTCCAAGAAATACTGACCATGCTCCTGGTAATTTATAGTCTTCTAATCCAGTTGAGTTAGGATTATATTATTGTGAAATACAATCAAATAAATAAGAGATGTGTTCTGTTTCAATCGGTAATAATCACATAATTACTATAATAATGTATTTAGTTACAGTGCTATTTCTATTCTATTATCACATTGTTACTGTGCCGTAAAGTAACAAACCTACAGGATTGTACACTGGAAATTGTGTTTGTAAAAGTGAGTTTGTGAAAAATCTTAAGATCATTCAACATACATATTGCAGTCACTAAATCACCTTTTTGGCACAGTCAAAATTACACAAGCAAACACTAATATAACTTTAATTTAGAATGACCAATAAGTACACAACAGCACCTGGCTAGCTCATTTCTGTTACCGTCACTACTTCCTGTTCAACTGTCTATGGGTTTTTTTACCTAGTCACACTTGAAATTGAATAAATACTTAAAGATCAAGAGGGGAACAGTGAGCTACAGGTGGTTGTCACTGACAACATATTAAAAACATTAATGACGTGAATACTTCCCCGGCGGAGAGAGCCCATTAAAACCAACATACAGTGTAGTAGTGTCAACAGAACTAATGAACTACATATTGAAATGACTGCTGTTTTAGACAACAATCAAAATGGTGCATCCAACCACACACACATCACATACAATTTTGAGTCTAAAGGTCAAGAGGCAAAAACCAGACCAAAACATATTCAAACAATTTTATGACTAGTCTTATTTTCCATATTCTCTACCAAATGCATTCTTGGCTGCTTGTCAGTAAGTCCAAACACATTCAGGCGCCTTCTACATTGTTCCCTATAGAACTTTTGCCGTGTGTTGAGTCCATGTGGGCGGTTGTGTTTGGCCCTGTGACTAAGCCCTGTCATTCACGCACACATAAACACAAGAGACTGAGGCAGACCACACACAATGCACTAGCTTGACTGACTGACTGACCTCTGACCCCACCTGACCCCCGACCCCACCTGGCCCGGGCCGTAATCACATTCAGCACAGATAGTGTTACATGTAATAACACAATGAGACCTGTGTCCGGAGGGGGACTTCCCTTCACTTGTGACTTTAAGATTAGGCGGAAAAGGCGTAGAATCCACAACTTGAACTCTTGTCATCGGAATCATTGTACGGTCCCGACGGGGCTTTTTCCGAGGACGGCATTTGACCTCGAACGCAGCCGAGCACAGGTGGGGCAGCGATACATTACAGGCCAACAACTGACTGCCAGCCATGATTAGAAAGAATACAAGTGAGAAGTGTAACTGCAGTGACATGGGGTGAAGAAAAGAGTTATAAATCTTTAAGGAGATTTAAAACACATCCAGGAGCATAAATATTTGAGAAGAGACCAAAATTTGCACCTCTGAACTATTTAGAACAGTCTGTAGAGGTTTTATTTATAGGATTAGCAAGTTTTATATATCAATAAACATAGTTGGATGCCTGAACGGGTTATTTACTTGGTTGCAAATACCCAAACTAATTGCTAATTGCGACCATTGAAACTGCTATTTCGATTTGATTTTGATTCATTTTGCAGTCTTATGTTTAGTCCACCACACAAGAGTGAAAACATGGTAAACATGCTTCTGAATTTGTCTTCTACTTGGTTGCTTTACTGACATCTTGTGACTGGAGTTAGTATGACCATATCTTGCAATAGTGCAACATTTGAACAGATTGTTGCTGGTGCTCTGACTCATGTTTGTTAAAGTAGAGAAAACAATGCACAGGAAGGACATGTAAACATAAGGAGCTTTCTTGGAGTCTTATCTTGACTTTCTTGGTGAGAGGTGAAAGTTCTTCTGACCACCAAATGGTAAGATTGGGGCAGAATTTTTATCATGTCCACCTTTTCTTTGCATTAACAGGGAAACTTTTGAATAGAGATTTAAGCTGCTTATAATTTTCATTCTGCTACTTTGTTGTTTTTACAATATTGTACATTTAAAAAGAGGGGATTATCCTGCTTTACAGGGTCAAGTAAGTTTATATTCTCATTTATATTATATAACATTTTCTATAGCAAAATATATTGCATGATAAGCCTACCCCTCTACCTTACCTTTTACCTTGCTGCCAGATTAACAATACCACAAACATTCTTGCTATTACTAAAAACATCACGCATAGCTGTTTAACTTTGTCACGTACATTTGTCACATTTTCAAAAAAATAATATGAAATATCTCTGCTAGGCACTTAACAGTTATCCACGATGGTAGACTGAGAAGTTTTATTGGTTGTCACTTTTAGACATTTTAGCCCGAAAAACACACACAAAGCTCATTTTCATGTGTGGAGCTTGGACCGATGCCAGGTGAGATGCAGCTTACAGTTGACACACTGGCAGATAGACCAGTGGCAGCTCTTTACACAAAACATTAAAAGATTACAATCTAAACACTTTTCCATCCAATATGATCTAAATTTCTTAAACAGCTTTTCAGGCAACTTAGGTGACACTCCCTGTGCTTTGTGGCTTTGTAAATATAATTGGGACTCAAGAAAACACCATTATATTTACAGGGTTACACATCCAAACACGCTAAAGTTAAAGGTGCACTATGCAAATGTTGTGCTACCTGCCCCTTTCCATAGAAAATGTCATTGATTCGCCTTGAATATTCCACAGTATGACATTATACTTATCTATCTGGCATTTATTCACTTCCAGGTGTTTTTTACGCTGAAAAATACCATGAAAAACATGCATTCTTATTGTGACCCTTTCTACAGCCTCTCCACAGATCTGACCGGTAACTCGGCCTGATGGCGCCACGTGCTTGTGTCCATAGAGACAAATAAGTTAAATGCCATGCTGTAGAACGTTCCTGGAAAAGCAGTAACATCTCCATGGAGACAAGAACATGGTGGACTCTACAGGAAAATTCCCTTATTTTTAAAACTGACGATGCAAAGACACAAACATACAACCTTTTCCTAACCCTAACCTTCCACAAATAAAGTGAATGCAGCACTCACGGTACGATTTATGTCAAATGCGTATCATTTCCCTGCTACCTTTTAACAGCCTGTAGTTTGAATGCCGCCCAGGACAGCCCCGGCAGTCCAGTCAATCAGTATTGCATCCATTCCAGTGGCGTACTGCAGACTAATCCATGCAACGCAAATGTGCTGACAACTGCGAAGGTAAACACGTGCAGGGAGGCATGACCGCGCACCAAAGCCATCCCTAAACAAATAGCGCCAACTGTCACTGCCTCTCAACCCACCCCCCCCCGGCCCCGAAACACCCCACCCGGAGCACTCACCTTGCCACATAGCTGAGGATGTGGGCACGAATCACCATACCAGCCCTGCGCCTCACCTCCTCCCTCTCCTTCTCCAGCGTTTGCTCCAGGACCTCCTTCAGAAAAACCTGCGAGGAGAAGATGTTGGAAACTTCTTGCAAAAACAAAACAAAAAAAGCTTTAAAGTTGGCAGTTATGCTAACAGCCCAACGGGGACGACAACGCTGCAGAGAATCATTGCTCCTCTCAGCGTTTCCTCTCAGTGCTGCTGCTGCTGCTGCCTCACTGCTATCGCTGCATAGGGAGCAGGACTGACGTGCAGGGGCAGACAGGCAACAGAGAGAGGGAGAGAAAGAGAGGAGAGAGAGGGAGGGAGGGAGGGAGGGATGGGGAGATGAGGGGGAGGGATGGTGGCATGAGTCCAGATACAAGACCACACCCATTGTGTTCTTACAGGGGGATAAAGAACTTGGTTAACTCTTTCCTGACTCCTGATAAGTTTTAATAAGTCTGGTTTTACGCAATAAAATGACTGTATCAATAGAGTGAACCTTAGTAAAACACCCTATCACCCAACCTTCTACTTTTGTAGTGGATATAGTCTATAGCAAGGTTCTCAAACTTTTTGCCCCAAGTGCCACCAAAGAAAAGATCTGGCTTTCACCGTACCACCAAATCTAAATTGGGTCTATAACAGGACTATTTCAACTCTAAATTAGGGACAAACCAGGTTTTAAGTAGTACTTGAGTAGTAGTGTACTCTAAATGAAGTAAATATTACAATTGAAGAGGTGTCCACGTGCCACCAAAATAAGTTTGAGAAACACCGGTCTATAGCAAAAGCTCATAGTTTAGTGGAAACTTTTAAAACAAAATGGGACTTTTTTGTTCTTGCACTACCAGTGGTATTTTTTAAAGAATATGACATAGTTCTAATGTGAGCAGTATGTGCCAATGCAGAACTGCACAAGGGCTGTTACTGTAGAAATTCTTGGTTGACTAAAGACAAGCCTTGTGCATCAATTTGTCGACTAAAAGAGGCTTGACGTGAAGCTGGCAAGTCTCTCAAAACTATTAAAGGCGATGTACCAAATGTGGTAAAAATGTGGACAGCAGAGCTAGTTCATTCTTCTAACTCTCTGCAGCAGTCACCGCAAAGAGTTTAAAAGTGCTTTTCACAACTTTTTAGAGGTAGTTTAGAGGTAGGCAGTTTTGCAACGCTGTAAAGCTAACAAACATTAGCATGCTAACAGCACGCTTCTTATTTAGTGGAGAATAAAACACTCTATAATTAGACGCAGAGCTGCCTTTAAGTATGTCCATGATCAGATCAAAAATCAAATCACAAAACCACAAGCTCACAGGATAGTAACCATTCATACTGAAATGTTCTTGTAAAATAGCTTTTTACATGTAAAAGGAATAAACTCACAATTCACTTTCATATCATTATAACAAGCAACATAATTTGTTGACTAATAAACGTTTTGGTCAACAAAGACAGCATTAGTCAACTGAGTGACTAAAGCCCTGCAGGACTGTACATTGTGCAGGAAAGTGCGATGAAATGTTTACTTTTAGAATCTAGAGAGGCATCTAGTATGCCACTTTCACACTTTATACTGAATGTGTGACTGATGCAATGAGTATTACCATGTTCTAAGAATCAAAAAGGGTTTATATGCAGAGTGACCAAGAATAAATAAATTAGGCAAGTATCACTGCCTTCTTATTTGAATAACTTTCTTTCTTCTTTTTTGTTGTCTCCAGAATACCTTTATGTCATTTATTTTTCACGCAAGAAATTATATAAACGCAACTTCCATTAATATATACCAGAGTAAAATAAATAGTATAAATGATGGACTATTCGATGTGCTGAGGAACTTTCTGATCCCTTTATGAAACAATATGAAATCATGTGTTTTGCACGGCATTTGCTTGTTAATTTCCCCTATAGACGCATTTAACCATCACACGTTTGTCTTGTGGTTTGTTCATTGCCTCATTTCTGCGTTAATTGCGCCTCATTCATCATTGCACATATTGCCGACACATGAACATTCCCAAACACATCTGCCAAGCCTAAGTCATAAAAATATGTCACCCTGGCATTAATGAGAGCGTATTTAAGAACATAATCAGATTTGGTCGTTAGTGGAGTATGTGAATCTGGGCTTATGTGCTAAATGCTAATGCCTTGGCCTTTGGTGGATCAACTGTTTTGGTGGGACGGCCTTAGTGTGCGTCCCAGATGTTAGCGCTAATCAAAGGCGGCCGCAGCTGCAGAATACGAGCCTGTGAGAAGAGGAAGCGCCCCTCTCGTCCGTATCCTTCCTCCGTCTGTAAAAAACAAAGTGCTCTCAAACGGTGGCGAGCGGGAGGACAGCGTCACCGCGTCCTAATTCGGGCAACTCACTTCCTCCGCACACAATCACATTTGTAATATTGTGTGTCAGACCCCTTCCCTTAAGTTGAAATAGGTTTTACGCCTGGACCAGTCAATGGGAACTGTAATGTAAACTGTAAACTGTAAATGTAATGTTAGCTCGTTGGTCGATTTGGTTGATTTATAGATTTCAAGTCAAGAAGAGGTCACCCACAAAGCAGTCCGGTGTAATGCAAAGTATTCAAATGACTACTCTGCATACAATTGAGCTTTTTTTTTGAGAATTATGTGTTTCTACCTAAGCTTAAGTGTTTTATTCACTCTTTTGTATCTTTTGCTTTGCTCTCTTAAGTATAGTATAAGTATAGTAAGCACAATCATAAAATAAATAGTGATAAAATACTAACAGTGGCAATATTAGTCACTGTAGATCTAGTTGAGTAGTGATGCAATAAGTAGTAGTGGTAGTAGTTGATATTTCGTACTAGTAGTTCAGTTAATAGTAGTAACAGTAGTTTTAATAGCAGTAGTCTTAGGCTAACGTGAGCAGTAGCACTAGAAGAAGTCAAATCTCAAGTATTATTCAGGAGTAGGGCGATTATTTTGGTAATCGATTAGTCTAGCGATTATTCCTTCGGTTAATTGATTAGTTGTTTAGAACGGGAAAGACCCTTGAATATGAGAATTTTACTCAATTTCACCCAGACAAAGCTGAAGTGAAGGTGTTTGACGACATCCTGGTGTAAAATATTTATAGATGAACAAATATTTAAATCATGAACACAGAATTGACATGTTTCCTGTGTGTTTTTTGTGTCATTCCTGAGTGTCTGAGTCTTAAACCCTCTTCTTTCAGCACAATGTTTTGGAGTCTGTGTATAGACCAGTTTACGATTACTCGAGTATTTAATTAGTTGACAGCCATTTCTATAATCGATTAGTTGCAGTTAATTGATTAACTTGTTGCAGCCCCATTTAGGAGAATATTATTAAAGCAAAAGAATATAACTTTTTTGGAGGTTGCACATCCCCTGGAAATAGAAAGTTAAGAAACTATACTTCAGAACATTCTCCATAAAAACAGATTTGTTGTTATGCCATATTGTGGAATATCATAGCCAAAGGAACAACATTTCCTTGGAAACAAGCAGGAGGAGGCTCCTCCAGGCCACGTAGGAGTCAGGTTTGTGGAGATGCAAGCCCACTTACTGTATTGATACGTTTTGTTTGTTTTTTATGTGTGTGCAATAAAAACATCCACAATGAAAAAACATGTTTTTATTTTAGTCTATTTTTCAGATAAAAAGTTATGTACTGGGGCTTCAAAGAATACATATTATGCTTTTTCAGGTATAATGGTAATTTGTAACATACGTAGATCCTTATTTCACATTTTGTTAATTGTAGCTTGCAAGTTTGATTTAAAACGGCTTAATAATAGAAAGAGGTCCATTGACTTCCTGTTCAAAAACCCTCACCTCATAGTGACTTTTCACTGTAACATGTTTTGATTGTTGAAAAATAATGTTTTCGGAAGATTAGAGGGTTAAATTTGTTTTTTGTTTTTCGAAGAAACTGTATTCTGGTGATTTCATTTTCATTAATTTTTTTACCTCTGTAGCCATGAATTATTGAACAACATTTTATTACTTACTAATATTATGTACCATTAAGTGTCCTCTCATCAATACGGTACAGATCAATAACTTTCAAACTAGGAGCTCTTTTGATTCTCCTTATTTGCTTCCCAATAACTAAAGAAATACCAAGAAATTATTTTTATACAAAGTTTTTCATGCTGGGAGCATTCAAGGGTGAAAGTCAGTTTTGCATACATCCCTCCAAATACAGACTTTGACATCTTTTCCTCTGCAGCAGTGATTCTGGGGATCTGGGAAACAGAATGCGTTTGGGCATGTGTGCTAGCGGTTACATGCCGGGCATATAGGAACATGTGTTTCAAATCAAACATTTGGGCTCTTCATATATCCTACAAGTCAGCATGACCCAGTGTGGATATTACAGCGCAAAAAAATCCACCGGGAACCAACAAATTTGAAACGTCTCAGTGATTTTACAGCCATGATGGAACCGCAGCTGAGAGCAGGAAGTGCTGGTGGGACAAATGTGGATTTAGCTGATTGAAAGAAACCCCCGTAAAAGTGCTGTTTTTACATGTTTTCTGCCTCAGCATGGTCAGGAGCAGAGACTAACTACACGGTTTTATAAGTCTTTTGCTCTTTTCAACAAACAAGACGGTGTACTTTTAAAATATATACATCACTTCTAAATGGTAAGCTGTAAAATGTGTACTATAGGAAAAAGTAATGATAGTAGTAGGCAAAGCAGAGGGAGGAGTAATATAATTAATATAATATTAGTTGTAATAATAGATGGTTTGGTGGTCATTTATGTGATAATAGTGGTACTCGCTGAAGTGCTTTCAATAAGACAAGTGGTAATCTTGCACAATATGAGAAAAAGTTGCTAACATGTTCTATAAGTCAAGAAATACTTCCAATATAATACTTTTAATTGTACGTAAAGTAAAGATACAACAATTTTACTTGCAAAGAGTATTTGAGCTCTCCCCATCGTCCACACTGCATGAAGTAGTAAGGTCTTTGGTGCCTAAGAATCCAGGCCAAATAAGCCATTAAAAGTTAATCATTGAAGAAGAAGGCAGTGAAAGACAGATAGCTATTGAGTGTGGCAGTTGATCATTATTGAAAAGCAAAGTAATAGGAGCAGAGGAGAATAGGTATTTTAGTGGTATTCGTCCATCATCACTTCATTGTTTTCATGAGACTAATGCTGGCTCATGCTTACAGTAATTCCTACAGTTACAGTAAGAGGGTCGGTGGTGGTGACACAGTTTAGGAGAAACAGTGCAACTTTGTGGCTGACTGACCACAACCCCAAAAAATAAAAAAGAAATCCTTAAGAGGTGAGTCATGGATGGGTCTTTCCAAAGTGGCCCAACAACATCTAACAATTAACAATTTATGATATTTGCTTTACATAAAGAATGAAATATGTTCAGTAGAATAATAGTCCTTATCTTAAAATAGCAGACACAACTTTAAGTGTCTGTATGAATCCAAAGGGCACTTAAAACAGTACATTTTTGTTTCTGGTTTAAAGCCAAACGGCATTAGTTGGGCGACCAAGTCTATAGACAAATATGCAGTTCCAAACCTTACATACTAATGAACAATATGATAAGATGTTTTATCTAAACATATCTACAAAGACCTCCTTGAATCCTTATTCATCTTAAACACTTTTGATACTTGAATAATTTTAGTTCTTCAACAGGTGTTCTTGTACTTTTTCTGTACTGCATTTTCCACCATTGCGGATAATATGTACTGTATGTATCCATACATTTCCACTTATTTTATAAATGAAGAGCACATTGTCAGAATTACTCAATTAGATCAACCTTGACATTCAAAAACAGCTGACAACCATTTTCTACAATAGGAAGGTTAGCATGGTTGTCAAGTAGGGGTCAAGAAGATATTAGCACCATTTTACTACACAATCGGGTCATCTAAGCCATTATACATTTGATGAATGTAGTGTGAAATGTGGAGAGTAAAGGGTATGGACATTCGTCAAATGGCTGAAATCGGGAATCGAAACCACAATGCACATATGTGGTTGTTGCCACCTGCGAGCACAGCCCTGTTTGCTTCAAGTCTTTTATGATAAATAAATGGTTGAAAATAGTCTGTTATGCTGTACACACTACGGAGGCAGTGGTGGTGACAGATCAATTCCCACTTGGACAAAGTTCTGTCATGTCCTTAGGCAGGACACTTAATCCACCTTGCCCAGTATGAAAGTGGTATATATATATGTGTGTGTGTGTGTGTGTGTGTGTGTGTGTGTGCGTGTGTGTGTGCGTGTGCATGTGCGTGTGCGCGTGTGTGTGTGCGTGTGCGTGTGTGTGTGTGTGTGTCTATGTCTGTGTGTGTGTGTGTGTGTGTGTGTGTGTGTGCGCGTGTGTGTGTGTGTGTGTGTGTGTGTGTGGTTACATAAGTGGCTCATCATCAGCGAGTGTGGAGTGAAAGAATAATGACAACAGTGTAGCACGCTGAAAGGCTTTGAGTCTACGTCTATAGCGCATTACTAAGTGTAAGGCATTACAGTTGAAAAGTATGTTTTTGTACCTTAGACTTTCCAAGCTGAAACTCCTTCTTGGTTGGATCATGCAGGTTGAGAATCTCTAAACAGCACTGCCTGTCATCACTCGGGATGCCTTTATTCTTCAAAATCATCTTGTACCTGTCAAACACAAACAAAGTTCTTACTGTTGCTCACTATTTTGGATGCAAGTTCTCTTTTGGGGCCTATAAAAGGTTGCTAGGTGAGTGAAGTGACCCTGTAGCCCCAGCGTTTTTGTCCTGATGTTTGAATTCTCTTTTCAGTCAGGAAAAGAAGCTGAAAAGAAGCTCCGGAGCTTTCCTTCCTAATGTTTTGGATGCACAGGACGTACTGGACATTCCATTACAAAGAGAAAGGCACAAATGGAATCCCACAAGCACTTGACCTGTCCCAAGAATGGTCTGACATAACATACAGTCGGACATGCTCAAAACTACATTCATTATGATCCATTTGCACAACATTCTTTTATTTTACTTAAAAAAAAAACAAAACAAAAAAAACAGCATCATTCCGAAATGTGTTTTTTTTTTATCTGTTTTTTCAAAAAGTTTATAATTACTGTTAGAAGTTCAATCTCTGATACAAAGAAGATGCTATTGAGTTCTTTTTCTTTTTAATGCTGAGTATTACCCTCTTGGTTGGTTGGTTGATGTGGCTAGTCAACAATGAATCAATTTCCAGTTTTTTGCAAAGAAACAATGCAAAGATAATCTAATAATCTAATTTGGATTCATATTATATTTTGTGAATGTGAGTTTGCATTTTGCTGACCGGCTGCTGAAGTCCTTGAAGGTCCTCCTCACAGGGAAACCAGCCCTCCGGATCTTCACCGTCTCCAGCATCCCCGAGTACCTCAGCTGGTTCAGCACCACGTCTGGGTCAAACTGATTGGGTTTCTACAGGACAGAGCGCCACATTAGAATGAGTATTATGAATCACCTGAACCTAACCCCGAGCCGCAGAGGAGAGGCCCACATGTAGCCTGCAGGTCTGCGAGTTCACAGCCCATTGAAATGATGGTTCAGCTGAGCGATCACTTTACACCTACACCCAAAACACACAGCACTGGGAGAAACATGAAGACTGTTGTGCAAGAGGCGCCTTTCACTCCTAATCACCTATATTGTCCGCACCTCCTGCACCTTGTCATTCACAGGAGAGCTGCACAAAATCTGGGCTCTAATGACAGAAAACATTCAATCTAGTCCTTCAGCTGGCACTAATATCACTAATGTGCAGAGAAAATCAAAACGCCGTTGTAATTACTGCTATTAACACACATACTCATAATACAGTACTAGTAATGGCTTGGAGTTATTAAAACACTACAGTAGGCCATTCTTTGTTCATGTCACACACCTCCGCCTATGTAGCCACAGCTGCCATGGGGCTGCCTGATGGAAATGTGGCTGCCCATCTGTGTCAATGTCACTCGAATGTCACAGGTCACTTCATGTTCTTTGCAAAATACATTCACAAAGTACTGTGTTTCTGCTAGTGCTGCTGCTAATTTTCCTGCTATTTACTATTATTATTGTCTGAAGGTTAATTGTATTGTGTAAAAGCTGGCTAGTCCAGGACAACCAACCTCATCGCTGGATTCAGAAGGCCATTGAAAACCAGGATGAGGGGGTCTTTTTGCTCTCCCACACCTGGGATACTGTCCTGAGGAATTCGGACTGCAGGTAGCGCCTCCTGCCTCTACCAGTAGTAAAACCACGTCAAAACTTGTGTAAATCAGCTGGCACATTACGGCAACATCACTCTGAATAAGATTGTGAGTGAGCAGCCAAAACTGTCAAGTATGAAAAATAAATAAAAGTTATCAGTTGGCCCTGGGGCTGAGAAATCCTGGCGGTCCCCCTCAAACATGTTTTGTGCAGCTTGAATCAAATTGTTTTAAGAAAAATTGCAACAAAGCAAGAACATTTTATATTATTTGAATGTTTTAAAGTGAAAATTCAAACAAATGTCTAGTTACAATACACTTCTTATTCAAATCTATTGTCACCCACTGAGCACACTGGGCTGGATAAGCCTCACTCTGTACTGCGACATACTTCAAACATGCCCCTTTAATTACAAGCTCATTCTGCCATGCACAGAAACATGTGTCGCCGTCAGCCTAACCACACCTGACCCACTCTCTCTCTCAAATCCACCGCTGCTGGAAGGGGTGCATTCTGAGTGACCCTTCTCTCCACTGCCTGCCAAGGAGAATGTGTGCGTGGAAATGGGATAAATATATTGTACAGTAACGCTGTTTGCATGGGAGCAATCATGTCCGGGGATTGGGCCCGCAGTCCTGTCATTCTGAAGGATTAGCAGGGCCGAGCTTGTTCCATTTGAACCCTCCAAGGCCAGGTGAAAAAAACCCAGCCAGCGCCAACAGACAATGCCAGCCAAGAGAGAGGTTTCCAGGGAGAGAACAGAGAGGAGAATGGACAGGACAGGATAATTTGATTCAGACACAGTTGCGGCGGATTTAAAGGTACATAGTCAAACATTTTCAGTATAATGTAATGGCAACTCAATTTGGGGTTTTATTGATCCTTTTGTGAATGTTATAAAAAGTTGACAATTTTTTGTGACTTGGAAACAATATCAACCAAAATGTAACTCTGTATTTACAAGACAGTTGTGTAAGTGTTAAGATCAAGGCAGTCCTAACTTATATTCAGAACTTTGTGTGTACATTTTGTACTGTGTGATCAACTGCATACATTTTCAAATAATTGCTTCTCTTTTTTATTTATTGATAATGTTAATAAAAATATGTTTGTATAATGCATATATATATATATATATATATATATATATATATATATATATATATATATATATATATATATATATATTCCACTTTTTTTGCACTATTGCTCTTCAATATAGGCATATATTGAAGAGCAATAGTGTCTTCAATTCTATTGCTCTTCAATATAGGCATATATATATATATATATATATATATATATATATATATATGCCTATATTGAAGAGCAATAGTGCAAAAAAAGTACATTTGCACAAATCAAATTTGATTTTGTGACAAAAGTAAGGCACACATTCTTTACTCATATTTTTCTTTTCTTTTTTTACTCATATATTTTGTCTGCTCCACTTTGTAAACTAACAGTGAATAACCTATGTCCAGAAGTTTACTCATTCCAAAGTTATTGCCATTTTACTAAATGCCAAACCGTTTTAGAATATAGAACAAGTTTTGTGTAAATCAGAGGCCAATGGGTATTGATCTGATAAATAAAAAATGTCTTTTCCCTAAAATACACCAAAATACAGGACATTACTTATTCTATTTTCAGACTTTCCTGAGGGGGAACACCCAGATCCCCAACACTTATTATATGCCTACATATGAAAGTTTTGTTTTGCGAGAATCGCAGATTCTTACTGTGCTATAAGAAATGTCATAAATGATTTTAGAAAGCCTACATAGAGGAACAAAGGACTGATTACCTCAAATTATAACAACCAAATCTCTCCAAGATTTTTAATCTGGCCCTGATCAGGAGTCATCAATTTGTTGTTCATTCATATTAAAATATGCAGTTAAGATATTTCAGCAGTTTCATTAGAAATACAAGAAAAAGGAACAATATATAAAAAATATGATTACTGTGAGTATAGGACAAAAACATAAGTAGCTAGAGTCAGAAGCACACTAGTCTTATCACTGACATTCCTCTGATGCATCAGCCAAGTATGAGCCAAACCCGCTGCAGCTAAAGTGGCCCGCCGTGACCTCTGACCCCCGCAGCATAGAGGCTAAAGAGCTAGGAATGCACAGACCTTTTTTATGTCCGCAAACACAAAATAACTAACATTTCTGACAATAACGAATGATGTGGAAAGTTTTCAGACAATTGGTTTACCAAAATACCCTGTAATGTGCAAGGCCTGTTTGGATGGTCACGCCGACATAGAAACAACAGAGCTAAAATGTATCGGAGGAGAGGGAACTATGAATAGCACGGAGCAGGGTTAGCTTTGGAGGGGTTGACCTTGACGGGGGCTGGCAGGGATCCTGAATGATACATTTGCATGACCTACCTTGTCCATGTTAGGTTTGATGCAGCGCACAAAGAAGGGATTGGAAGCACTTAGTGTGGCCATCAGTGAATGGAGGGAATCCTGTAACAGACAAACATTGAGATAAGAGCAAAGCATTCATGTGAGATTAGAAATGAATCAAGATTAGATTATGTAATGTCATTCTTTGTCAGTGAGACAAAAGAGCTGAATTCTAAAGACAATTTTTTTAGTTTCCATAATCAACATCAGCTTGAAATGAAAGACTAAAAAGCCGTTTTCAGACTGACCAGGAAATCATTGCGTTGTTGACTTGTTGTTGCTCGTGTTCATTAAACATTGTACACAAATCAACCTACTTTATGTAACATTTTAGCGGCAAGACTTTTCCCTCGTTCGTCATTAGCTTTAACGGAGTTCTCGTCAAACGGAAGTGCGTTTACAACAAAAGTGCAAAAAACGGCAAAAGTGGGCGGGGCAGAATAAGGTCAATACTTACTTAAGTAAAAATTTTGATTCTCTTCCTACTAATTCTACTAGCGGTGACAAAAGCTTTTTGTTGACAATATTAAATTATATGAACATTTGTGAATCTTGCATCTCTGATCTCATTTAGTTTTTCTCATTCTGTGTCTATCTATCGAAAATATCAGATCTTGTGCATAAATACAGCTACTTCAAATTATAAATTAGATGTTACGTCCAGACGTAACATTATCTGCCAACTGTACATTCTGTATATAGTCTATCTTAGTCTATTTTATTCTTAATTTTATGCATGCCTTTTTATATATTTTTTATATTTTATCCTTTGCTTTATGTTGCACCTACGCCGAAGCAAGTTCCTACGTTTGTGAATTTCACTGACAATGGCAATAAACAATTTCTGATTCTGATTCTGACAGTTACTCTTATAGCTACTCTTACTTGAGTAGTAGTTGAAGTAATGTTACTCTTATTAAGTAACATTTTTTGGCTACTTGACCCAGTTAAACTTAGACTTCCTTGATCTTGATTTGTAACATACAGACAAGACAGCAAAGCAATTTGGCAAAACTTGTAGTGGACGTTTTTGACCGTGAAAGCCAATTTTCGCAAAAATGTGATTTACTAATACTTCTAGTGGTTTTCACAGTTTTCTGAATACAACCATAAAATTGCATAATGTTCTATCTAAAATCTTACTAAAATGCCACAATTTTAATTAAAACACAACTTTAGTGTGAATAAATTTACACTAAAAGGAAATTTCACACTTCACATTAATCCAGCGAAGGACCCTTGAACCCAGCCTCGCTCTCCCAAACGCCTTTGTCCGCCCCCCTGCCTCAGACAGTCTGTCTCCATCTAGGCCTGGCCTGGCAGAACCGAGCATGATTGGCCCCTGGTTGGCCCCTCTCTGCCCAGCCATCAACCTTAATCCTCTGGCTTTGAGAGCTGTAGGCCGGGGCACGATGCCAAAATCCTTCCCAACTCCTCCACTCAGCAACACCACTCACACAACCACATACAACAGCAGCAGCAACGCAGTCCTCATATCACACAGACAGGCTTTGTCCAGCTCATCTTTTCCATCTTTCTACACTGCCCTCGTGC
Organism: Rhinogobius similis; assembly: GCA_019453435.1. NCBI lineage: Eukaryota > Metazoa > Chordata > Actinopteri > Gobiiformes > Gobiidae > Rhinogobius > Rhinogobius similis. Next base: position 26,923,384 of record CM033633.1, on the reverse strand, counting down.
TGACTTTTCTAGTGTCATGATTAAGAGTTAAATGTTACGAATTCATTACATGCAGCAGGAAGAACAATTAGCCTGTTGTATCCCATTCTGAGAAACTGAAAATGACATTTGGGTCGCTGGATTTTTTTTCTTTTGCCATACCCTGAACTGTGAGCTGACAGTGGGCTTGCGTCGGGCTGTTCCCATCTTCAGGGTCTCGTCTCCACTCCTGCTCCCCACGCGCTCAAAAAGGTCGTAGATGAAGTCAAGCCTGCAAATGACAAAAGGCGAGTGTAACATATAGGGAGTGTATACAGCTGGATATGTGTGTGCCAAGTTTGTGTGACTATACTGTGTGCATACAGTATATACCTGCTGTCTTTAAGAATAAACAAGATGTCATCTCGGAAAGTGTCTCTGTTCTTCTCTAGTATCCCCCGCACATCATAAAGAACCTAAAGAAGGAAAAAGTACTCTGAACATCCTACATTTTCATACAACAAGGAAAATGCAATTCATTATCAGAAATATTGATACAAACATTGATTATATACGTGTATATATTTTTTATTCTTATTGTTATCTTCATGTTATAAAATAACATAGCCCCAGTACAAATACTATATTGTACAAGCTGCTCTTAGGGTCAAAATGAGACTATTGTGCGCTGTCTGCATCGGAATATAGAGTGTTTCTTACTCCACGAAGTAGAAATTAATGTTTGTTAGCTTTACAGTGACGGTAAAAAGCAATTAAAAACTCATTGCGGTGAATAATTTTGATGTTAGGAATGCATTAGACATGCAAGTAATAAATTTGGACTGCTGTTTTAAAATTAATTGGTTGTTTTTCATGCACCTTTAACCCTGACTGATATTCAAGATTTCCAATCTAAACAACTTTTGGTTGCTTGGAATCTCTGATATAAACCATTAAGTGTGATTATTTCTTTACTTACAAACAACATTGACCAAGACTACACACTGTCTATTTATGAACTCTTCTGGTTAAATGTATAAGTGTGTCGAAAGTGTCTCAATCAGCCCTCACACATGGCCTTTTATAAAATGCATAGATATATATACGCGTTTATGTGTGCTAATAAACTCTAACCTCCATTAGCCTTTAGGCCGGGACTAAAAGATCTATTCTAGACCACACATGAAGCATATTTATAAAGAGACTACATAGCAGTTGGGAAAAAGTTTATGTTTAGACTTCATATTCTGTACAGCATGTTATATGGTAACTATAAGTCACCAATCTGTATTTCAAAACTTTCATAGACTTTTCCTCCTTTTCTGAAACCACTGACATTGAGACATTTTTATTATAGCCCATATTTCATTCAAGAGATAAGCCCCTTTGTTTGCTCTAAAACAGTGAATTAAAACACTATTTCTCTGGCACCAGAAAGATAATAATCAAATCTTTGGGAGGAGAAAATTTGCCCTGCTGAAGTCACGGCCGTTTGAGATAACAGAAGAGGCTTTGAGCGAGAGATTGAGAGAGGAGGAACAACTGGCCGGGCCGCCTGTGTTCTCTGCACCAAGTCATTATCATACACATCCATGCCAGGCTTGTGACTGCGCTGCCCTGGACTGAACTGAAGGGACCTTGTCTGAGGCAGCCCTCTTAAAGCCATTCTTTATCAACGGCTAATCTACTTCTGCTTGGCCGGTGTCAGCAACTTTCCCCACACACTGCAGTACATCACTAGGCTACGGTCAATACAAGAAAAAACACACACTTTGTAGAAACTGCAGTAGTGAACATAACACAGGACTCCTTATGTATAAATGAACATTAGATGAAAGTCAGTAGATGCAATGTTACACCAGTCAATAAAAATACAATGTGGTTTGTTAAAAAGTTTGGGTGTTTGGGCAATACTTTGAGTACGAATACTTTGAGTCTTGGTACAGTCGTGAGTGAGCTCTGACAAATGTTGAAAGTTGAGCTGCAGCAATTAATCAACTAATCATGACTGTAAAAAATAACCCTAATCGTACTTTGATAATCGTAATTGTTGTCTAAACTATACAGAATAAAACAGACCTAAAAGACCTTGTTATAAGAAAGACAACATTATAAAATCAAAATTTCCAAAAAATAGTAAACAGTGTATTATTTTTATCAATAATACACGTTATTCATAAATATTCTCTATCTATAAGTCTTCAGTCATCATATTTCAACCTTTACTTGGTTGATAATGTATTTAAAAAGTTGTAATGTACAACAGAACATATGTATAGAATGCATTAACAAGAGGTTATTTAAATTATTGTGCTATGCTAGATTTGTACAATCTGCTACACTCCTGAAGATTGTAACTCTGTAAATCTTGGTAACAAGAACATGCAAGTAACTTCCCCCAAAAGACACCATGGCTTCCCTCAAGTCAAGCCCAAGTAACTGCCTGTACCTTCCCTTTCAAGTATCTGTCATCAAGTAGGCAAATCCAAGAGTTTACTCTGCTCCATGCAAAAAGATTCAGGATTTGCAGAGTCAACATCCTGTTTTGGCAACAAAGATGAGACGGCAGAGCCAAAAGTACTCATAGTAACTGACAGTTTTTGAGTTTAGGGGGTGTTAATTACCTCTCCAGCGTAGTGCTTTATGCCAAACTGGTGGTCAGTCACTCGAGGTTTCACGTAGTAATGATTGGCCTGTGGAAATGGACAAAGAGTGTACTTCAGTTCATTACACAAATTTAGTTAAAAATATCATCTGATGAACCTAATGCATAATGAACAAATAGTCAATAGTTTCAGGCTTAATTAAGTAGTTAGTAAGCCTGAATAATGTTTAAAAAAAATATTGGTTTATTATGAATTATGTCTTTGTTCATGCTTTATTAAGACTAATTAGGGTATATTAAAGTGGTACAGATATCTTTCTTATATTAAAGGGCCTGTGCACGATTATTTTCCTGTAATAAAGTGAAATCTGTTTTGTTTAGTAGCTTTTTGGGTGAAAATGAGACCAATCTGTGCTTTCTGCATTTAATTATAGAGCGTTTTATTCTCTATGAAGCAGGAAGAGCGCTGTTAGCATGCCAGTTGTTTAGTTTAGTCTTTATTATTTATTTATTTATTTATTATTTAGACCATCTTATAAATCTTATAAAAGAAAAGAAAAGCACTACATTTAGCTACTGCTACTTTCCATCTGCAGTCCCTGAGCAGGCGAGTAAAACATTTATAAAAAGGTACATAATACATTTGCAGACTATAAAATGTCACTATTAACCATTAGTAACATTACGTATAAAACATTTCATAAAGGTTATATATACAAAAATAATAGTTTTATAGAACAGTTTATAAGTACAATTTAACCTGGCTGATGTTGACACCGTTGATTATCAAAAATGTGCTTTTTTAAGTTTCGAGCGTAACTATGAAAGTCTACAGACAATTTCAGACTGTCCTGTCTGATTGTAACAAATGTTACTTTCATTGTGGAAAAACGGTATTAAACTCATCGTGGGGAAACATTCTGAGGCTCGGAATGCATTAGGTAAGGGAGCTATACATGTGGACTGATGCAAACAGTTTCACGTATTTAAGACTGTAAAAATCAGGTCAGAAATCAGAAATATCTAAATTCTTACTTAACATTATTGTTTTCCATTGTACTCATACTATTAAAATTTTACAAACATTGTTATAGCATGTGAAATTGCCCTATAAATTAAAATATCTAACTTTGAAATGGGATCTTTTTGTTTCTGTTTATTGTTCTGTCTCTGGTCTTGTTATGTTCTATATGTTGTATGTTAAAATAAAAAAAATAAAATAAAGGAATAAAAAAATTAGATGCATATTTGGATGAATAGCTGAGAACAAAGTCACTCTAAAACTAAGTGTATTATACCATACATAGCTAGGATTCTCTTACATTGTAGGCATGTGTATTTTTCTGTGTAAATCTGTCACTGAACCACACATGGCTCCCAGACACTAAAAGGTCAAGTAGCTCTTATGTGTCCATTTAAAACGCTCCTGTTTCTGTCAGTCATGGCCCTGTCTGGTTTTCCTGAGCACCTTCTTTCTCCGGCGCACAAAGCTGATCAGGCTGAAGAATGGCCGATCACATTTCACTATTGTTGTGATTGCATGTGAGAGCACTCTGGGGGGCGTGTCCCAGGGCCCGGCAGACTGTTAACGTAACACCAGCGAGTGATTCACAAAAGTACAGGAGATTTAACTCTTCCAGGCTGTCTGCTGCTCTAAAGGGTTTTCTTTCAGGCGACTTAAGGGGCTTTGGTTAAAGTTGTAAACGGTATCTGAAGTCTGTCTGGAAGTTTACATGTGTGTGATGTGCGTGAGAGGGGGAGAACATTAGCGAGTGGTTTAACATGTTGGTGCAATGGATTTGAGGATTTAAGCGGCAAAAGATAAGATCAAGAAGTTAGAACTAATGTCATGCTTACAGGTGCACTACTGTATGTAACTTTACATGTGTCCACTACCTACTTGACTTGATGAATAGGTTATTGCTTTGCTGGGAATGTTTTAATGTATGGCATTAAACTTATTAGATTCCAGACAAGCAGGTAACACCATCAGATTTGTGGAGAGGCGACCACTCACAGAGAGAATGCTGGTTTTTCAAGATATGTTTAGCTGTAAAACCACCTGGAAAGATGAGAGGTTTGTTTAATGTGGTTTGGGCGGAAGTCAAAAGGACAAACCTACACAAACATGGCAGCGCCAATGGACCTACTTCGGCCTATTTCAACACATTTACAGACTATTTGCTTTTGAAAACGTGCACATAGAAGTGTTTTGTGCATTTGAGGACGGGGAAGAAGTCTCAGTTGGATTTCTTGATTTCTCATTACGCATTTCCCGATTTCGGCGAGAGCCTGTCTGGATTGATAATGTGTAGAACTAAATTCAGAGTGATACACATATTAAGCTGGTGTGAGCCAGGTTACTATTCACCTCATTCTGCCCCGCCCACTTTTGACTGCTCTTGCCACAGATCCGAGCTTCTATAGTAAACGCACTTCCGGTTTGACGAAAAGCCCGTCCACGCAAATGGCAAACAAGGGACAAGTCTCACCATTAAAACAGTATATAAAGTAGATTGATTTGTACAAAAGGTTGGATGTACACGAGCAACAAGTCACAATGCACCAATTCCCTGAGCAGCCTGAAAACTGCTTTTTAGTCCGTGTAGAACTTATTTTCTGTTGAGCTCGTCTGCCCTGTGTAAACTACAACGGAAGAAGATGGCAGCACCCACGAAAACTTACAGAATAAGGTTAATAGAACATTCCCGGCAAAGACAGTATATCCATGGAGAAGTAGAAGTACGAGGCCTATCCTTCCACCAGAAAAGTTACATAGTGCACCTTTAAACCTATATTTTTCCAGACATAAAATAACTCTAATCTTAAACAAGACTAAAATATAAAGCTACATAGACAGTTTTAACAGTGGCATTGTGCTCTTGTGCAAGACACTTCACCAACTTTGTATTGTCTGAATGGTCTGTGTGAAACTGTGAAGCCATTGAGTGCTACTAAATATGTATGCTAAATCCAATGGTGTAAACTAAAGTATGTACTTAAGTAAAAATCTTGGTATCTCTGCTTTACTTGATTGCATTTTAAATACTAGAATACTTTATACTTTTACTTTACATTTGAGAGTAGGTATCTGTACTTTCTACTCCACAACATTTTTGAACTGGACTGAAATGTAGAAGTATTTTTATTATGGTTTGAGACCTGCTGAAATAGCAGAATGGCTTATTTTTAGGAAAGTTGACAGTGACATTCTGACAGAAGATTTTGAGAGCAAAACAAAAATAACAAGATAATCCAGATAATCTGTGTTAAATACCTACTGTTTTACTCAAGTACAAAGTGATACTTTTGAGAACTTTTTTCCACCACTTCTAAATCAAATATATTGAGTATTAACAGAGTTTTAGTCTATATAAGCAGTTTTACTCAATATTCAAATTTAGAAGAGGTAGATGGATTTGGATTTGCAACAGATGTGCTGAGGTACAGTTACTTCCTCAAGCGTAAACCTGATCAAGGCACATACTGCGTGGCGGCTGTGTAGCTTCTCGAGAAGGGTGTAGTCTGTGCCTTTGGGGAAGCGGCTCTCCTCATTAATAAGTGCCAACATGCCCAGTTTCTAAAAAAAGACACAGAGAGAAGGGACGCATTAGCAGGAACTCACCACATTCATGACTAAACTGGTTACAAATACATTGGAGAACATCTGGCAGCATTGATTACAACAATAGCTCGAAACATCATGATCCCTTCTGTGGTCGCACAACAAAAGCGCTAAAACAAAAGGACGTGCTGTTTTTGGATAGATCTTATTTCCAGAGTCACGCCAAGGCGGCTTCAATGTCATTTTTATGGCCTCCTCTGTAGAGGACATGGCCATCTCCCAAATCTATCTTAGTAACATTTCCAGAATTATGAATACAGAGATCATTAATGTGCCAAAGCAAAGGTGTTTTACAGTTCAGAAAGTAAAATAGTTTGCTTAACTTACCATCCTCAAGTTTCATGAGTATGTATGCACAGTGTTGGACAATATTGACAAAATTAATATACATTTTTGGACAAAAACAGGTCTGTAATATCAAATTGTATTCATTTTCGAAAGATCACACTGTATGTCTCTTTTATATTTATCAAACCTGATCATCTGACAAACTATGTATATTTTGCTTGTTCATACTGTATCTAAACTACTGGTTTAGCCGTTTTAATGCAGAATATGACAGGATACTTTGTTTTTTGTTGAGGAAATTATGGTACTTCAAAAACGTATTGCGTTCAACTGATTTGATTGCAATTAATCTTGCAGCCCTTCTACATACTCTAAGAACTCTTGCTTTACTTCATTGTTTTCATTTACATCACAATTGTTTATTGTACACAATTTCAAGAATCTCTTTCGCCCTTTCCATGGTATTTTGGTGTGATGATGTTTTGATTAAATTTGAGCTTGCATTTCAGTTCAAACCACTTCCATGAAGGTTAAGCTTATTATAACCACTGATAAAATAACATAAATTGTCTTCATGCCCGACTTCAAACCGCACACTGGTGTCCATTACTGAACACACAACACGGGAAATGTAATTCCATAATGATAGGCCTGGAGAATGCATGATAATGTAAACAGTGCCGGGCGTCTCGGTCAGAATGCTCGGGTCGGCGGTTAGCGGTGCAGACCTGGTGGGGACTGGGCTAGCGTTACCTTCTCGATGAGATCCAGACACTCGGCATTGTCCATCCAGTCTATGGCCTCCCACTGAATGCCCTCCCTACAAAAGGACACAGGCGCGTAAATAAAAACAACCAGGAGGACACAAAGGGTGAATTGTCTAACTAGAACATGTGATTAAATGAGCCATGTCCATGCTGTTGGCTCCATTATGCACCAAAACAACTGTCTGAGGGAGAAACAGAGCCGAGTCCAAACTACTGGCACTCGGCCTGTTTCGCCAAGAGGAGACATATCAGTCTGCACACAAAGTCTTGATTTATTTTGGAGCTTATCTGAGACCCGGACTGTATATTATTCAAGGACACAATATCAAATCTGTAATATGAGGGGTTTTCTACTCTGAACGCCCTCGAGTGCAGAGAGTAAGCTTCATATCAAGAAAATGTTGGCGACACAGTTGTGATACTGTTACCAAACCTATGACACTGTATCTAGCCTGGTTAACATGATTGAATTTACTTCTTTAGCCTGAAATGTGGGCCCACAATTCTGACTTTTACTACTGAGATAAAAGTAATGAGCGATGTAATTTGTGAGAGAACCTATTTTAAAGGTTTCTCAGCAATTTATACACTATAAAGACAAGTGCCATAGCGATTACACATGTCCTCAAAATGTTGTGCGTAAAAGGAAGCTGAAACCCATGAATAGATAGTGCTAGTCCCACTAGTAGAAATCCAATCGTTCCCACAATATTTTCTGATTGTTTTTATTGGATTCAGATTTCCAGCCGTCGTCACCTGTTGTACTCCAGCTGCTCCAGGGAGAAAATGTGCTTATTGAAATACTCCTGAAGCTTCTCATTGGCGTAGTTGATGTTAAACTGTTCAAAACGGTTCACCTGCAAGATACAGGAAGAATGCATGCTATTTTTTTTGGTATCTTTTGCTTTCTTTTGTTATGCGTAAATATTAATCACTTGTATTTTACCTCAAAGTTCTCAAAACCAAAAATGTCCAGGATGCCAATGGACTTGAAGTTTTCTTTTCCTTTTATCTTCTGGTTGATCCGCATTATGATCCAGGAGAAACACTGGGAGTAAAGTGCCATGGCAACAGAGTCCCGGGAGTCTACAGCCTAAAAAACCAAGAGAAGAGAAGATGAGCGTTGCCGTGGATACCGGCTTACCATAAACAGTGCAACGGGGCATCCTCAGCATGTATCCACAACACTGCATACCATGTGTACATATTTGATGGCAGATAAGGTGCGGTTGTGGTTTTTGTGGTTGAAGAGTGTTATGTCAGCAACTGTCTGCAGGTACAATGTCTGTTTTCACAACAATGGGCCAGCAACATTTCATAACCATGATGAACCTCACACAGCCTCCAGGAAAAACACAGGCATTTTACTGGGATCCATAAATTTGACCTCACAGATTATTCCACTGAGTTCAGATGACAGCTCTTGACATAAATAAAAAAGTGAGATAATCTGTGGAATATGACAATACAGCACTGCGAGCCAAAACTAGATTCAAGGCTTTCTTATTAGAGGTGAAGAGAGGTAAAAACTATGCTGTGGTTTACAGAAACAACTGTATGAGTTACAAACTATCCTACCCAGTAAAATTATGTCATATATTTTCGTTTTCAGTGTCTTGTATAAATAAGGCTGGTTTCACGTTATATCACAACGTTGCAGAATCTCTAGTTTAAAACTTAGTTGGAGACAGGTTGGAATTTTATAGTAGAACTGGCAGTTTAACTGTCAGACTGCAGATTTGTTGGCCAGGTTTATGGTTAATATGTCTGTAAAGAGGTGATTGTTGTCAGTTGAAGGAATTTTTAAACCATAAGATTAATATGAAAAGTTTGTGGAGCCAATCCCAGACAAATGATGATTGATAAGGTTCAACGCTTCTGGATTTCTATTGTGAATGTTTCTTTCAAAAACACTCTCCGCATTTTTTTTGTGTTTTAGGCACTTGCTCACCATCTGAGATTATGATATCAACAAATCTAACAACCTGAAAACAAACTATAGCCTTATTACTTAATTTTACAAAGGCATTGCTTTTTTTCACATGTTCATAATGTCAAAGTATTTTATTTTAGCAACCTTGACCAAAACAATCGGTTAAACAATTTTCACTATTTATAAATGTTGTTTTGGCAAAAGAAAAAAGAAAAACTTGTGCATCTCATACTATTCTTACCTTATTCTAAACACATATGGAACAGTCTTTTCCTGAGCATTAGCATGGCTGACCAGACTCTCTTCAAGTATGCACTTGGCTGTCAAATAGTCATATTTTAACACTTCTCATAGATCAGAAAAACAATAATATCTTCCAGTTGGACTCAGGTTTTATTTCACCGTCTGCCAGACCATTAGCCTTTCAACCAAGCACCATCTGTGTGTGTCTAAATATAAATAAAAGTTAAGCCAGCTCCGCTTCCTTACAGGCATTGTGCTCAACATGAAAACAAAACATGAGCGTGGCAGATTGTACTGTACAGGAGGCAACAATTCTCTTGGGTTATTCAGACGCATCAATCACTCTAAACAGTCATCACTTGGAAACTTAGTGAGTGTGAACCGAGCGCTGGTGGCTCCAGGATAGCCGTCACAGGAGTCAGAAGAATGGCCATTTGTGCGAGACGTCCAGAGCGGTGGTGGTGGGGGGCAGACAACGGGCGATACAGGATGGCTGACCCCTGACCCCTGAGACAGGAATTCTTACAGACTCCAACAAGAGGAATAATGTGGTGTGAGAAGAAACAAGCTGCTTCAAAGGCCACTGCTCAAGGTCTTTGTCCAGTCATGAAAAGCTCACTTGTGTATTTTTATGTCATCTTCAGTAGCAGTATCTTCTCACTGTAATTTATGCAAATGAGTAGGCTTGTGCGCCATTAAAACTATGCCAATGTATTCCATATTTATAACAAAAAATGCCCAAAAAAGTTATGGTAGTGTTTATCTCTCAGTATAGTATTTTATTCACAATAGTGAAATGTAACATAAATCAATAGATGTAACAAGACATTTTGACATTTCAATAGCTGGTTTTAAATGTAAGACAGTCATAAAGATGCAAATATAAAAAAATAAGGCAGTAACGATTAATCAATTTATTGTGAAATAATCAGTCATATTTTGATAATCTGGACTATACAGATGCTAAAACACATACGAAAATCCTTTTTATAAACAACAGTGACATGCACTGGCATTATTAAATCAAAATGTCAAATGTCAGGTTCCTAATTCTCCCTACATAATACACTTGTAAATTTGTAAATATTCTCTTCTAGAAACCTTCAATCTTTTTATTAAGAATGTTTAAAAATGATAAAAAATTTCTCAGTGTCTTGTTTGACTGGTAACTAATCGAAAAACTAATCCCTGACTAGTTGACTAAAAATAATTGTTTGTGACAGCGCTAATAAGAAATACAGCTAAAGGAGCAATTTCCAGCTATTTATTAATAAATGTTTCAGTTCCAGATTACATTTATGCATTTCAATTACTTTTCAAGAGACTCAAAGATACTGAAAATACACTGAGATATGTTGCTGCCATGAAAAAAAAAAAAAGCTAACAAAATGTAAAGAGACTCGTTCATGCCGTGTCATGAATAAAACATGACTCTGCCTAATTGACGCTGCTCACTGTGACTCGGCGCCTGTCCGTGCTGCCTCCAGTGGCTGCGTCTTTCACTTCACCCACACTCGCAGGTTTTGTATTGTGCTTTCTGACTCAGATCTGTATCACGATGCCTTTATTGTGCCTGGGTTCTGGCAGACAAAAAGCAGGAAATGGCCGGGAGTCACGCAAGGGATCTAGAGAGGCATGTGGGGGTGTTCTAGATGTGTATGTGACTATGTCTGAGCGTGTCACCCGGACCAGCCAGGGATAGGGGCAGCAAACAGGCTTCTACTGTGCTCTGGATGTCAATTCGAGGGACAAATGAACGTGTAGAGGCCGGAGTTCTTTTGAAGAAAATTCTACAGTGTAAATCCAGTGGTGACAAATTTACTCCTGTCAGCTGTTGGTTTGACAATCTCTAAACATGAGCTTCTGCTAATCCAGCTACTAGGTATTATTTTCATTCTTGCAAACCCTGAACAGCTGAAAAAACATGCTCGACAATGCTCCAGTTGAGAGACAATGGTTTAAGAGTGTAGTTCTGAACCACTGTGGGAATCTGAACACCTGCAAGATAATATTTTGAAGCATGGTATAAAATAATAATATATGACTTAAATCCAATTAAGAAACGTATCTTCACTTGCTAGCTCAAATATATATACATGGGGTATTCTGGATTGATGTAGAAAAAAAAGATTACAGCTAAACTGACTGTGAGTTTATATTTTCACTCTTGAATCATAGGCAACAGATGTACTGCAAGGTCAGAGTAAGGCTGTGGCTAGTCGTTTGTTTAAGCAGAAACGGCCAAGCTTGGAAGGCGATGAGTAGATTGTGTCAGCAGTTCTTTGGCTACTTATTCTTTATAGTATTGACTAAAGCAAATTGTAAATGTAAACTGAATTTGAGTCCCTTAATTATATTATGGTACTTTGTAAATAATTGTGTAATACACTTTATTTGTTTTATTTTCAAGCATCAGAGGAATAAACCATTTGCCTTTTGTTGGTAAAGGAGACATAGTATGAAAAATTGACTTTTGTGAGATTTTAACCATCATAAAAAGTACTCAAAATTGTATTTTAAGTAATTCATGCATGTTTGAGTAATCCGGTATTATCCACCATTTGAGGCTTGAATGCACAGTTTTGTTTTCACCTATCTCTGCCCACTTCTCTGTATTTACTTGCCATTATTCAAAAAATTCAGACTCTGGATCGTATGAAGAATTAAAAATGTCACAGCCATTTTTCAACATCGAAAACACATAATTGACAATCCGCTGCTTGCTACGGTTTCACTATGAACAGACGGGGCAGAACCTACGTGGGAACCGTGCAGTCAGATTTGTTTATTTCCATGAGGCATGCGAAACGAACAATGCAAGACAAGAGAGTTCAGCAGTGATTTATCATTTAGAACAAAAACAAACTTTCATAAAACTTTTAACGTTTTATGCCTCGCTCGCTGATTATGCAGAGACGTTTTTCAGTCCGCTGTGAATTTTTATGCCATTCTTTTTTTTCCTTGTAAGCAGCTATATTTGTTTTGATACAGCAAACCATGCACGTGCCTTAATGGCGAATCCACCTGTCAATCGCGCCCATCTGAACTCGCGGAAAATGAATGCAGTGACCAGACTGATATCAATCTGTATCTGAAAAATACAGAAAGATATCATTTTGGACTTTCCAGGCAAGAGCAGAACAGGCTTATGAGCAGTTCTGAACAAGAAGTCAAAATACCTGTTTCTATTATTATGAGCTGTTTTAGATAAATATTGCAATTTACGATTAATAAAATGTAAACATAATAAATGCCCGGAAAAGCATAATATGTCTCCTTTAATATCTCTGGCGATGATGTAACATAATTCCTCGCTCCTTGTCAGTTCCATACCTGCTCTACAGTGAGTGGCGAGCAGATCTCCTCTCCTCTGAGAATCATGGAGCGCTGGGTCAACACCTCCGACAGCTGGAACGAGTCCAAGCCAAGCAGCTCGCTCACATTGTTCACCACTGCAACAGACACAGTCACCCAAATGTATATTGTATGTAGAGCAAACAAACAAGACAGCTACACAGTTCAGGTAACCACTACTGCAGTGTTGACATACAGGTGATCGTATACGGTTAAATGGAAACGGGTTAAGAGTCACTTTAGTTCAGCGGTTGTGTTAGAAAAGGGGTCAGACACGACAAACAAAAGAAAGTACGGCTCATGTTTCAGCCTGTTCACCACTCTGCCTGTGTGAGCGCAATGTCAATCAGGCCTAGGCACACACTGGCTGCACAGCTCGCCAACCCCAGCAAACCAAATATCCGTTTCAGTAAATAGTGGTTTTGGGCAATAAATTCCACAAGGCTAACCACCAGTAACAAACGGCTTCAAGGCTCCTCTTACATGGTCTTAAGTTCATACATGCATCAAAACAACATGGATACTATAGGGCCGCGTTTCTCAAAGTCATCCTCAGCAGTTATATTTACTCAATTTAGAGTTCATTTTAACCACAGTTCTTGTCCTTTGGGTTAGTAATTGGATAACATTTTTGGTTTTCCCCGGTTTGACAATTTTGGTCATGTTTACAATTGTACTTCCTGGACATGAGCAGCAGATGTGACATACCTAGCAACCATATTGTAAAAATCTATATAAATTACACAATAATTGGACAAATAATAATACTTTATAACACCTTTTATTTTGTCTATAGTGTGTAAATTGCTGCTGCATTTTTAATGGTATGTTGCTAAGGGGGTCTGTTTTAGAATTCACCACTATTTCCTGTAATGTTCATCTTTTCTTTTAATTTGTCTTCAAACACTGCAACTTGAATAATGTAAAACTATGATAAATATTTACCACATGGATTATCCCACCAAACAAAAACATAGCCCTGGAATTGTCCTGTTTTAGACCTGTTTTAGATCTTTTCCTAGATAGTATTTGGATAGAAAAGTGTCAGAACAACTGCTATTTGGTGTAAACTTTGTAGGTCCATGTTTATTCACAATCAAACTATAGTCATGGTCAAACACAATCGTTTAGAGTGCTATTGTCAACCAGTACAAGTAAAAAAGTCAGAAAATGTGATTCCAGCCATTTGAATTACATGATTGCATTGTAGTGTGATTAATGTAAAATGTATTGTATGATTGTAGATCATATACCTGCATTGGTTGTGATCTGAGCCCCTCCAGCAGTCATGAATTCTATGTTTCCCATTTGAAGAACAGCAGAAAGCAACTTGAAAACATCCCTGATCTCTTCTTCTGTGAACTCCATCACTTTGAGAGCTTCCTGTAAGACATCACAGAAAACATAAATGTAGTTTAGTCAACATTATTAACATTTTTCTCATAGCTTTAAAGAGATTGCTAACACTATATACTTTGAAGAGTAATGGCACCCTCTAATGGTCTATAACTGTAAGTACATCTATAAAGTCCTTACCATAACACTGTCAAAGAGTTGTTTGTCATCCAGACTGCTGTCCTGCACACAGCCCGACTGACTCAAGTAATGATAGGCCTCAGCACCATCAGAGAGGAGGTACATATCTGCAAACAGAAGCAAAAGGGGCATGTGTTTTTAATCAGTGCCTCGCTATGAAAAAATAAAATATTAAACTAATTTTAAAAATACCTCTGTGGTCTTTGTCTGCCCCAGCTAAAAGTGCATAGAAGATGTGGTAGTTTCTCTCCCCAGGATTCTGCCGTACGACTCGGTTCTTAAAATATATTAAATATTCTAGTATTTTCTTACATTTTTTCCATAACGCTCAAGAACAAAAATTAATTGGTTACTATATTAAAAATGTATACAGAATGTGTTACCTTTTCCAGTAAATCTGATAATGTACGTCAAGGCAAATCATTATTTTTCTTTTCAATCGAGACACACACAAACAGTGATCACTCACCTTCAGGGTTCTGGAAGTAAATTTTCCATTAATTTTTCCCTTTAGACTTTTCGGAGGGGAAATAATGTATATTAAAGGTTTGAACGCTTACTGGAGTTTAATCATTTTCATCAGAAATTTAAGTTCTAAAAACTGTGTCGTTTGGATTGAAAACAACCATGTTATGGACATTCGTTATTAGGGTTGCACCAATACCGATACTGGTATCAAATATCAGCGCCGATACAGAAACATTTGTTGAATCGGATATGGGCTCCAACTTATTGGTTCAGCCGATATCCTGGTTGGGCCTTTAAATTAATTCAATAAGACTATTTACAGGCCATTTTTGGTCCAGAACATCTTGTGATGTTTGAGGTTTTATTTATACAAAGTTGTTCTGTCATTAGTTGAAGGATAAAGAACAAAACCTATTTGGAATAGTTTTGTCAAATATTCTTGTTTTAAGAAAATAAATGCTATTTCAAGTCTCTGCAGAGGTATCAGTTGATATCAAGTATCGAAATTGATATGAAAAAACTAGATCGGTGCATCCCAATTAGTTATCACATAGCTGGTTAGAGTTAGCCTTCGTTAAGGCATTTGAAGCCTGTGCTTTTGAAAGTTGATTTTTTTTTAAACTACTATGATAAATATAAATGGGAAATTTATTCCAGAACCACGGCGGGACTCAAAGTGGGTAGGACTGTTGATCTCTTTATGACAACATTAACTGATGAAGGATACAGTCAATGATACAGCCTCCCTGGATGTTTCCGTTCTGGGAGAAGTTTAGTTGGATGAACTTCCCAAAGCGACTGGAGTTATTGTTGTAAACAGTCTTCGCGTTTCCAAAGGCCTCCATGATGGGACTGTAGAAAACAACAGGATTACAAATGTATTAAAACAATTGGCTACATAACACCATTTTGTTTTGGTTTCGGCGTTCACCTGCTCTGGACCAGTGCTTGTTCCACTCGGGTGGTGCTTTCCGATGGTGGAGTCCCAAGTGAATATTGACTCATCACTGAGAGAAACTTAAGGAGCAGTTTGGTGCTTTCTGTCTTTCCAGCACCACTTTCACCACTGTAAAATAAAAATAAAAAGATATTGTTATATATATTACATTTTAACACAACTAACAGTGATGGCAGTTTATTACAACATTTGCAAAAGAATACTAGGCACCTATCTATTTTTATAGATAGATGAATAGCCTCTTTCATTTATCTAAATAGAATCTTTTTATTTGTTCATTATCGTAACTAGTTATTATAATGCTCTACTTTAAATTCATGCATGTTTGCCTTACATTGGGAATATCTAAAATGTAAAATTTAAAGGTTAAAAATGTATGTCATCAGAAAAGTTCAAAATTACGAAGCAACAGGAGACAAAAGTGAAGAAGACTATTTCCATTGAATAACTAACTTCAAAATGCGAATCATTTAGTCTTGTTTCCTGAGCATGTTGCATTTTCAAAGTTTTGAAATCTCCCAGTTAAACAAATTCTCTTTTGCTCCTGACCTGATGAGGACACACTGGCTGTCATGCCTCTTCCACAGACAGCGGTAGCACTCGTTGGCTATGGCGAAGATGTGAGGAGGCAGCTCCCCCATCTGGTGCTTGCTGTACAAGTCCACAGAGGTGCTGTCGTACAGGCCTTGGATCTGCTTGTAGGGATTCACTGCGGCCAGGATGGAGCCAATGTTGGTCTGACAAAAAATGAGGAACAGAGAGGTGAGTAAGGACACACGAAGCATAAAAACATAAGCCGATTATTAAACTGTAATAAAACGCTAAATTCTCTTAATGCAGCGTTTTGGATGTAATTGAAAGTCAGTCATTCTCGTGTGATACTGTGAATGACCTAGTTTGGAGTAAGTCTATAATATTTTAGTCTACAGTGAGCGCTCCTGCCTGGGTCGGTAAAGTGTGTTTTTGGGTCACTCTGCTGTGGTATAGCTCCACTGAAGTACATAGGGGCACCTTCCCAGACAGATTAAGGATAGGATTTCTTAAACATGGGTCAGTGGCAGTTCAAGGGGACATGTATATCTGCTATTACTCGCTGTAGTGTTTCAAGATTTATTTCAGCCGTTCGTATTGTGGCAATTAATATTCACACGTTAATAAGCCTGTCACAATAACACATGCCTATTAACGTGTGAGTACTAATGTGCTATATACTGTATTTATAACCCAGGAAATAACACAATAAAACATAGACGATAATACTGAAACAAATTTATGCCACTAACACATTAAGGTTAATGCCAGTAAACTATTTTAAACATGAGCAGCAACAAATAAAAATAGCAGAATCAAACACTTAAATTGTCAGTTAACCCCCTACAGCTAAAATCTTATTGTACTACAAAGAAATAACAAAATAATTTCCACTGTGGACAGATGTACACAATAAATACTGAGCTGTTAAAATAAATATTGTTCCATCAATCATTTATTGAACAATGAATTGATATAGTAATCACCTTGACAGGTTCACATGTTAAATAAGACTAGATAATGATTATGTATTTAAAAAAATTTAGCACAAACTCCAAATAACTTTTAAACAGGTAATAAAAGCAACTATTTAAATCCAAGCAACTATTTTGATATGATAGGTGTCCTGACTCCTGATCCAATGGATAGCTCTTAAAACCAATAAGAAAAGTTTACTAAAATGAGGTTTAGATTATGTGGAACAACCAAAATTACTGTAATTTCATGTTCACAATGCCCTTGATTTCAGGACACTGTTATATTATGATTATAAGTCACTTTTTCCAATTAAGTACATTCAGCCTTAATGCAGTTGTCAGCAGGTATGCAAGTTTATAACTCCACCTTTAAGATTGTTTAAGTGCTACGCAAAGCGCAAAATCTGATGTGAGTAATCAGAGTAAAGATCGGAAAGAAATCTGATGATTTTGCTGTTTATATGCCATTTTAATAATCCTTTCTCCAAAACTCTATAATCAGATTTGCACACTGTTTAAAATGATTGTGATACACCATCTTGCATCAATACGCATATTACCAAGAAGTCCATCACAATATACTGCCGTAATGGTGAGTGAAGGGCGGTTCGATACCAAATACTGATGTATCAATACTGACAGAGGTATCAAAAAGTATTGATACTCGTTGAAAAATATTTAAAATTCCTTTAAAAATGCAGTTTTCCCATTTTTTCCCCTCTAAATGCATTGTTTATACTTTGAGGTGTTCTGCACATATTTACTTTTTATATTATATTAGTTCAAGCTGATGTTGAGTGAAATTCTGAGGCCAAGGTCCAATTCTGGATAGTAGCGGCGTTTCTATGTATTTTAATACAAAACTCATTAGTATTGGTAGCGGATCGAATCAAAATGATTGTACTGTTAGTATCGAAACTGATATGTCAGTCTCTCTCACATAGATGTTGTCCTTGTGGTAGCGGAGGTAGAGGTTGTGCATGATGGCGGCCTCGTGCAGCTCTGCCAGGGTGGACATGTCCTCCACGCCATGGACACTGCTGGGGTGCATGGCGTACACCGTCTCCCGGTTCAGCTCCGCCCTCTGGAGGTACATCACCTGGAACGAGAGCGCATTTACAAGAAGTTAGCCCCGAGGATCAACATGTAACACATACCACACATGACTCAGTATGACAGCGGGGAGTCTCATTACACAGTGTCTTTATTATGTCTGTGTTCTCTGGGTTCATTGAATATGACTGTGACACTATAGTATCACTTTACTGTCAGAAGATTAACTTGTTAAAGGTGAAAGATAGAGTTTTGTCACTGCTGTTCTGTTAGTGCTGGTAGAATAGTCAGTGCAATCTTTTTCAAACGCTGCAAAAAGAGTTAATTGAAAATAAAAAGAACAGGAACTTGTAATCACCTTAACGTGGTGGAGGGGTTTGAGTACCCGAATGATCCTGGGAGCTATGTTGTCGGGGGCTTCATGCCCCTGGTAGGGTCACCCATGGCAAACAGGTCCTGGGTGACGGGTCAGACTAAGAGCGGTTCAGAAGCCTCTTATGACGAGTGTTAAATCAAGGACGTGTACGTCGCCCGGACTGGCGTCACCGGGGCCCCACCCTGGAGCCAGGCCTGGGGTGGGCGCTCGACGGCGAGCGTCTGGTGGCGGGCCTTTCCCCACGGGGGCCCGGTCGGGCACAGCCCGAAGGGCGGACGTGGGGCCGCCCTCCCGTGGGCCCACCACCTGCAGGAGGATCCATAAGGGGCCGTGCAAAGAGATCTGGGTGGCAGTCGAAGGCAGGGGCCTCGACGACCGGATCTCCGGACACAGAAACTAGCTCTGGGGACATGGAATGTCACCTCGCTGGGGGGGAAGGAGCCTGAGCTCGTGCGGGAGGTCGAGCGCTTCCGACTAGATATAGTCGGCCTCGCCTCCACGCACAGCCTGGGCTCTGGAACCCGTCTCCTCGAGAGGGGCTGGACGCTCCATTTCTCTGGCGTTGCCCGCGGGGAGAGGCGGCGGGCTGGTGTGGGCTTGCTCATAGCCCCACAGCTCAGCCGTCACGTGTTGGAGTTCACCCCGGTGAACGAGAGGGTCGCATCCCTCCGCCTTCGGGTGGGGGACAGGTCTCTCACCGTTGTGTCGGCCTACGGGCCGAACAGCGGTGTAGAGTACCCGGCCTTCTTGGAGTCTCTGGGAGGGGTACTGGACAGTGCACCACCCGGGGACTCCGTTGTTCTACTGGGGGACTTCAACGCCCATGTGGGCAACGACAGTGACACCTGGAGAGGGGTAATCGGGAGGAACGGCCCCCCCGATCTGAACCCGAGTGGTGTTCAGTTATTGGACTTCTGTGCTAGCCACAGCTTGTCCATAACGAACACCATGTTCAAGCTACAAGGGTGTCCATCAGTGCACGTGGCACCAGGACACCTAGGCCGGAGGTCGATGATCGACTTTGTTGTCGTGTCATCTGACCTTCGACCGCTGCGTGTCTTGGACACTCCGGGTGAAGAGAGGGGCGGAGCTGTCAACTGATCACCACCTGGTGGTGAGTTGGATCCGCTGGCGGGGGAGGAAGCCGGAACGACTTGGTAGGCCCAAGCGCATCGTGAGGGTCTGCTGGGAACGTCTGGCAGAGCCCTCTGTCAGCAGGGTTTTCAACTCACACCTCCGGGAGAACTTCTCCCAGATCCCGGGGGAGGCTGGAGACATTGAGTCCGAGTGGACCATGTTCTCCACCTCCATTGTCGATGCGGCAGCTCGCAGCTGTGGTCGCAAGGTCTCTGGTGCCTGTCGCGGCGGCAATCCCCGAACCCGGTGGTGGACACCGGAAGTAAGGGATGCCGTCAGGCTGAAGAAGGAGGCCTACCGGGCCTTGCTGGCTTGTGGGACTCCTGAAGCAGCTGACAGGTACCGGCAGGCCAAGCGTGCTGCAGCCCGTGCTGTCGCAGAGGCAAAAACTCGGGATTGGGAGGAGTTCGGGGAGGCCATGGAGGAGGACTATCGGTTGGCCTCAAAGAAATTCTGGCAAACCGTCCGACGCCTCAGGAGGGGGAAGCAGTGCTTCACCAACACCGTTTACGGTGCGGGTGGAGAACTGTTGACCTCGACTGGGGATGTGGTTGGACGGTGGAAGGAATACTTTGAGGATCTCCTCAATCCCACTGTCACGTCTTCCGAGGAGGAAGCAGAGGCTGAGATCTTGGAGGCGGACTCATCCATCACCCTGGCTGAAGTCACTGAGGTGGTTGGCAAGCTCCTTGGTGGCAAGGCTCCGGGGGTGGATGAGATCCGCCCTGAGTATCTTAAGTCTCTGGATGTTGTGGGACTGTCTTGGCTGACACGTCTCTGCAACATCGCGTGGCAGTCTGGGACGGTACCTCTGGACTGGCAGACCGGGGTGGTGGTCCCTCTGTATAAGAAGGGGGACCGGAGGGTGTGTTCCAACTACAGGGGGATCACACTCCTCAGCCTCCCCGGTAAGGTCTATTCCAGGGTACTGGAGAGGAGAATCCGACCGATAGTCGAACCTCGGATTCAGGAGGAGCAGTGTGGTTTTCGTCCCGGTCGTGGAACACTGGACCAGCTCTATACTCTCCATCGGGTGCTCGAGGGTTCATGGGAGTTTGCCCAACCAGTCCACATGTGCTTTGTGGACCTGGAGAAGGCATTCGACTGTGTGCCCCGGGGCGCCTTGTGGGGGGTGCTCCGGGAATATGGGGTCCGGGGCCCTTTGTTAAGGGCTGTCCGGTCCTTGTACGACCGGAGCAGGAGCTGTGTTCGCATTGCCGGCAGTAAGTCAGACCTGTTCCCGGTGCATGTTGGACTCCGCCAGGGCTGCCCTTTATCACCGGTTCTGTTCATAGTTTTTATGGACAGAATTTCTAGGCGCAGTCAGGGCGTGGAGGGTGTCCGGTTTGGGAACCACAGGATCTCATCTCTGCTGTTTGCGGACGATGTCGTCCTGATGGCTTCTTCAAACCGGGACCTGCAGCATGCACTGGGACGGTTTGCAGCCGAGTGTGAAGCGGCTGGGATGAGGATCAGCACCTCCAAATCCGAGGCCATGGTTCTCGACCGGAAAAAGGTGGCTTGCCCTCTCCGGGTGGGTGGGGAGTCCTTGCCTCAAGTGGAGGAGTTCAAGTATCTCGGGGTCTTGTTCACGAGTGAGGGAAGGATGGAGCGTGAGATTGACAGGCGGATCGGTGCAGCGTCTGCAGTGATGCGGGCGCTGTATCGGACCGTTGTGGTGAAGAGAGAGCTGAGTCGAAAGACGAAGCTCTCGATTTACCGGTCAATCTACGCTCCTACCCTCACCTATGGTCATGAGCTCTGGGTAATGACCGAAAGGACGAGATCGCGGATACAAGCGGTCGAAATGAGCTTCCTCCGCCGGGTGGCTGGGCGCTCCCTTAGAGATAGGGTGAGGAGCTCAGTCACACGGGAGGAGCTCGGAGTAGAGCCGCTGCTCCTCCACGTCGAGAGGAGCCAGCTGAGGTGGCTCGGGCATCTGTTCCGGATGCCTCCTGGACGCCTCCCTCGGGAGGTGTTCTGGGCATGTCCCACCGGGAGGCGGCCCCGGGGTAGACCCAGGACACGCTGGAGGGACTATGTCTCTCGGCTGGCCTGGGAACGCCTCGGGATCCCCCCGGAGGAGCTGGAGGAAGTGTCTGGGGTGAAGGAAGTCTGGGAGTCCCTGCTCAGGCTGCTGCCCCCGCGACCCGGCCCCGGATAAGCGGAAGAAGATGGATGGATGGATGGATGGAACTTGTAATCTTCCGAACAAAGGTATACATTGATATTTCTGCTGTTCATTTACTTGAACCATGATATTTATAAAGACAGTTTTAGCCAATTGTCTGAATATTGTCATCATTGCAGTGTGTGGTGTGATTAAAGACAATTTACATGTATCGTATTAAAGTCCCAGATGAGTTTGTGGAGCTGATCTCGAACCAAAAACAGCCTGGATCAACATTTGTGGATTTCAGTTGTGGATCAGCATGGCTCATTAATTATTTACGGTAAGACTGTATTATATATAATAACATCATAATTGTAGCTGTATGCATTTTATGTGGCCATTCCAAAAACAAGGTTATTATAAAATACATTTGTAATTGATCAATATGGGGAGAAAAAGGGGATTTTGTTTTTTTGTCATAGCATCCAGCCCAACCAAAACTTCACACAGTCTTTCGTTATTGTAAGTTCGTGCGTGCCCAAATCTCCTTGATCTTATCTCAAACATGAGCTGTCCCGCTGATGTACTCATTCCTGCTCCTAAGAAAGTAAAAACTTTCCCAAACCATACAGAACTCTGACTCCGTACTGACTCAGACACTACAGATAAAATGCAATAGGACTTTTGTATGTTTCCACTGCTTTAGGCTATAAGCCCTTTTCAAACAAGTATTTAACAAAGAGGGCAAGTTTACTCAGATCTAATCTCAACATACGCGCTGGAATGACCCGGCGCATGAGGTGAATCACTTAAGCATGTTTGACTCGGCTCATTGTATGCCGAACAAAAATATTACGGCAAGAAATATGGATTGGAATAACGTTTAAAGAAACAAACTGACTTGAAATGTACTACAAGTGATGATGTAAGACTTCGGTGCTGCTTTGCTGGGAAACACTGTGTGATCGATAGAGATGGACAGAGGGGTGTGTGGTGTCCCAGGCCATTACTGCTGCTCTTCTGGCACGTTCAATAGTGTCACATCTGGGAACCACACAAACGCTGAGTCAGCCACGAGCCTATGGAGCTGGGAATTGGAGTTTTGGAGCCAAAGTTGTTGTTTTGTTTGTTAGTAGAAAAAGCTTAGGGTGTTTCTACTTTGGTTCAAAAGTCAGACAGAAAACGACTTTTGCCCAGAGATTCAAACATCCGGATCTTAAAAACACTCTGTCTATGGGTCTGATTTATAAAGCATGCGTATGTACAAAAGGGGGTATTTACTGACTTTACTTTCCACGTTAAGTTTGTGATCTATAAACTTGTCAAGGGAATGTGTGGTCCGGTCCAGGAGAATGCTTCTTATTAATTGAATACGTTTGAGGAAGTTTGTGTTTTGTTCACACATACAATACACTTTTAGTCAGAATTCACAGTAAAGCTTCTTAAATGAGACCCCTGATGAACCACACCTGGATGGATGAGGGATTACACAGATTTGTATTGTTTGTTCTTTACATGTTTTATTAGTACAAAAAAAATTGATTAATGACCTCTTTAATCTCTTAATAATCAGAAAACGGTTGCATTTTGAAACATTTTTAAATAGTATTGAATCAATTTCAATTTGATTGAATGTTTCAGAATCTGTTTTAATTTACTGACAGGTATAAGGTACTGACAGGTTAATTTACTGATCAGGTATCTGTACTGTACAATAACCAGCACAATTCTTTATCAAGATCACCACATTTGACACTTTAACTCTCAAAATCAGTATGAGATACAGTCAACTGGTACTTCAATACTTCAAGTACATTATTATGTGATACTTTTGAGTAACTTATTTGTCCCTGTATCTGTACTTATTACTTCAGCGACAAACTTGAACACTTCTCCCTCCACTGCTAGATACCAATAAAATATAAGGTGGAGATGGAATTAGAAAAGATTAAAATGAAATGAAATAAATGATATTTTAGAACTAATTACAACACTGCATTTGCTGATTGCATTTCCTAATAATGACTATAATAACTTCACTCTCATCTTGTTGATAAAGCCCATTAGAGAATGGGTGGATTCTAACACAAAAGCTCCATAACACAACAGTGTGGTCATCTCTAATTCTCCTAACTGTTTTGTGAAAAGACGAGCGCCTCGGGGGGAGAGTGCATACAGTGATGTCATAGATGGAGCAGAAGGTCCTAAGATTTATAACCATCTGGATCTCCACCCTCTCCTTTTCGCCTCGGCCATGATTCAACGCTGACGGCCAACTCACGTGAGCAAATCAAATAGGCTTTTCACTCCATCAGCCTGATCATTTTATCTGTTCATTTACATCTGGCACTGAACATGATGGATGTCATTCACAACACCTGGGTTCTTCTACGGCCGGGTTATAAAACTCGTGGTGCACATGCTCGTTCAGGCAATTTGAACAGTCACAATTTTCAAATCTATCAGCAGTTTTCTTTATCGTTTTCAATTCGAAGCACTGAAGTTGTGGTTCGTTCTGGTTTACCCTATGTTGTCATAGTGTAGTCCAAGTTTAGTAGTGACTTAATCCAATTAAGAGGTGAGCGATATTGACAAAAATGAATAAATAGATCTTTTTTGTATCCTGATGATAAAATTCAAACAATATTTTGTCAATCCAACAGAAATGTCTTTAAATGTGTTAATTAAGGTTTAAGTGTCAAATGTGAACTCACAAAAGTGCCGAAATACCACTTTATAACCTTACTTGGAGGTTTACACTTTTTTAATCAGCTATTTGCAGCATTTTTTTTATTATGAATTATATATATTGAGTATATTATACTCAATATCCAAATTTTGCACATCTACAAACAACATTCACGATACTATAGATATTTTGATAATATCCACCCATCTCTATTAAAGAGGAATGTAGGAATTTGATGTGATGGTTCATATATTTTAAATAGTGGTACTTGGTATGAGGGGCTTAGCTATTAGA
Source organism: Rhinogobius similis (assembly GCA_019453435.1). Taxonomy (NCBI): domain Eukaryota; kingdom Metazoa; phylum Chordata; class Actinopteri; order Gobiiformes; family Gobiidae; genus Rhinogobius; species Rhinogobius similis. The sequence continues at coordinate 26,898,479 of CM033633.1, read as the reverse complement.
TCTACTGCTAACCATCTTTGGCTTTCAAAATTGACTGTCATGTGTAACAATAAAAACATCAATATTTTCCATTAAAAATGGATGAATTGCCTTTTCATCGTGAATGTGTGTGCCCCATTGTAGCCCTGCTCTTCACAACCACATGATCCTTCTTTTTCTTTATCTTTTTGGGATCACTTTTCGTTCTGATGTCACACTTTGTGCCTGAGGCGGGAGCCATCTTTTTCTTTCATGCTTGGAGCACAACACTTGAAAGTTACTCCGAGAAATCTGAGCATCAAAACCTCCTCCATTCCTCACTTTGATAAAAACACTACACTTCAGTTCTTCACCAATGATTGATGCCTTTATAAATTACTTTCCATACAACTTGCACAGTCTATTGACCTTAAAAAGATCTAAGTTGGAATATGAAAGCAGATCCAGTCTTGATGCTACCACTAATCTTTAATGTGTCCATTTTAATCCCACAGGGTGCTCTAATGCCTAGACTTTTTCCTGCTACATTTGAAAACACCAATAAAAGCCAGACAAACATGATGTAAGACAGTTAGCAGACTTATTGATCTCTAACGCTAACCATAACACACGCTCTTCTGGATAAATGCTTGTATTTTTTGAAAGTTGTTTCATGTTAACATAGACTTTTATATGTTTCAGTGCTGAGAATTATCCCAGTATAACCTTTAGAGAGCTTATCTGACGTGTGATTGATAACTTAAATTGTGTGGAGGACAAATTAGTCCTCCTACACTCAAACACGGTTGGACACAAAAAGATACAGAATTCTAAGTTTAGTGATCACTATGAAGATAAACATCACTGAATTACATCATAGTGTAGTAATTCCAATAGATACGGAACAATAATTATATTCTTAAGTATATTCTTTTTACGGAAAATCCACAATTGAAAAGGGTTAGGGTTAAATGAAAAAGTTTAAAAAAAGGAAAGTTTCAATAAGATTTTTGGAACCACAACAAAATTTAAAGGTGCATTAACCAAACTAGCTTATTTTAAAATAATCAAACAATGCATTAAAAACAGTCCCACATACCCACATCCCACCCAACCGCCTGAGCCACACAACCAAGAGAACTCACCCACACAGTCACATGCACACCCACACACGCACACACACACCATAATAGCATGAGGCCGAGTGCATATGAACCAGCTGAGGAAACACCATCAGAATGTTTCACTGCTCCTGTCCTGAGAGGTCGCCTCAGAGGCATTGGTTGATAAGATAAGATTTAAATGACAAGAAAAACATGACAAGAAAAAAATATGTTACAACTGGATATCAATTATGTACATTTCTTTTCACAAAATTTAAGAGTTTTTCTATAGTTTACTGAGTATTTTTCTTTCATCTGATACAAACTAAACAAACCCCCTCCTACTTATGCATTTATCCTGAACATGACAGCGACATCTTAATCATACTTCACAAAATAACATATTGCGCTTCTGAATGATTCTGTATTTGTCTTGCTGTCTTCTTTTGTTTAGCCTCAGCACAGCCACACCCGAGCGACCCACGCTGCTTTTGTTTAGCCAACAGCCCTGAATATTCACAGCGGGGCGGGGTCAGGCCATCTTTTCCCCAAAGGATACATTATTCTACAGACACATGGCCCAGAAGCGTGGCGCGTGCACACAAACGCCGTCCTGTTCCTCTCCACTCACTTTGACTGTCACTCTGTCTCACAGTGTCCATCTGCCACAGGGTCCCACCCAGACCCTCGAGAGGCCGGGGTGTGAGGGTTAGGGATAGTGATGCTGAAAATATGAAGCTAATCAAATATTGTGCCAGTATTATATATTATAAGAGATAAATGAATACATCTTATGAGAAAAGTTAACATTACAGATGCTTATTCATGCTTATTATCCTTAGATGCACATAAAGACAGATCTCTTTGACTAGTATGAAAAGTGGTGGTCATCAATGATATGTTTACAAGCTTTGAACTAAACTGCAACTGTGCTTGAACCTAAGTGAATAGCTATACAATATGCAAAAGTAGATCTACTAAAAAAAGTAGAGATACTAGCAACTTCTCTCTGAGTTGAACAATGGGAATCAATTAGGGAATATTAAATGGGCTGTAAACAATTTTTTTTAATGTATAATTAAACATTTGTTTTGCCCCAGTTGAGATGTGTTAAAACAGCTATTCGGATGAAAGAGATATTGCTGTGTGTTATCTAATTATAGAGAGTTTTATTCTCGACGAAGCAGGAAGTGCGCTGTGAGCATACTATGTATGCTTTAATATGGTGTAAACTCTAACTCCGCTAATAAACTCACTGCGGTGTATAATTAGGAAGCTCAGAATGCATTAGGTAAGTGAACAATACTTGGGGATCAGCAAACACTTCAAAATGAAGTAGTTCTGTTTTTCATGTTTTAAGACAGTAAAAATCAACAAAATAGTATTGCAGTTTTGTCCAATTATCACCAAGTTCTCCCTTGCTAATTTACCACCTTGACAAATTATTGGGGTCTGAAAGTTTGCTTTTATTTTATTTATTCATTTTCAGAATTATCCATAAAAGACCCCAATTTGCTAGTCTGCACAAGAGTGAATGCATTACTGTTTGTAAAGAATGCTAGCCTAAACTTTGTTGATATAGATTTTTTTTGTATTGTCCAGCAAAACAGACATGACATCAGCCCAGAAGTAGTCATTTACTCCTGGTGACCAAGCGTCTTCCTGCCTTTCTTAACATGTGCGTCTCCCTTGGGAAAATGAACATACAGTTAATCCAGCTGGTGCCAGCTGGCCTGAGAAGAGTATATAAGACAAGACATTATCTCCCTGATTCTTACTGGTCATCTGGACTTCTGAGGTTAGCCAAGACGAGACAGTGATGAATGCTCTTAAGATGGTTAACATGACAGCAGCAGCAGCAGCAGCAGCAGCAGCAGCCTGCTCAGGCTATTAAACAGATGCACTGTGGGTAAAACACTCTACTCTCGGGCATCTTGAGGCCAAAGCACTTTAGTCTAGAAGTCTCGTGAAACCGTGGTCTATCACAACCCAAGGGGGTAATGCTGCCACCATGCATTCACCAAACCTGCTGTAATAAGAAACATGGGGCATTTAAACTGATAAAGACAGGCTATGTGCTAAGAAGAAGCTGAAGGAGCTGTCTGGAGCTTGTCAGACTTGTAACCATTCATGAGGTCTAATAGATAAATTAGTAAAAACAATAACAGGTGTATAGGTGATCTGTCCACAAGATAATATCAAACGTGTTACACAAAATGTTACCAAATGTGCAATATAATCTTTCTAGCAAGTAATAAGGTCAACTGGAGGAGGAGCAATTGCTTTGGGGTCACTTTTGCAGTCCACTCACTTTGTGTGTGATACTTGACTCACGATCAAGACATGGTTAGCACATTTGAGCACATTTCTACGGAATGCAAAAATACATTCTGATGAGTGCTTCCATGATTATAAATAATAAAATGGGTCAGTTAATTTTTGCAAGTTAAATTAAATTTTAGCCACCTAGCTAAAAAATAACTTCTCCGGCTAGCACGTGGATTAAAAAGGCAATGCTTTCTTGAATAAACACTGTCAAAAAACTAGTGTAACTTAAATAAATCATTACTTAGCCATAGCAAAGACACATGCTCAGGTCTGATCGCTGATGGTGATAAACACATTCCTCTTCCACACATGTGAAACACCAGTCTGTGTATGTACATCTTTTCCAATCATAAAATCTGAAACCTGCCATAGAGTCATGCAGACACGTTAGGCTTTAACCCCTTAAGAGACATAATAAATAACCAACAGTCTTCACGTCATCGACCTTTGCCCCAGAGAGGTGAATTCTGCATGGCCTGTTATTTTACCAGGTCACTCACACAGTTCCTCTCACACATGGTTCAGAGAAACACAGATGAGCTAATGCACCGACCATCGGGTCAAATTATAGTTCCCCAACAGAGTCACTTTGGATTGGAAAAGGCCTATGGGGTTTCTTGACATTTTGGAAACATAAAACTTACAAATGCATGTTTAAATACTTTACTTTATTGACAGAATGGTCGTCAAATGGCAAGGGACCACTTGTGTGTTAAAAGTCATGTATCGTCTTCCGCTTTTCACCACTTGGACGTTACCAAAGGAAATGACTTAAATGTTATAAGGGCAATAGATTTGTTGGTAAGACTTGTTCAACATGAATTATTTATAATGATTTTAGTGTTGTCACAACACTGAAATTTCTTGTTTTCGGAATAGGCTCGATACCAATAGTAAAACAAAATGGGATGTAATTTTCAACACAAAATGAAACCCTGATGAAGACTTTCACAGGCTGAAACGCGTTAAATAAAGAACTTTTATACTTACGTCAGAGTGCCACGGACTGCTCATCTGAGCCCCGTAATTTAAAATTGTATATTTCAGTTTACTGGGGAGGCTTGATTTCATGTCTTCTGACAAAATGATAGTATACTACACTTCTTATACTCTTCTTATTTACCTTCTCTTATACTAGTTCTGATAAAGCTCAAGATCAATCTAACGCCTAGTGTACACTGAGTCCAGTCCGGTCGCGGTCCGGGACCCGCGCGGGTCTCTTGCAGATGCCTGTCACACCAGCTCCGGTTAACTGCGGTCCGTTTTTGACGAAAGCCACGTAGATTCACGTGGTTTCGCGCGAGAGCACTCGTCAAATGACATGAAAGCCGCACCAGACCGCTGCGGCGTCCGGCAAAAATAGACTTCTTGCGGATTCTTTCCGGAGACCCGCGCGGCTGCCGGACCCGCGGCCGCAGAGCTCCGAGGTCGGTGTGACAGGGCGCATTGATTTTAAGCACTTTCTAAGTCTTGCGGGACCCGCACGGGACCCGCACGGGTCCCGAACCGGAGCCGGACCGGAGTCGGTGTGCATCAGGCGTAAAACTGTTCGATAAGGTCAAATGTCCCATTTATGTGTATTGTATTGATACCTCTTCAACTATATATAGTTTCAGGGCTAGTTTTGGAATCGATTAGTATCTGTTTTTTGATACTTCTGAAAACCCTAATTGCTTGACTTTACATAAGTTAGAAAACAAAACAAAAAATGTAAAATTGAACAATAAACACTTGCAATAAGCCACAAATTGGATTGAACCATTCAACCAAGCGTAGTGCCGAGGTTGAGGACACAGCAATATACAGTGTTTAAGCAATTATTGATATTGTAGATACATACGCTTGAATCTTTTGTATAGTCGCACTAAGTTCTATAGCATTCAAACATACAACAGTCAGAAAGATCAGAACGGTTTGTAAATAGCTTAGTTTTAGGATGGCACTGAAAAATTAGAGACAAATGAAGTACTGGGGGATTTGCAATTGCATTTCAAAGGCTTTTGTTGCATTGTGTGGACATAATATATCTACAGACACAGCCTGTTCCTTCCTATTGCCTTGACCCAGACCTGCAGCAGAGTCTGTGTTTGAGGACAAGACGTATCAGGCCAGTTCACAAACTCAGCCTTTTCTGTGTTTTCTGACCATCTGTCATCGCCTCTGTCTCTTCTCAACAATCCCACATACATACAGGCCCAAGTACACAGAGGATTTCCTCCCGACACAAAGACCAGCATGCACTACACCACAGATAAGCTTCGGCCATTGACTGAGAAGCTCATTCCTGTCATTCTTTATTCAATATAAAAGGTGCTGATGTTAGGAGGCTAAATTCAAACTTGCTTGCATTATGTCAGATATTTTCAGAATCAATACGCTGCTTCTACCTTCAATCTTGTAAAGAAATAAAAAATAAAAAACATAACTATAGAGAGGCTGTTTAAGGTGACCATTAGCAGTATGTATTATTCAGTAGTGATGTGCTTACCTTGCCATAGTCAGTGGTGAGGACCAGAGATGAATCATCACAGGAGCTGACCGTAGAGGGGAGCAGCTGCTCTTTGTCCCGCAGCCAGACACGGGCCCCCTGCAAAACAAAGGCACCACGCTACCATTAGCATCTGGACACAAATACAGTAGACTTCAAAGATGGACATTAACATTTGAAAGCATTTTAACCCCCTGCTTATGTCATATTTAATTAAGGAGTGAAAACTCAATAACATGTAATAAAAATGCAACCTTGATTTTATCTAATATGAAAAGTAAAATGTAATGTTGCTAGCATGTTAATTACTGTAGTCAAAGATGCTAAACATCTTTCAAGCTCACAGTATCAGGCTAGTTTTGCATGTTATAGCTGGGTTAGCTACAGTCAATAACTATATTTTTTGTGCTGGAAACTGTTTTGTTTTTTAAGTAAGATTTTACTGTTCCTCCTTTAAAAATCTAAAAATCTAGAATAGCGAGACATAATACAGGATAAAGCTGAACGCTAACAGGAGCTAGATAAACTGTATCTGTCCCCTAATCTGCCATTTGCCATTTCTACTGCAGGTGTGCTAAATGTCCATAAAGATTAGTAATAGAAGAGCCATTTAGAAATAAAAGAGCCATAAAACAACCCAATAAACTGCTCACTACACGCTAAGTTTAGTATATAGTGAACCTCTAGTGAACAAACAAACAAATGAGACTTGGATGGTATTAATACAGAGATAGCTAGCAGTCATCACAGCAGTAAGATTGCCTAAAATTAGGCCTCTCAATCAGGTTTGCTTTCCATTTGCACACTGCTTACAGTCACCCACTATATTTGCTGCGCTGTACCGCACCAAATTGGCAAGGTCATCCTCTTATTAAAGTGTCAGAAATGTTACGCACCAAGCCTGAATTTGGAGGGTGTGTCGCTCTCAAACTACCACTCACGTAGACCTCATTAAACAGCCACACCAAGTTCAGTCTGTTCATTTTGTGCATTAAAATCATCAGGATATTGTTGTTGGTCTATCTATGACTATATAACCACATTCTCAGACATGTTTTGTATCGGCTTAATAACAGAAGCAATAACAGGAATCTCAGGCTGATTGCTCAGACTGACTGTCATTTCCTCAGAGTCAGGGAAAATACAAATATAGCCCTGGCACTCAATGGACACTTGGCTGTTTGCGATTCAAGGGACCTTAATGTTTAATGATAGCTTAACCGCAAATGTGGCGCCTAGCATAGCAAGCTTTTAGAAGGTCAGGAAAGTGACAACAAACCACATTAGCTCAAAGGCTATGTGTGGTATCGAAGTATCGGTTTATCTAATTCAGGGGGTGCACAGAACTTTTACATGTTTTACCCCCGTCCTGTGCCATTTCTTTTTCTTACCGAAGAACGGAAGCATAGCCTACTATCCGTTCCCTATTATTTCCGAGACAATATTTTTGATAATTGCAGGAAATGACTTGTTGTTGCTACACATGTAAATTTCTCAAAGATTATTTATAGAGAGGGCTCATTTGAAGTTGGACTTTCCCTTAATTATGACATAAACAGTCTTTAAAGAAGCTGGTTTACAAGTAAAAGTCAACTACCTGGCATTAATCATGAGGTGGACACAGAAGAGGGATGAGGCAGCAACCAACAAACCAAGAGATCAATATGCATGGATTCCACCACGAAACCCTATACAAGGTCACCACTTTCAGACATCAATCCTCATTAACAATTAACAGCATCCATCCACGTGTCCCATTGGCCGGACTGGGACGTGGAACTCTACATGCGTTCGTAGGCAATGTAGCAAAAACATGTCATTTTCTATATTCCATATATAATTTTTGTCATGACACTTGCAGCTTTAGACTGACAGATCTGACAGCTGATGAACGGCAAAACATGACAAGGTTAATTTTACAACTGCCTATTTGTCTTTACAAGAAAATACAAATCAATATTCTACTGTATCATTTTTACATTTCCCACCACCTTATTGGGCTTTATCTGATAATCTTAAACAGAATTAATTCATCTTAAACTGCTTGAAACTTGAAACTCACTTTTCAAGCGCCTTCCAAGTGTCTTAATTATTCACCGTGATGCGTTTATAAGCTGTGCAGTTTTGCCATCAGGGTAAAGTTACAACAGCGGTAGCTAATAGCGCACTTCCTGTTTCGCCAAGGGTAAAACACGCCTTAATTAGACGCAGACAGCACACAGCAGTCTTATTTTGACCCTAAGAGCTGCTTTTACAAAATATATGTACTGGGGCAAAACAAATTGTATTTTACTTAATTACATGAAAAATATGGGTACAGCCCCTTTAAGCTAAAAATTTGCAGTTGGCCCTGTACTTGAATAGAGCATCGTCTAGTTCAACGACTGGCCATGTGTCTCGAGAGTGTGTCTTTTGCTTTGTCTTTCCATTGCAAAGCTGACTTTTTCTGAAAATGTAACAAAAATCTAATATTGGGAGTTTTAAGTAAGCTTACAGGCAAACAAACCTGATCAATACATGGGGTATAAAAACAGCAGCCATAAAATAGAAAAAGAAAACCATTCACCACTTTGCAAATACGCTGCATTTATATAAGTGTTGTTGGCTGCTCTTTGTAGTCTAGCTCTTTTGTGCGCCAACTGGCCCCTCAGCACCGCCAGCAACTTCACTCATCAGGCTTTTTCCAGGGGTCTAATGGACCACGGCTAAATGTAGCGCTGGGCCCACGGGGGACTGGAGTAGTATAAAGGGGCTGCTCAAATTAAGATGAGGCCGAGGGGAGAGGAAGCGTGCAGCCATCCGATATGTCCCACCTCCTATTGTCTGAAGCCGAAGGTACACAAACATCAGGACTATAACTAACATCAGGACACCAGCGTTTTACTTAAGTGTGGCCTTAAGCCTTTATGTTCAGCGATGTTTTAAAAAGAAGAGAAAAAAAATGTGTGAATGCATGATAAATATAGAATTACAGAATGCAACTTTTATGACAATGTTAAAAAAAAGTAACAATTTGTGTTTGGCACTGGTTTACACAGAAGGTCGACCAAGAAACAAAAGCTGCCTCACGTGAAGGGAAGCCTTTGAGGTCAACTGCAAGATTAATACGGTTTACTGCCTAGATTTTAAGAAGATCAGTTATTCTTATGTAACCGGGAATCACACACAGATTCATCTCGGTCTTCCACCTATTATGCAATTGTGGTTGGGGGCGAAACCAAAACAAGGTAGATTAGCAAACAACTGGGAGCAAGTATATGACACAGAAGCATTGACATAGTATCAGAGAGAGTTGCTGCAAATCGAAACGACACGATTGCAAAAGGTTTTCTGTTGACGGTAGACTTAGTTTGCAGATTACGATACAAATGAGACGTCATGACACCTGCGGTATTTGCATAACTGTTGCATTAGCCAAGAGAATGTCACGTCATAAAAATGAGTCAGCAAAATAAATCAGTTATAAATAGTCGAAGAGCCCTTTGAGAAGGTTCCCGTTTTAGTTTTTTTTGTTTTGGCAATAGACAGGAAGACAAAAAAGTTAATTAAAAAATAGGTAATCGAAACATCTCGGCTTTTAAATAGGACATCTTATCCTTCTCATCCTATCAGGGGTACTCTGTGGTCCTCAACAATATTGCAAGCAATCATAAAACATTTGTGCCGTGACAATAGAGTCTTGAAAAAGTCAAAAAGTCTTTTCATGTGTATCCTGTTTTCAGATTGACGGCTGATGGAGGGAAGAATTGTTTCAGCAACAGATGGTCCATCCAAAACTCCTCCCCCCCGTCACCATCATCTACAAGAGCTTCGTCAGTAAAGTCCAGACAAAAGCAGGCACCTCTGACCAAATTAACCAGGCGTAAATCCAACAAAGGCCAGCTGGGACACACACAGGCACGGGTAACAACTCGCAATGGACACAGGCTTGCAGAGGCATCAAAGTGTTAAATCCTCCTTAATTTAGTTATTTTGCACAAAGCCAAACAAAATTAGAGCTTTAGAGAGTCATGTAAAGCTAAGCATAAATCAAATGTCTACATGTTATTATAGACAAAGGACCTACAAATAATTAATCATTTGTAAGAACTTGTATGTATGTATGTAACCTCTTAATAATTAATCATTTGTAATAATTTTAATGTATGTCCCTAACCTTCTGTCAAAAGTATAGTTAGTTATAGTTATAGATAGTTTTGCACTATAATCAAGTGTGTACTTTCAAATTTATTAAACGAAAAATTTTAAATATTGATATTTGAAAAGTCTGCCTGGTCATTTTTTGGATCAACACCACAGTACAGTGGTATTTATTTTACATTTGCATTGCTTACCCACATTGCCTCAAGGCTGGATTTAATATACGGCATCCTCTATACTGCTGACCAGATGTTTTCACAGCTCCATAAAAAGCAAACGTGTGCAATGACATTTCCAAGTCATTCTGCACTGCGTGTCACTGGGTGCGTGCACTGCTGTAGTTGCTGTGCTATCTAACAATGGTAATTTGAAGCTCTCCAGCAGGCCGCACACCGCCATCCCATCATGCTCTTTGACATGGAAACCACTCCGGACGAATGATGCGGTCCCCGTGTCAGAGTCTTTGGTTACTGCCACTTGTCTAATGCCACCAGACTCGGAGATTGGCTGAACAAGTCTTTAATTTTTAAGCGCATACACTGTACAAGGTGCCACTGTGCCACTCCTTCTCCGCATGGCACGAGTTGGGGGTATCAAATGCATCAAAGGGGACAAAAGGAAAGCTAATTAGCTCGGCCTAGCTCCAACGATTACGAACAAGGCTAATTTCTTGGATCAGAGGGACTTTATGAAGCGGTGAGTGAACGGGTGCCCAGTCAACAGCAGTGACAAGCAAACGATGGCGACTTTGGTCCAAGACATAAGGCGCTTCTGGATTCCTGACAAAATGGAAGAGACTAAATCAATTAGAAGCCAACACAGAATCCAAGGAAACTCTAGCTTTTCTTTCACTAACTAATTCTTCATTTGCTTAATTATCTGCTACCATTTCCTCAGCCCCGTTTTCCCTTTCAGCATATTGTATTGCCTACTTGCCCCTGATTAACCTTCACATGCCAAGACATACTCCATTATCATAAGAATTGAGAGAGGCTTAAGGTCTCGACACAAACCTTTCATGACCCTTAAATGCGGTCCGACAGATGTGCAATTTCAATAGTCTTCTCCACTCACTTTTACCCAATTTAATAAGGTCACAATGTCCCATGTGACCAGTAAAGGAGTGTGATAGCCTTATGGCAAGATTATGTAAGCCTGGAACCGAAACATGTTCAAAAAGTAACAATGGACAAATTCATTAGTCTCCAAGGGGGAAAAAGCCAAATACAGGGATTGTACATAAATCTCTGGTGAGTGAAAAGAGGTGAAATCCGTATAGTAGCTGATGAGATTAAATGGAATGTTGACCGTGGATGGGATGGGAATCTGGGCAAAGATCCCTGTGTGGCTTATAGGCCAAGTTGATTAGTGGGGCAAGTGCTGGGTTACGGTTGATCTAATGACAAACAAGAGGAAATGAATGAATGAAATAGAAAAATTATGTGTAAGAAATATTTGTGTCAGGGGTCAGTGGTAAAGCGGCTAGAGCCCTTGCCTCCCAATAAGGAAATCGTGGCTTCGAATCCTGGACCAGACCAACATCACACCATCTCTCACCGGCAGACTCTAAATTACCCGTAGTGAATGAATGTGAATGTAAGAGTGAATGGTTTTCTGTCCATGTTAACCCTGCAACGAGTTGGCAACTGTAGGCAAGGCAAGATTATTTGTAGAGCACAAAATCGTCCACAAGGCAATTCAAAGTGCTTTACATAACAGAATAAGATTGCATTAAAATCATAAGGCCCAAAATCAATGGGATCAGCTTCAGTCACCCATAAGCAGTAGGAAAAAAATTTATGAAATATTTGTGTTGTGAAATTTTAGTATTGATACTACAACTACTTTTTTACTATGCTACCAACAGCCTTACCACTACTACTATCAAATGTACAAGGGATGATGACCGTATTTAAAGGGGCGATATGTAGTTTGGTGGTGAAGGGTATGAAACATTCTATCCTCCTGGAGATGGACCAACTTTTTGGATAAATTAAAAATAGAGTTCTATTCTGTGGAACTTTCAAGGTAATGCAAAACAATTTTATGAGAAAATCAGCTGACTGACCCTCAATTAGAAAAATTACAACAAAAATTCCACCTTTAACATAGTTTCGGCATAAAAGATCAGACTGCAAAAAAATATTCTTTTTAAATGTTTGCATTTACATTTTATTTTTGTGTAGAGTTTAATACTATTTAACTCTTTATAGCCAACAATGTCCAGAGTGAAGAAAAAGTGCACATCTGACAACTTGTTAGGCTTTGACTTGTCAACTGATGGGTGGATTGATACCAAATTATCGATATAATACTGACAAGGTATGGAAAAGTATTGAGTCTCAAAATATATATTGTTTTTATTCTGTTTTAAATTATTATAATCTATATTTAGTTTTTAGTTCAGTTGAAGCAAAGGGTGGAGTGAAGATTTTTGGTTGTCCAAATGATGTCTTTTGTTCTACAGCCTTAATGCCTCCTTTGCCTTGTTATGACAGGACACATGGTGCTACGTTAGCACAGCATGAGGTAAGGCTTATGGGTGCTTGTATTTGTAACCAAGAGCAGGCATCACATGATTAAAGGCCACCGTCAACATCTGTGCTGGAAGACGTATGAATAAATGATAGGGGGAGCAGCTGATCAGAAATTAGCTAATGGAGAGGGAGGAGCCCCGTGGGGAGATACAGGGCTTCCCCCGGTCTGTCAGCGGGGGAAGAGGGTCAAGAGGGTAAAAAATGGGAGAAGGGTGAAGAGGTAGTTCATTAATTGTTCTTGACTCCAGACTCTAACTGTTTGAACCCCTGCAGAGAAGGCTATAAACAGATTTAGTATGGGACAGCCCTGCAGGCACAAGCGCCGTCGCTAATACCAGGAGACATCCCGACATGTGCTTCGATGACTGAAAGATGTCACGCTTAATTTCCATACTTAAAGACCAGCTCTGTTGAGGACAGAGCCTAAATAAAGACAACTTTGTCAAATGGAAATAAGTTATTAACAGCCAAACTTGAGTCTCATCAGTAATAAAGTTTTGTGGTGAATTCTAATATATAGAGCCAGCATTGACAACATATTCACATTAACATGATTGGGATGCCAGCCCCACCTTCTTCAACACATGTAGTTATCTGCTGTGGTGCAAACGAGTCCATTGAAGAGAATTTGCATGTCTTCAAGAGCACAATGGAGGCCGATAAATGCTCGCTGCAGATGTCTGGCACACAATCTTGTTACGTTTAAGAGCAATTCCGATGTTGAATGAAGGCACGGATTTTGATATGTTATGTTAACAATTATTGAATGGGGCAAAAAGAGCCAAAATTATACAGCCTCTATGATTGGATTTCTTGGAAGAACGTTTTATTTATTGACATAGCCATCTGTCACTCCTGATTCTGGGTATGGGTCATCAGCATACCTGACCCCTCTGTAAGGGATGGGAGGAGACACAATTCCCACAAGATGAGACACAAGATTAGGTCCCTGAGAACAAGACAAGACTTTGACTAAATTTACAATTACCGGTAAGAAATTGGGTGGTCAGGTCACAATTTTTGCTTATTTATTCATATTTCTGTAATTGTAGCACTGTTTTTTTTAATCAACGCCTTCTCAAGAGGTCTAACCATTTTCTGTCCGTGCCAAATGTAAACATAAGAAAAAGATAAAACAAAGCATCATTTTCCACATTTGTGCACAATTTTGTGGCAGTTTTATCTTGCAGTATCTTGTAGCAGTAGATCTCGTCCCATCTTTACTCTGTACTGAAGTGAGAAGCAAGATAAGAGCATCTAGAATCCAGGTATTTGAGGAATGCATCTCCATTAGGCAAGCGTCACTGAGACGTGTGGTATATCTGGAGCACTGTAGTCTAGTTGGGGAGTGTGGAGCCATTAGCAAGAGGCCTATGAGCTTGGCTTTGACCTTTGAACCACTGGAACAGAAGTCATTTTTAATAACCATCAACAACTCCTAATAAAGCCCAAAAATAGTCTCCACCTCTAACTTTTCCAGGATTGACAGCCTGGAGTGAAGAATAGGTATATTTAGTCATGAGGTCATTGGTCAAGACAAGGAGACAAATGTAATGACTATACGAAACCCTTGTGTCAAATAGGTTGGTGTAATCCCTCATTGATCAAGGAGTGTTCCATAATAACAATTTATACCTCCATAAAGGCAGGAATTTAGAACCGAAACTACCACTTAAAGGTTGTTTTGTTTTCTACCTGAGAACATCGTCACATGCAACTTTCCCACAACATTTTGCAAATCTGAAGCCAGAGGATTCTTGCCGCCAATGGCACGACATCGTAGCTTTGTGTTTGATACAGCGTGGCTTAAAGTTCAATAAGACAGGTATTACATTATGATCTTGTGTGGATGACTAATATTTCTGTGGGATTGTGGCTGTATTAAATGACTCTGAAGGATTGTGGCTGTGAATGGGGAAGATAAACAAGAGTAGAATAGTAAAAATATGATACATTCTTGCGTTGGTAGGTGTTGGCTGCCCTCTGGTTCAACAAAGTGAACTCTGTATTGCATTAGGGAATTTAATAGGGCGGTACAGGTCATGATGTTGGTAGGTAATCAAGTTTTTAGCACCAAAATCTGCCATGAAGAGATGCTAATACGCTATGACTGCCAAAGGTAAGTAAATAAATAATCCTGTGTTGACAAGACGACAAACCAGTTACTCAGCTGCAGTAACTAAATTAACAAATTAAGTGTAAATCCTTTTCCAGCATTAATTTTACAACTGTGAATTCAAGTCCAGCTCAAAATAGATGGCATGTCACTTAACCAATTAGCACTTCATACTTAAATGAAAGTTAAACATCAACAAGTCAAAGACAAATGTCCCGTTATTGACACGCTGTATCACAGACTAACATGGGGTGGGAGCAGTAATCACAGGTTAGCTGATATTAAACTGCCAGACCTGAGGATTTGAAGCACAGTCTTAACTCTGTGTGTCAGGTAGGGCAGGGGAGGTGAAGGCCGGCTGACCTCTGGAGCGTTAGGTTAACCACGCTTTCATTTTCTCTGCTGCGTATTATTATAGCGGGATTGGCTGTGATTGTGGCGCTCAGGTCTGTCCTAAAAAAGATAACGATTTCAAAGCAAACAGCAGCAATATTTTTTCTTTTTTATTGCATCTTGTTGAAAGAAGAGTCCTACAAGTTTTGATCAAGTTAGAAGTGCAACGTTTGGTGTCCCTGATCCAACAAGCAATGAAGCATAACATACTTGTCAAAGGATAATGGCTGATGATAACATTAGACAGTAGGCTGTAAACCTTTAGTCGTTTAGTCAATTAATCAGTCAATGTTGTCTTAATCGACTTACATTTTTATTAGTCAACTAACTATTTTATTAAATATTTAAAGGATTTATATGGCAAAAACAAGAAGATATGGAGTGAGTTTGCTGAAGATTTTGGAGTCCAACATATAAATACACAGTATCCTTGTACTTATCTGTAAAAATAGTTGTTTTTGCATGAATTTTTGTGCAGTTGTGGTCTTTTCAATGCAGTTTGGCTTAGATACATGGAAATAGTTTTTAGTATAGTTTTAATATAGTTTTGATGTGTTTTTGCCGCTTCCCCTTTCAGTCGATTAATCGGTCGATAGGTCTTTAGTCCACCAAGAATTTCTTTAGTTGACTACAGCCCTATTAGACAGATAAACTGTTAGTAATTGGAAAGTCAGAATTTGCAGCTATAACATTATTTAAAAATTACAAAAAGATCAGCACTACAAGTTAGAGTTACATTATTTGAGGCCCTGCGTGTGAGCAAACATTTAAAGGTCTTCTGTGCGGAGATAAAACAATGCAACATGTTTGGGTTAAAGTCAACAGCATGTTGTCAGCAGGAGGTTATCACAGCACGCCTGCCCCATCCAGGTGATGGGCTCGAGCTGATAGACAGGAATCAGCTTTCACGGAGACACCAGAAATGTAAACACAGACTGCAAGGGGTAAAACAATCAGATGTTTATCCACGTGTAAACTTGCTAACGACGTTACAGAAAAAAAAAAAATATATATATATATATATATATATATATATATATATTTTTTTTTTTTTTTTTTGTGTCAGCCCTGTGACGAGTTGACCACTGTCCAGGGTGTACCCCGCCTAAGGCCCAAAGTCACTGGGGTAGGCTCCAGTCACCCGCGACCCCTAATGGGAACAAGCTGTAGAAAATGAATGTATTAATATATATGTTTACAAAATAACACTGTACAACTACTTGTTTTACATCCCACTAAAATACATTATCTATCTAAAATTGATTTGTGGGCCTTGCTATTGATTTTAAAACTGTTATCGGCGAATATCGGCTATTAGTAGCAACAGCATGAAAAAAGTTTTGTATCGGCTTCAAACAATCCATATCAACCTATTCCTACAAATACAGTTGATTGTTTGGCTGTCGTGATTGATGTCAAGAATTTAGAAAATTCTAATAAGCCGTCTTTACAAACTGTAGCATTCACATTGCAAACAACAGTGTTTGTAATGCCAATGTTAGCTTTGCAATCAAAATTTAGAAAGAAGGCACAATGAACACTACAAGGTAAGAGAAACAGGCCTTCACTTTTTAAATGCTGCCATTATGACAGTCGTGGGTGATATTTGCATGTTTTGGTAATGTTTTCTAGTTTCGTGGAGATTGCAGATCACTTGAGTAAACTACAACCAAACAATCCAAAACTGTGCCACAACTCTTGGCATGTGCCTGATTACAATCCAAGTTTATCATTGTGATCTGTTGTTGGTACTGCATCCCTCATAATACCAGGAATCTGTGTCATTAGCAAAGGATTATCCATGCTCTTGGGTCTGTGGTCAGACAATGCCTGCTGTTAATTAGTGCCAGCATACTGTACTCATGACAGATTAAGCCACCCCCTGGTTTTAGTCACACTGTGGCTAGTCTGCTGACACATACAAACTATAAAATACAACTTTAATTTGCAGTTTTTGCACACTAAACTTCAAACCTCAGATCTTAAGAAGTTTACGGAAACCCCCTGTAGGACTTCAGAAACAGTTCATTGAGCCAGCCGTTTAAACAATATCCGAAGGTGGTCCGCTGAGGGCTGTTAGGCATTTTTGTATGCTTCCTTCCTTATTCCGCCAACCTAAATTTACTTCCTGGCCTTCTTCCTTAGTCCATCAATGGCCTGTAGCTGGAAGTGGAGTCTCAGATGTCTCCTCTGTTAATTTAAAGAGGCAGCTGGCGGAAATGACAACTGTGTTACAGAAGAAAGAGAGAAATAGTCCACCTTTCTCACGTTACACTTTGACGGGGCATGCCGACGACACGGTCCGGCTTCAAACACCCGGGCTGCAAGGGATGCTGGGAGAATCATGTGGTATTGGTGATGATGGCGTGAAACCTAAGCAATGTTAGACAGCTATACAATGCATGTCCGTGGCTGGGAATTTGAAGGGTCACTGCGGAGAATGCGGAATTCCCACTGTCAAAATATATCAGGGAGGGTGCAATGTAAAGCTTTCTAAGTATGGACTTAGCAGCTATGTAGAGTGACTTTAGAGTCGATGGCAGCTGTTACAGTAAAGAATTACTAAGTTTAGAAATGCACACTGTAAGTACATTTTCAAAGGCTGCAGAAGTATTTCTACAACACGAGTAATGTGATAATGCCTCCTTCAATTAGGGCAGTAATTGGCAGCACGATTGTTCATATTCAGAGATCACGACATATTGATCTGGTTGACTGTTATAAATTCTATCAATTTTTTAACTGTTGTTATCCTTTTCTGACCTAGACAATTCATTTTTGGACATGGACGGCATTGACTACCATATTAAGTGACCAGAAGAGGGTTAAGTTCTTATATTTGTAATCAAACTGAGAATTTGCTGAAACCTGTTTCCACAAGTAAACTTTTAAGAACTCCTATTAGTCATTTGTCCCACCCTACAGAGGATGGACTGGGCGTGGAGTGAAGACGGCTGTGCAGAAGGTTTTATGGCGTGGTGCTGTCAGCTCCCGAAAGGAAAGATTGCACTGACGGACAGGATGGGATTTCAGGATAAACCCCTGAGCACACCCTTGTACTATCTGCCCTCATGTTCCTCACACAAGCTCCATAATTCTCTTAGGTTAACATTGACCCTGACATGTAAGGCAAAGATGGTGGGCAACACAACAAGCAAGACAGACATGAACGAAGCTTTAAGTACTGGTGCAATTATCTCCTCTAAGTTTAATCCAGCCCTTACTTTCAGTCCAGAACTCCTCATTAATTAAATCCACACTAGGCAGAGAAGTTGACTCGGGACCAAACCTTAACTTTCTCCAGGCAACATTAGGACAAATGTCTGTTTTTGGTGTATTGTTACATGATTATTACAAAATGTGCAAATTAGTTAAGTGCACATAATTTCAGTGCACTTGGCTGTAGTTGACTTGAAGGCCGTCAACCATCTGTTTGACAAGTCACAAGAGGAATGGCAAACAGTATTGATTGCAGGGTTAATGTTATAAATAATTGATTGCAATAAATTGTCTAGTGTTCTTCCTGGGGCTATATATTACCTTGCCATCGCAGTAACATGATATCATATTTTTATGCATTGCTGAATCTAATATAATCATTTTACAATTTTAAAAAATCCATTAATTTATAATCCATTAAACTGGTTTAAGCTGAGAAAGGTGACTGCGTTTTATGAGTGAGTTTGACTCAGATGAGGATGACACATCTACCTATAGCCCCTTGTAGTCACAGCTGACTGGCTAAATGTAAACTGTCTACTGTGAGGCAGATGACACATCCTGTTAATCAGAAAGCATTGCCTGGGCTGGAACCATGCAGTTTATGATGAGAGTCTCCAACAGAGTGGCACATTGGAGGATACATAAATTATGAGTTAACTAATGGGTCCCACTGCTTTTTACTGAGAGATAGACAAATATCTTGTCTTCTAAGTTTAACTTAAAGTCTAATCGACCCTTCAACTTATGTTAAGATTAGTGTGGCTTTGCTCATTTGATATCAAGAAACATATACATACATATACTACATATACTGAAATGGAGATAAGTTTAGGAATACATGTCTATAAGGATGCACTTTTTGGCTAACAGTGGGCAGCCACTCACCCCGACATGAAAACAAAACAAAGAGCACGTCGCTCCTAAAATGAGCGAGGATCAGATTCTTTCAAATGTGGTAAAAGGGAAACAAGTGAGATTCTCAATTAACGTAGGGACAGTGCAACTTACTTCTAAAAAGAAAGTATCCATAGTAAACCGGGTCTTCTCGTCTTTGTAGTCGGAGTTTAGGGGAGCACCGCGGCGGAGGAGAGGAAACCGTAGTCCTGAATGATTTCCATCCGTCTTTGTGGCAGGGAAAGTTCCGCTCTTTGTGAAGTTTTAGCAAAAAACTAGCAGTAAGCAAAAGTCATTATACAGTCCAGCGCTATCACTTGTAATCACTTGTAAGAAGAGCCGATTCTGCGCTGATTCTCTCCTGATGCTCCGCGGCGCTGGGTGCTACTGTCTGGCTCATTGAATGGAGCTCACCGGCGCATTATGCACAGGGGCGGGGCCTGGAGGTCCCACAGCCCCGTGGCATACGCCCTCTTTGTCCCGACCACAAAGACTCTAATGATCTGGCCATTAAAAAGCCCGGCTATGTTTTCCCTGAGCTCAGCCACTCATTTGTACTTCAATGGTATAATAATAATGCCACATTTTACACGGTATAAAATATTAGTTTTCACCAGCACCAGCGGAGAGAAAAGAGGATGATCACCAACTCATCTCAGGCTTAAATAAAGCTAGATATGCCTTCCTTGTTGTGTAATTATGCTAAATCCTCACATATCTATGGTGATGAATATATTGGGTAAAGGTCTTCTAATAACACTGATTTAAAGGGGACATGTAAATATTTAAACGTTGATGAGATTTTGGCCTTGTTGGCAAAGAAATTTCCTCATCATTTGTTGCGTTTTGATTCATGCATGTTTGAGTAATCCTGCATTTGGGGCTTCAGTGCTCAGAATATTCTACATGCGTCCGAGTGACACATGTAGGGTTAAAAAATGTCACTAGCCACTTTTCAAAAATAAAAACACGTAAATGACAATCCGCTGCTTGCTATGGTGAAATGCCACTGCTTATCGGTTCTGCAGCTTTGAACAGGAAGTCAATGGACCTGTTTTGATTACTAAGCTGTTTTAGATCAATACTGTGATTACAACGAACAAAATATAAAATGAGGATCTACTTATGTTATAGTTCAATACTAAGTACCTAGAAAAAGCATAATATAGCTACTCTAATCGTTGTTTGCTTTAAAGGGCCTGTACCTGATTTCGAACCATTACTCAGGAACATGTTTTAACTGTTAGCTCCTCTCACTTTTTTTTGCCAGACTGATATATTAGACCAACACCTTGAAAATGTGCCATGACAGCGACTCAAGTGTCTGGAATAGTGTCAGACAGTTATTTTCCCATGATTTTCTGTGAACAATGAGTCTGATTAGACGAAAAGAGGTGACCCTGTCAATAGCTTCTTTATCTGCTGACACTCAACAGAATACTTGGTAAAATGCGTAGAATACATATAAGGGACTTAATTTATTTTGCTGCTTCTACCATGTATTGTATGATATAAAGAACATTTATCTTGACTAGAATAAATTTAAATCAGGTACAGGCCCTTTAATTGTTATAAAAGTAAACTAATACTGCTGGATTTGCACCAGAAATAGACAGGTGCCTGAACAAATAGTCCCTTCTTTTTCAGGGTTGCATGCCATTCTAATTTTATCACTTTTGGGACAATTATTACCTAAAGTCTAAGCCACTATTCCTACCCCCCAGTCAGCTGTGCTCTAATCACGCAATAGAAACCCAGCTCAGCACTAAAATAACATTTATGTACAGCGCTGTATTTTATTTGCTTAGGGATGACCGCTTTATCCAACTAATCTGGACATATAGGCCTATAATCTTCTCCTGCCTGGTCCACGAAACTCATCCTCACCCAGTCATGCCCCGCCGTACCAACAGACACAAGTTAATCTATACTTAATCATTGAGTCGCACAAACAGTGTGTCATGTCTGTTATGTAATGTGTTGACTATGAGGCGGTCAATACTACTTTAGTTTGCAGGCATTGTTTTGTTTGTGTGTGTGTGTGTGTGTGTGTGGCTCATTTATTCCCATGGATCGTCAACAAGCCTGGATGTTGATGCCAATTTCTTATTAGGTCCATGGTTGTAAAGGCTAATAATGTAGACTGAAAGTTACACTAACAACTGAATTCTTGTTTTCACAGGGAAGAGGAGCACTGGACAACATAAGGAGACACCTGCAACGTCATATATCAGGGTTAGAGCAGGGTAAAGAATGCCGTTACATCAAGATGAAAACAAGTTTCTCTTTGCACCCATCCGTCTCTTTCAGGTCAGTTTCATGGAGAGCAAGGAAATGCCTGTCTGTTGTGTAGATAAATGTCATTCATGCCTAAGATTTTAAAAGTATGTGCTGTTAAGACAAGGTTATAGCATGTCTCCGACATGTAAACAACTGGTAACAAAAATCAGATACTAATTAATTATAAAATTGGGCACCACTTTATAATAACTATTTCTTTTTTTGTCTTATGAAAGCATGAACAAAGACTTAATTCAATGAACATATAGTTTATTAAGCATGATTCAGGATTATTAACTACTTAATTAAGTTTTAGGTTGGGGTTGGGGTTAGGAATTGGGTTAGGAATTGGGTTAGAATATTAATTAAATAGATACTAAACCCAAATCATTCTTAATAAACAATTTGTTCACTATGAATTGAGTTTTTGTTCATGCTTTACTGAGGCCGGAATAAGTATAATTATTATAAAGTGTTACCTAAAGATGGTTTTGAAACTAGATACTCATTTGAATGAGTTTCGATACTTAAAAAATTGAATTAACAGGACTACATTTTGACTTTTCCAGAACAGTTTTAGAATAATCTTGAGCTTTGTCAGAACAGATTACATTGTTTAATAAAGACAATACGTTTTTGTATTGAACATTTTGTGGTATCAAAAATCAGAATCAATAATCTAGTATATTCCTTAAATAAATCGAGTTTGAAATTTTAGTATCGTGACAACAATAAAATGTAAGAATCCAGCGCGACATGAGGAATTAGATACAGCCCATAGAGGATGGATGGGAACAAAAGGGATTTTGTGATTGGCTAACATTACCTCAGGCCAAATTGGACCAGGTCATGTCAAGGACCTTTTGTAGCTCATTCTGGAATTATGGATATTACGTCTGTATCTAGAATGCCTGACAGCGGTGTTATTGAACAGGGACGAACTAAACTCAATATATCATTATGTTAAAATGGGGTGCATGAATTTGTTTTCTTTTGTAGATAAGGCACACTAAAATCAGAATAAGCATTAAAAGCCTTCAGATCCATTTATAAAAGATTTATTTCAAAGATTTCAGGGATAACTGGACCTTATGGCCGAACCTTCATGATTCAATTTGTAATGAGCGCTTGTTGCAGGCAGTGTCACATAAATCTCTATATGGCCAATGACACATCCCATTGCTCCATTGATTTAATAATGGCAGATGCACAAACACCAAGATAGCAGGCATTACGGACACCTCTGTCAAAATGATGGCAGACCAATATCCTGAAGGCCGTAATGACAGCTTCAGTTACATTATGCGTTGGGCCTAAATGTTATTAGGAACAATCGTGCAGGGTCACACAAGAAATCTTTACATATTGATTGGAGTTCTTAGCGTCTTTGCACTAACTTATTGACACCTGTACATTTACAGTAATAGTGTTATTATGTCTGCCATAAAAAAATACAATTAGTAAATGTTTAAAGTCCATATTATGGTTAGACTTTAGTGAACCTGATTACATTTAATATCTTACAAAACATTTTGCCTGTTTGTCCCCAGTTCCTGGTTGAACATGGGCAGAAAATATGACATAGGAAGAGGTAATTCCACAACTCTTACCTGACAACCATTTGAAAACAAGGCCCAAACAATATAAATTACACAATATTTATGATCTGACAAATAATATTACCTGATAACACCTTTATTTTGTTGAATAACTGTTTAAACTGTCAAAAAATGTTTTAGTTGAGCGTTAACTCTCTATTTTCAATGACACGTCGCTTTTGATGACATAGGCAGAGGGATACCATTTTCTTCTTGTAATTTAAAAGTTTTATTTTTCAAAATAATTCTTCACAAACTGGAACAAAACTATGATAAATATTTACTACAAGCGCCCTCCTCCAAACTAAGTAATGATTATAAAAACATGAGAACTTGTCATAACTTTAACTAGAGAATCGGTATCATATTTTTAATTAGTATAATGATGCACACGTTGTAAGCTTGAATTTGCATCTTTCACCAATTCATTCAGGCTGATGCAAGTATGGAGCCAGCCAGAGCAGCTAAACAGAACATTTTTGGCACTAATCAGAGAGCGGTGGCTATGACAGTAACAACTGTGGAAAATGCTTACAAATCCTAACCTTAGTCAAAGAAATAGTTTTATTACAACTTTTGCGAGTCCAGTGAGGTTCATTTTGTCTTCCATTGTTTTCTTTATGTTTTTTCACACATTTTTTCACAACCAGAGTTAGTTGTGTTTTGACTATGAAAAATAGGTTTTAAAAAGTAAGTAGTTTAGTTCATTTGTATAGCCCTTCTCACAGACATAGGTCACAAATTGCTTCACAGTGGCATAAAAATAATACAATATGAAACACTTTTTGCTCGGTTTACTGGGTTGATTTAGCCCTATTTTTCTCAGCAATAAAATACATTTAATTTGCCTTGTTGTTGGGGTTTTGGTGACCCCTGAGCAAGAGCTTCCATCACACATCGTTAGGTATAATCACACTTACTAAAACACTGATTTGTCATCTGTAGAAAATATAATCGCGCTTTCCAGTCTGTGAAATATTGTAAATGACTTATGGTTCTTTTCTAAACCTCTGTGATTTGTTTTCCAGCTTTTGAAGGAATGTTGTACTCTTTGGGGCAAGGGAGAAGAACGAGAGGAAGCCATTTATCAGCATGATGCCTGATCGGTCATCAGCTGTTAGAGACCTCCCTGCACCAGTGATGCAGAAGATGTCTCCCACCGCAAACATCCATTTAGTATGTTCTCGCCCAGACGCATTGTGAGTGTACCTCCCTTAAAGCTTAAGTATGAGGGCCGGCTCACACTTCCCATGCTCCCACACAACTTCCTGTTTGTTTATAGAGGTTTATGTCCACATTCTCCCACAGTCAAATCTATCTGCTTCGTGACCCGCTGTAAGTAACCAGGGAAGATGATGCCAAGAATGTCAATGAAATTAGTTTGAAAATACCCTGGATTTTTGCCATTCTATTGAGAAGAACTTGTTTATTGTTTGTGAGAATGGTTTTCCTGTAGCCCTGTAATACTGAGCTCGGTATTTGTGAATCATAGTCCACTCAGCAGCCTATGAAAACAGAGAGGACACATTCTTCCCCCTGTCTTGACCTCAGGAATGATATAGATGTAGCTAAATGGACGTCTGCCATGTTTTTCCTAGCGGTTCTTCAAGATCAGTCACAGGCGGTTAGTGTTTATTGTTTGGATTAGAGCCGCAATGATTAATCGAAATAATCGTGACAAGCCAACTATGTAAAAACAAAAAACAAACAAAACAAAAAAAACTTAATCATGATTTGCTAATTGTTATTGTTATAGACAGAAGACAGCAACATTATTCAATCAAAATGTGTTAATCATGATTTGCTAATTGCTATTGTTATAGACAGACAGAAGACAGTAACATTATTCAATCAAAATGTCAAAAACAACAACAATATTTTTCAAATATCTAAGCCGTTCAGTCACCATATTTCACCATATTTTTAATTTGGTTAAAATGTGTTTTAAAATATAAATGTACAATTCCGCCTCTTGGCATATGTAACATTTTGAGGACTCTTTCCTATACAAGAAGAATAAAATTAGCATTAATCTCTATGGCAACGGTCCTAATTTCTCATCATTCTGAAAAACATGGATAGAAAAAAATCGATTGACCATGACGACTATTAAAACAATGGTTAGTTGTACCCATTTAAATACCTTTTACAAAAATACCACAGTTCAATAATCAGGGCCATTTGCAGAAGATTAGAAGGTTAGGTATCTTTTATATCAACTGCATAACTGAAAATCAATATTTGAATATAGAATGTCAAATGTTACTTATTTCAACAAAGTCAGTCCGACAGAGAAAAATTCCAGGATGGAAATCTTGCTATTGCTATCCTTTCAGTAGTGCTATTACAGTTCACCATCAAATTGTCATGCACCTGTATTTTGACTTCATGTGAACATAAAAAAGTCATGTGATTGAGTCCTGACTTTGATAATATTGTCATTTTCCACAGTGTAAATGAGTGTTTGTCTTTGCCACCACACCTGCCAGCAGCAGAAACAACAAAGAGGTCTTGTACTGGGGGCGGTGATGGTCCAATCAAATTACAGACTCAGGGAGGATGACTTCATTGGCGTCGCCTGGCCCTGGGGTCAGCAGCACCCTCCTGTTTCTCTCATGTCATTCCTCGAAGACCTCTCCAATTACCCTAAGAGCGTTATTATAGCTTCAGACTTCGGAGTGATTGCTTACATCTAGCCATGATTTACATAAGCAGGTACTAAAATGAAATCTTAAATCTTACTGTCCGGTTTTCTCTTCAAATGCCCTGACAAGGCTTTAAAGTAATTTTTCTAAAAACAAAATAAATAATAGGGCTGAACGATTATGGAAAAATAATTTATAGTTTATAGTTATAGTTTATCTTCAAAGCAACTTTCACAAATCACATCCATACTATCCAAACCTACTCATACATTACAAACAAAAAAAAAACATTCAAAATAGTGCAGCTCAAGAAAAAAAAGCAAGGAAAAAGAAACTAAACAAAATAAATGAAAAACAACATAGGCCTCGAACCGCTTTTACAGTAAAACCAAACAGAAAAAAACAAATTATGACTTAAAAATCGAGAGGACAAATTTCTGACAAGTATTGCGATCACGACAATTACTTCATGTTTTACACGGACAATTTTACCCAGAGTTCATATTTTTAACATTTGAAAAGGCAAACCTGAACTAGTGAAGTAGTATTATCAACTGTTTGTAGAGGTCAAAACTTACAGGGTTACCAGGTTTAAGACAGCAGAAAACGAAAATAAAATGATTTTGCTTAAGTAATTGCAGTCAGTTGTTCAACAATGACTATTAAAATTACAATTAAGATTTGATTGCGATACATCTTGCAGCCCTAATTCATATTGGTTACACTGAAACAGAATTATGTTTGTTTGGACCTATTTAGACTGCTCCAACAAAAGTCTACATATTTTAAAAGATCAAAATAACTCTGAGAGGTTTGATATTACCTTGCTAGAATGAAAAAACATTCAGGCTCAGGCTAACTCACTTTCTATGCGCACTTTAGAATACAGTGCAATTCACAGTGCATTAGTAACTCATTTGTTTTTGTGGTTTGGACATCCATTTTCTCCAGAGGTCGTAGGGGTCAACACTGCCTTGGATACAGTCGAAGCTCTCCACCAGCACTATCGCGTTTATAACCAAATTACAAGATGCCGTTGCTTCCTGTCATTCCCCAGGACAATTACGGGTCCAACAGAGGGCTAATGAGCCACAGGGCCAGGGCATTTGCTCCTATATCTGGGATAGGCATCAGGAGCCATTAGCACTAAATCAGATCCCTCAGAATGGAGTGTAATGAGTAAAGAAAGCAGAGTGGAAAATTTGATTAAAAGTGGTATCAGAAACAAAGCATATGTCATTGCTGCTTACCACAGTAAAAGTAAGAAACGTTTTCAAAATACAAGGAGTAGAAGACCTATGTTTGTGGTAGTTCCATCTAAGGTTAGAGCTCCATCTAGTGCCCATTTAAGTGCACTTGGTTTCCTTCTGTCAGATCGTACATCCAATAAATTTTACCTGAAATGAAATGACAAAGAGTTTCAAAATTCCAAATCTATGAAATTGCCTTAAAGGGAACATTTAACGTAAATCAACATTAATGAGCTTTTAACCTTTTGTTAACAGTTTTTCCTCTTTCTTATTAGTTTACTCAAAGTTGTTTTAATTGATTCCTTCTTGTGTTGTCCTGCAGTCTAGGCTTGAATGCTCTGAAAATAGCTGTTTTAAGCCCATCATCCCTGGACTCAGTAAAGATTTTTTTTTTATAAAAATGTCACGCAGATACTAAAAACACAAAAATGACAATTCACTGCTTGATGCACTGAAATTTCACTGTGACGAGGCGGGGCTTATCAGTTCTGCACTTTTGAACAGGAAGTCTATGATCATATGATCATGTTTTTATTATTAAGATGGATTACAATGACAAAAAAACCAAAACAAAAAAACAAAAAAACAAAAAAACAAAAAACAAAAAGCTACTTATCTTACATTACAATGCATCGGAGAAAAAAAAGCATAATATGTTTCAATTGTTATGTTGTGATTTAAATGGCAAAAATAATGTCGGTGTACATACCGTGGGTGACGGTGGACTTTAGGACCCAGCGGAACACAAGCTGGAATCACATGACAGCATTTTGTATAGCTGCCCATAGTTCTATGTAGCTGCCGCACTTCTCTGGTCAGATGTTGTTTCCAGTCACAAACATGTAGGACCAAATCTAAAGTGACTCAAAATTATGGAAGTGGCATAGGTCCAGAGGTCACAAGAAGGCACGGGACATGGCTGCGGGTGCCTTACTATTTGTGGCGTTCAATTTGGCCTTTTTAGGTGTCAATGGAAACTTGGTAAGAAATTTAAACTTTGTAGTTAGAAGGAAGCTGTAAGGGAATAAGCTGGATACAGTTTATTCCCTCACAGGCTATTGTTTATACAGTATAGTTAAGCCTGTAGTAAACAGTGAATGCAGCCTTTGTCTTTTGTAATATGGACTTCATTCATTAATGAAGCCATGTTTGTTTCATGTTTTGGTTGTGTTGTTTCAGGACTCAAAAAGGTCTTTCTCTATTGACTACAATAACAACTGTTTTCTAAAAGATGGAAAGACTTTCCAGTACATCTCAGGCAGCATCCACTACTCCAGGATCCCCAGGGCCTACTGGAGGGACCGGCTTTTGAAAATGTACATGACTGGACTCAATACCATCCAAGTGTAAGCTCTATTACTGTGTTCAGTTTATTAATGTTGTATCTCGTTTGATAATAATAGTGTTGTCTGACAGATATGTGCCATGGAACTTCCATGAGTCAACACAGGGTGTTTACAACTTCACAGGAGACAGAGACTTGGTGCATTTTCTAGATTTGGCCAATCAGACAGGACTCCTGGTGATCCTGCGCCCTGGGCCTTACATCTGTGCAGAATGGGAAATGGTAAAGAAAATATAATATAATACTACAATATGAGTTTTACTTCATTTTTAAGGTATGTCATATTAAGTCTCACTTCTGCTACACTGCATTTGCTTGAGCAGTCAGCCCCTCCTACATGGATATATATGTAAAGCATTGTGAAAGTGTACGGTCCTGGGTGGCCAGGCAAGCATTACATTCTCTTAAGACTTAATTTTTGTTTTTTTGCACAGTGGAGTATTTCATTTGTAATGGCAGCTCTTTATTATACTCAGGAAAGTGAAACAGGTGAAAGGTTATGTCTAACATTTGAGGAGGAATTGTGTAATTACATCAAATTGTGGCATATCAAGTGGTGGTACATGATATAATATTAATTTAGCTGATAAACAAAACAATATAAAGTCCAACAACGCCACCTGGACTATATTGGGCCCATTGAAATTTTAGATTCAAACATATTGCAGTAGAACGATAATAACTGTTAATGTTTTATGAACTGCATCAAGACACATAAATTCAGTCACTATTTATTTTGTAAAGTAATCTCAGATCAACGTGAATCTAAACTGCTTTATCTATAAAGCTGCATTTCTTCCACTACAGGGGGGACTTCCTGCATGGTTACTTCAGAAACCAAACATAATCCTTCGATCAGCTGACACAGGTGCATTTTTATTTGTGAGCATTTTATGCTAATTTATACTCAATAATGTAGACAAATTACATTCAGAAAATGTTCTGGTATCCAACTCACTTTAGATTATCTACAAGCTGTTAGCAACTGGCTTGCTGTTCTTCTCCCTAAACTCAAACCCTGGCTCTACATTAATGGAGGAAACATCATTACTGTGCAGGTACTGTGCTTAGCCCGTAATAACATTACTGTAAAGATAGCGTATGTTTTTGGCTTATTGTCTTTGAGAACAGGTGGAGAATGAATATGGAAGTTACTTTGCCTGTGACTATAACTACATGAGGCATCTCCGCACTCTGTTCCGTTTCTTTCTGGGTGAAAACACAATCTTGTTCACTGTCGATGGCAACACAGATAAAGAAATGACTTGTGGTAGTTTAGAAGGGTTATACGCCACAGTGGACTTTGGCACAGGTTAGTACTAGAGTCAGGTACATTAAAGAGTGATCTGTTAGTAAGTAATTATTTCCTCTACAGACACTAACATAACAGAGGCTTTCAAAAGGCAGAGACGGTTTGAACCCAGAGGTCCACTAGTAAGTGCCATTATGAGTGCATATTATTCAATATGTACTCTATACCGCACTAGCCTACATACTTTATTGATAAAATCTTGCAGGTGAATTCAGAGTTTTACACGGGCTGGCTGGACCACTGGGGAGACCAACATGCCATGATCCGCACCGAAAAGATTATCCGAGGGCTGTCGGAGATGCTCATTCTGGGAGCCAATGTCAATATGTAAGTTTACTCATTTACTGTAAGTTTTTTTTAAACATCCATAAATTGTTCATCTTTAAACAGAATTCAAAATGTTGTTGCAGGTACATGTTTGAAGGTGGCACCAACTTTGGATACTGGAATGGTGATGACATCTACTGTCTCAATATCAATTTGACTAGAATTAACATACATGTTGACTGTGACAGTTTTCCTTCTGATCTCTTTAAAGGTGCTGACCATGACACTCGGTATCGCTCAGTTGTAACCAGTTATGATTATGACGCCCCGCTGTCTGAGGCTGGTGACCCCACAGAGAAACTGATGGCTATCAGAGAAGTCATTAAAATAGTAACTTCAAGCATTATTGACTTAATTTGGTTTTCTTTTTGTTAACAATAATGGACACACCTATTACTATTCTTGTTCACAGTTTAGAGATGTTCCATCTGGACCTATGCCTCCTGCCACTCCTAAATTTGCTTATGGATTTGTAACACTTAAAAAGGTACCAAAGTTACTTTTTAGTACTAAGTATTCAAGTATTAAGTGTTAAAGAGAGTGTTCATATTTGTTTTCAGGTTGGTAATATTGGCTCCCTCCTGAGCACCATCTCACCAGTGGGGCCTGTAAAATCTCAGTATCCTTTGACTTTTGAAGAGCTTAAACAGGTATGTGTCTGTTTGAGTACTATTGTTGTCCCTAATGTAAACCTCTTGAAACATGGAGAATTTCTGGACTTTTGTGTCTGCTCCCTATTGTGTTTAGTACTATGGTTACATGTTGTATCGGACCACCCTGCCCCGGGACCTCTCCGAGCCTACACCACTTATCTCTCCTCTCAATGGGGTTCATGACCGCGCATACGTGTCTGTCAATGGAGTAAGTGTTACAATGAACCTTTGTTTTCTGACTAAAAACATTTCCAGGTCAGATGTAAGCAGACCACTCAGGGGAGGTCTGTTATCATTTTCTCTATATATCAGTGATTTATCAGCAAAACAACTATTCTTTTTTCAGGTTTACCAAGGTCTACTGGAGAGAGACATTGCACTCGTAATAAACGTGACTGGAAAGCAGGGAGACATTGTGGATATTTTGGTTGAAAACATGGGAAGGGTGAACTTTGGCAGCAAGATCAATGACTACAAGGCAAGAAAACACTTGATGACCACGACTTGAAATGTATTGTATTGTGTTTAAAAGTCATTGATATGGATTATTTTAGGGCATTTTGGGTAACCTGATTTTGGGTCAAGATGTACTGACTGACTGGAACATCTATCCTCTGGACATTGATGGAGCCATTGCTGGTGGATGGCCTCATTCAGAAAATTTTAAGACTAATTCTTCCATGAGGAAAGAAAAGTTATTTGGACCAACTTTCTATATGGGCACCTTTCAGCCCAACGGTCTAAATTGGGACACGTTTCTCAAACTTCATGAATGGACAAAGGTAAGGTCACATATTATTCTACAGTGTGTAATAAAATAAATTACTTCATATATTTTTCAGGGTCAGGTATGGATCAACGGCGTAAACCTGGGAAGGTACTGGCCTGCCCGAGGACCTCAGCAGACCCTGTATGTCCCAGGACCCCTGATCAGCCCGACTCAGACCAATAACATCACAGTGTTGGAGCTGGAGAGCGCACCCACATATCTTAGAGTTTTGTTTATGGACAGGCCTCTGCTCAATGTCACTGCCAGTAAATCCTGACCAAACAAAATTATGCCAAGCTTTATTTTGCAGCT
The DNA here is from genome assembly GCA_019453435.1 of Rhinogobius similis. Taxonomy (NCBI): domain Eukaryota; kingdom Metazoa; phylum Chordata; class Actinopteri; order Gobiiformes; family Gobiidae; genus Rhinogobius; species Rhinogobius similis. The sequence continues at coordinate 26,866,809 of CM033633.1, read as the reverse complement.
TTGGTATAACTATATATACTTGAATTTATACACATTTCCCTCCATGCTGCCTTGTGCCATATCATTACTTTTACTGTTTTACATATATAACTTTTTGTCATTAAAAGACGACTAAAAATGAAGAAGTTAACATTTAGTTCTGAAGCATTGCCAAGATCAAAAGACTGTTCAAGGATTAGAAAATGTTTTACTTTTTATTGCATTGGATGATCTTTACATTGCAACCAGGTGGATTTGTTTTTTCAATTTAATGTTTTGAATAAATGTTTATAGTAAAATGTATCATGAGGTAGCTTACTCTGTAGTTGATTTACATAATTAACTATGGTCGACTCATATGGCATTGGCTTTCCGGTGTTGTTGGACACAGCGAGGGCTACAGAATGTAAAATCCAGATACTGAAATGGGATTTTTCCCAGAAGTGACTCTCCACACATCCAGCATCTCCTATAACACATAAATTCATTTGTTACAATTTATGAAATAATGTCAGATTTAGAGGAAATAAAGAAAGAAATTCTTGTACTTGGCATTTGAGATATCAACTCCTGTTGCAGCGGCCTGATCTGCCAGTCTGCGCTCTGCTGCCAAAGCTCTCTAAAGAAATAAAAGAAATGTTATGAGACAAGCTGGATGTGGCAAATATCTATACATCAAATCAATATTCGTAAACTAGTATACAAGTAAAGAATCAATTTTAGCATGTTTGGATTGCTGACATCTTGGGACTGAAATTGTATCTTTGAATCTTTGTATCTTCGCCTGCCATTTCAGTAAACCATATAATTATACTAGAAATAGTGTTACAATACTAAAATAGGCTCAGTACTGATTTTGATACCACAATGATAAAGTTTCAAAACAAAATTTTAAATCTTTAAGTTAACATGGTGGGTTTTTTTTTTTCCAGATCTGATAAAGCTCAAGATCTTTCTAAAACTGTTCAGGAAAGGTCAAATTGTGTCCTGTTAATGTAAGGAATAAGTATGTTTGACAATCCTAACTATAGTATTATTTCCTACCAAAAAGACTAGTATTGTAACGTACATCGCAAATGAAATAGAGCATTGAGCCAACATACCTTTTCTCGATCTGAGAGAGCCGCAAATCTCTTTTTCTCCTCTGCCTCCATCTCTTGTTTCTTCTTCTCCTCTTTTTGCTCCTTTTCTCGCAGTTTCTTCTGTGCTTTTTGAGCCTTTTTCTTTTCCAACTTTTTTGACTCAATCTCTGCTGTGAGTGGGCCTGGGATCTGCAAGTGACCCAACATTAGCGCCATGTCATGAGAAAATAAATCAATCATTTTTTCTGTCCAATCTCATTTTACCTGTGCTTTACAGTAGTCATACTTATCAGGGTTCTCCCCCATGTATTTCCTAAAGACATTCCTCGTGTCTTTCTCAGGTGCTACATTATATGGGGTCTGGCCTTTGTGGTCTCTGTAGAAAACACATTACAAATCAGAAGTATTTGATTGTAGTCTTTTTCACATATTGACTGACAGTACCTGCATGCTGGGTCTGCTCCTATATCCAAAAGACACTTGACCACTGCCTTCTGTGCAGCAGCTGAAGCAACATGCAGCAGGGTAAAACCTGACAAGTCTATGGCCTTATTGAGAAATATTAGGGTTTTTTTGACATCTGAGACATCATCCTCTTCTGCATTTCCAGTCTTTTCTCCCAGGTTTGGGTCATTCAGAAGTCTTTGCAAGCCATCTACATCTCCAATCTTGCAGGCTGTAAAGAGCGCGTCCCTGACATGATACTCCCAAGTGTCATCAACAGTGTCTGTACACAAATGCAAACAAACAAAGAGAATGCTAACTTTATTTAAACAAAACAACCTGATGCACCATGCACATGTAACTTTTGAAGTTGAGGAGGATGTTACCGCTTTGTCTGGAATGTACCAAAATATGGCAAATCTTATACATTACATACACTAACCCTAACCCATGATTGATGAACAGGCGTGTTTATTATTCCAAAATACCTTTAAAAAATTTCTTACGAAACGATGGATGGTTTCCTTCACAGCTATACTTTTGGCAACAGCAAAGAAAACGTCCACATAGAAATGGGTGACATTGGACATTGGACATTGATCAAACGGGGAAACATGAGTTTACAATAAACTTGAACATTTAAATTGGCACATACTGTGTATTTTTGTATTGATATTGTCCATTAAACATGATCTTGAGATTTGGCATCTCAACTTTTGGAAATTCAGTCAGGAGTTTCCCACGTCAGGAATTTATTTTGAGCTCCATCTACTGGCTGCAGAGTGAACTACATAGGGGAAATAAACAAACCTGTCACCTGCTTGTCTCCATGGAAATAGATTTCATGGCATACTGTGAAGCATTCCAGGCAAAGCAATAGCATAATCATAAAGATAAGCAGATGGCAAACTATACATCTTAAAAGTTACATAGTGCACCTTTAAATGACAAATCACCTTCCAGCTCTATCCTCTTCTGTCCTTTTCTCTTTCTGTTTGATTTTGTTTCCTGAGGTGTTTCCACAGCCTCTGCAGCCTCTTGCTCCTCCTCAATGTGATGTTGTGTGCAATCCAAATCTATAAGTGATAATCATTTATCAAATGTTGTAATTTTGTGATTTTTAAGAGAGATAAAAGATGACACTTACCATCAGTTTGCATTTTAGTATCACCCTTAATTTTCTTTTTCCGCCTTTTCCGCTTAGATGGATAAATTTCAGACTCTCTTAAGTCCAATGTTGTTAATGATAGTTCTTCCATTTCCAAATGGACTGCACCACCCTCTTCCTCATCCTCTGTACTTGTTTTGCAGTCGTTTTCTGAAAGTACAAAATGTATGTGTAAAGTTTGTTTATATATCATGTACACATTGTACCCTAATGGAGAAATTTTACCTTTGTCTTGATGCATGTTAGGTTGCACGTTCACCTTGACTGCCTTTTTCCATGTCTTTTTGAATGGGCTAAAAATAAGGGACAGATCGGTCTCATTTCCTGCATTTGAATAATTAACACACATGGTTAGTTCAAGCTGCATACTATAATATACAATAATAATGTCTGTCTACTTACCATAAACATGAATATTACCAAGTACTTCATGTACCCTCCGCACCTCTTTAAAGGTTGCCCTCCTTGTTGCAAAGGGAATACTGCAAACTCTAGAATCTTTTTTGTCTAGCACAGCTGTCCGGCCACCAAAAAACATGGATTTGTTGTAGCTTGGAGCACGCACAAATATTACGGATGCTTCTTTTAAGTAATCTGCCCAACTAACAAGAATGTCTTGAATGTCCTTGCAACATGAAGCAAAATTGAAAAAGAATATTTGTTAAAATGCATTGAATAATATGATAACAAAACATGGCGTGCCTTACAGAAGAATTGTTACCTTCACCAGGGCTGCCTCATTGTATCTCCTCAGAGCAGCTCCTGCAGATTTGGGGGCATGACTGCGATTCTGTGCATCCCGGAGACCCTGGGCAGTGCCTCTCTTTGCACGGACAGTGTAGCGGTGAAAAGTCTTGTGCTGAATGACATCTTTACTGTGGAAGACATTGGGGCATGGGCACTGCTAGTATTTCACTGCATTTCAACTTCCCTCACCTTGCAGCTTTTCATTTGTTTTGGTTGAATGTGATTTTTTTCAATAAGTACAAGGACAAACTATACTCAATTACTGCCAATCAAAATGTTTTTAAATAAGTGATTTGAGTTATGTTTGAAGAGGCCAGGTGCACAAATAAGAACAAATAAAACCTTGGTGACAGAATAAAAAAAAGAGCATTAACAACACATATTTTTATTTCTTTTTTTAGACGTTTGAGAGCCATAAGAGCTAGCTAATCCCAAAAAATATTTGAAAAGATTCGGACTGCAATAATCAATTTGTCCCTCTCCAAGAATCTCAATTCAAGTTGTGTAAAAAAAAATAAAATACCCCTGAAAGACAGCTCCAGCAAAGTGGCCTCCACCGGTCATGAGAATTACCCAAATAGTCTTTTTGTTTACTGCTCTTAGGGATTGTACTAAATCTTCATTGGGCTGTAAAAGAAAATGACCAATTTAGTTATTATCAAGTCACCTATAGAGTGAAAAGTCAACTTAAAATGTCTTACCTTTCCTTTAATGATACAGCGGTGTACAGAAAGATACTGTCCTGCAGAATTTTGGAAAACAACTTTGCTTGAAAGTCGACTAGAAATCAAACTATTATCAGAGGAACTCTCATTATCTGTGCTAGTGACGTTGCTGCTTGTTCCACCAAAGTCACTATCTGAATCTCCCTCATCACAGTCGGACTCTGAGCCCGAGATACTTGACATTTCCCCTGGAAAAGACACAAGTGAGATCATTAGACATTATTGTAATGTACACATGCATAATTCTGAAATACACTTCCTACCAGCGCCTGTTTTTTTCTCAAACTCTTCCACTGTTACAGGTGACAATCCTTCAATCTTTTGTCTCAAGTTGAAACGATGCCAGTCAAGCTTGTAGTGTTCCATCTAAAAAAATTACAACATTAAGGGACACAAACATCAGCAATATATTATAATCAGAAATATTTACATTGATTTACCTGGTCGTCACGGTTCGTAAAGGAGACTCTACAAGCTAAGCAGGTCATCTTATCAGACACGTCTCTAACCAGGCTGCCTTCATTATCCAGGCTTTTATTTTCTGTTTAATTCAAAAGGTACATTTGTAAAATATTACACATAGAATACACTTAATTAGATCATTAGATATTATTGAATTAGAATAGATGCATAGATGAGTATTATACTAAACATACCCTCTTGTGTTGATTCATCTTCAAAAGTCTGTTTAAGAATAGGGTTCACCTCTTTGAGTCCATTTAAAGTTTCATCGCCCGGACAAAAATCAAAAATAGATCGATGAGAGGCACAGGAAGACATTTTGGTAAATAATTGTCACAAATCCTGTGAAGAAATGAAAGGTTTCAAAGTAACACGCCTTGTTGTTGCAGTTGAAGTGTCCAGATGTCCTCATAGATTTGTCATGTTCATAACACATGTAGTTATATCCAACAACTGTCATTACATAGATTACATATGATCATCATAATCATCTATATATACATACATACTAAACGAAGGCACGATCAGACTTAACATAGTAAATAGTCTTACCACATAAGGTTAACGCAACGCTGACGCTACTTGTGCTTCCCATGCTAGTACGGAAGCCGAAGAGACTCAGGAATGCCCACTCGCATGAATGAGAGAGTATTATTTTGTGGTCTTAATGTATGTTACAATGTTGAGTTATGGTTTAAAGGTTCTGTATTTACATTACATACAAACGACTTTATTTTTTAACCAATTTGTCAGATGGAATCACAAAATTACCATTGTTAACATTAATTTTTGTTGTAATCTAATGAGTTTGAATCTTGACACAAATATAAACAATCATGTGCAACAATAATGTTATGAATATCATTGAATATGAAAACAATAAATAAGTAAAAAATTGTGTTAGACTGCTGTGAAATAGGACAGATTGAATCAAATGTAACCCTAAAGAATAAGGTCAAAACATAGACTGTAGGAAAGGTCAAAACAGGTTTTATTAAGCATTACAAAAGATATAACATAAAAACATTCTACTAAAATAAATAAAAAGTAAAAAATAAAGTCACGTGGGTATTGTTTGGCTTATTTTGGTTTACTGCCATGGTTGGATTCCAAAGAGTTTGCTGTGGGAAACAATAAAACAATTTAAAATGTATTTAAAAAATAAAAAAATAAAGATATGTACTGAGTAATTGCTTAAGTTTCAAGTTCAAGACACAATTTTTCAGAAATGCCAAATTATTTAAATACAACATGCTTATCTTAGGTATAAAAACAGGAATGACTTAATTTGTTAACCCCAAGCGGAGTGTTGTGGAGTCTCATGATAACAAGGATAAAAAGGGAAGGCACAGGAAATGCTGTTAAGTTAAATGTTGTTAAATTAAATGCTGACTACATAAAGTTTTAAGGGAGTAACTCAAAGAAGGTGAGGGAGCCAGTGAAAAGTTTTCAGATTCCAGTTTTGGAGGAATGGGAAAATGTTCTCTCTTGTTCCCTGTAGTTTGTTGAAAAAGTCCATGATGCCAGTACTTTAGACAAGTACCAAGGAGGAATTGTGGTTTATGGATGTTGTAAAATATGGCATTAGCTGATGTGATGTTCATAGGAAACAGGTAAAACAGTGTTTTCCATACTCGTGAAATGGGCCATGGCCTCATCAAGTTGATGTGTTACTTCCACAAGTTCACAAGTTAAGCTTTGCGCTTTGTTGGTGATTGTTTCATTTCTTTCTTGCAATTCCTTCCATAGGCGTCTGAAAAATATACAGGGTTGGTCTAAATTACAAATGATATGCCTTAACATTCAAATTGTACACAGAAATACAACACCTGTCTTCCTCTGATTGACGACTCAGTTGTTCTTTGAGGATGTGCTCCTTCTCCAGCAGTTGTCCGAGTTCTTGTAACACATCAATGACTTCACCATTCTCCATCAGTAAATCTACACGTAGCTTGGTGTCTTTGGTGCTGTGAATTTGATTTTTAAAGTATTATTTTAGGATAAAAAAAACTATTTCGGATATCATTATTGAGTAGGGTATTGTTGAAGGTCTTTTACATCTACGCATAATTTGTGTAGGCTACATTTGCATGCACCGATTGGTAAAGACTTCCATGGTTGAACTTTTAAAATGGGGATATTTCGTAAACGTACCATTCCTCGAGATCTTCACGTGCCGTGGCCGTTCTCTCGCGAACATGATCTAGTTTTTGCGTGGTTTCTGCCAGAACTTGACGCAGCAATTGGATTTGTTCCTGAAAGAGGTGACAATGTAATTCAAAGCAAATAATTATTAAAAACCTAGCCGAGCCCGTGCCAAATGTGGCTAACTTTTGTACCATTAGCTAACATGCTATTGCTGGTGACATGTGACGTGTGTAAAATGGTAACTCACCAGAAGATGTTCATTCTGTGTAGAAAATTTTGCCTCAGTACATGCGGTCATTATTTGTTTTAGTTAGTAGTTTTGTGAATGATTGAGGAATAGCTCAACTCTACAGAAGTGTCCTTTCCGGTTATAAACAAGTACTTCCGTTGTGCCTTGTAGAGCCCGGATAGCTCAGTCGGTAGAGCATCAGACTTTTAATCTGAGGGTCCAGGGTTCAAGTCCCTGTTCGGGCGATAACTTTTTCGTATTGAATTTTTCTTATGAAACGTTTCAGGATTAAAACATGAAATTTTTAATGGTACCTATAGAGCTTAAAATACTATGTCAGCAGAATGTTCAAAATGCTGGACTAGAGGTGGCTGGAAGCAAAAAAGAAGTAGCAGACCTTAAAACATTTTCAATTTTAACTGATATCAGATCTAAGTGCTAATAATTTTAAGTCTTCACTACAAAAAAGCAACAATTTTGAATTCACAAAATAGTTTACTTTTCTATTATTTAAAAAAGGCCTAAAATTGCTATTGAGCTTAAGTATAATGAGTATAATTTGTGAAAAAGTACATTATATAACAAAAACTGAGATCAGCATGCCTTTACCTAAAGCTTTGGACAACATAGAACTTCAACATAAATGCTAGTGTCTATAATAACTTCATTAACAGTGATTATATGTGTCAAAAATGTATTTCCTGATATTCTAATCCCAGTTTCTCCATTGTAATCACACTTCACTTTTGCCTCCAGTTACCTCCATTCTGGAATTTAGAGTGTAATGTTTACACATTTTAGAAGGTCTCATAGGTTCATAGGTTTCAACTAACCCTAACCCTAGTATATGCAACATTTTGAAGATTCAAAAGATATAATATCTTGTTTAAATTGTTAATAGCTATGGCAACGGTCTTAATTTCTCATCATTCTCTGAAACTCATGAATAGAAGTATACACACATATCTGGAACACATACATAATATGAGTATGTTTGAGTTTAAATTGACCTCTCTGATCCCAAACACCAAACCATTTAATTTAAGGCTAGCCAATGTACTGGAGCTGTTATTACATACTGTAAGACCTCACATTATCCTACTGTTGGAGCTGATCGTTATAAAAGAATTGTACTAATTCAAGGATTAAACTCACTCACAAACAAATAACAGCCAACGTGTAATTTACATGAGATAATGACAGGTGTCTATTCAGAATGGTGATTGGGAAGACCTATAAAGCTAGCTGTAAGTGCAGGTAAAATGGTAGAAGTGAAGACTTCAGCTTCCAGCGATGGACAGGATTATCCTGTTGTACTTGCTCTCTGGCTGTCTCTCAGCGATACATGCTCAGGTATTATTTGCATTTCAGTGTAAGGATATATGTTAAAATTAAATAAAAACTTTCTTTTTCATGTTTTCAGAAGTTTTTATACAGCTCTCCATGGGTTCCCAGGGGCATTAAAGGTAAGTGGCAATCAAATATTTATTAATAACCCTTTGTATACATTATACAATTGAAATTCCTTTCAAAGAGCGTGATGATCGAGATGATGGAACTATCATGAATGAAATAATCAAAGCCAATGAGTTTCAAGGTACTATAAGATCTCACTCATATATGTAAAATTGCTGTAAAACATATTTTTTTGTAATTTATGATGAAATATATCTGTCTTGTAAGCTTCTCGCATCATTGATGGTTCCACCAGCCTCAGAGAGGGAGACATTGCTGTTTCCGCTGGCAGGCGCTCTAAAGTATGTTTTGCAAGAAGCTGTCCCTGGTCAAAGTCAGTGGATGGGCATGTCTATATTGCATATAACCTCTCACCCGAATACAGTAAGTCCTACATTTTTATCAAAGTCTTAGTAAATGCAGTGTGTTTCAGTTCTCTATTTCCTTTGCTATAACATTTGCATAGGTGAAATTGAAGAGAAGCTGATTAAAAAGGGCATGGAGACTGTAGAGAAAGGCACTTGTGTGAGATTTGTTCCTCGGACTCATCAGCGAGACTACATAGACATTCAGCCAAAGTCAGGGTATGTTCCACTATGCTTTTTATTATACATTTTTTATACTGCAGTAAATGGAAAATAAATAAATAAATAAATAAAATGTAAATATAAGTGTCAGTGCTGTGGTTGCTGTTAAACTAGATGCTGGTCCTACCTTGGTGCCCGCGGTGGGAGACAGACAGTTTCCTTGCAGAGCCCGAACTGCCTCCAGGTTGGAGTGATCTCCCATGAGTTCATGCACGCCCTGGGCTTTGTGCACGAGCAGTCCCGCTTTGACAGAGACAACTATGTCACCATCATGTGGCCACACATTTGGAGAGGTAACTTCAGTATGATTCTATCCATACCGTTTATTCTTTATTTTTCCTAAAAATCAAATGCCATTGTTTTATTTGTTCAAACAGATCGTTTGAGAAACTTTGAAAAATTCAAGACAGATAATCTGAATCTACCGTATGACTATAACTCAATCATGCACTTTGGCATGTAAGCTACTGCTTTCTACTTTTTCCTACTACTGTTTGAAAATGTTTGATTATTTCACATGCCATTGTCATTTTCAGGTATGCCTACTCACAAGATGGGCAGCCAACCATCCTTCCTAAGAGCAGTCAAAACATAAAGATTGGCCAAGCAACAACCCTCAGCCACATCGATAAGAAGAAAATCAACAGGCTTTACAAATGTGGTTAGTACAACCAACTGTTATCATAATACATATACATCTAAAATTTGTAATATTACACTATTAATGTTTTCATCTTTTTAGGTGATAATGATGATTACTGAAACATTGTGGGGAAACAACTGCATTGAACGCTTATATAGTAAATGAGTTTCTTTCAATAAAGTTTCTCTCAAGCTTTCCATGAATACTGTCTCATTGTGTGGATATTGTTCAGTCGAAAAAAATAAATAAATAGAATATACAACAGAGAAAGAATTTTCTCCAACCTTCCCCGTTACTAATATAAAATTATTGCGGAGCATCAGGGTATGTAGTTTCATATATTTATGCATGAGACCAAATCACTGTCAACATAGCTCTAAGCTGATCGTTTATCACTAAATGACAGGTTGACAGTCCAGTCAGACACAAATTGCTGGTCTGTTGGACACAGAAGCCCATATTCTCCTGGTGACAGCTGCTAAAGTGTGTGTGGCACATCCAGCAGCAAAACATCTTCAAGTGTCAATTTCTGAAAGTGCTGAATCTTATCTGTGGTAAGTACAAGTTCAGCTGGGACCACCTGTCACGGATCAGCAGGGCCTCCTCTAAATTACATGCACTGTGTGATGAGGGGCTTTAATCATGCTTCATCACAGAATATGTGCCAATCAGTACAGAGCAAACAGGCACAAGTGGCTATATAGATTCAGGGGAGTGGAGGAGCGCATTTAGCTCTAGGAGGTCTGGGGAGTGACAGTGGCATCAGCTACAGGATGGTTTCCACCATGATTCTTTTGGGCATCTTTGTGGCTGTGTTGAGCCAGGTCTACACCCTTCCGCTAAAGGTAAGGCTTTTTTCAATTACATTTGATCACAGAAGTACACGTTTTTTATTTTATGATCTTTTTTGCAGAATACCACAGAGCCAAATGAAGGCAAATTGAGAATGAGAAGAAAGTATTCAGGTACATTTTCCAAATATTTTATTCAACACATAATCAACGAACTGTAAATTATTATAGTTTTGTTAATTAGATGAAATTAAAGATTGGGATGAAATGACAGCAATGGATCAAATACTTGTAGTTAACAGCGGTAAGTGTATGAAAAAATTAAAGAGCTTAGACGAGAGGGCAGAAATATTTTCTGAATATATATTTCTATTCTGTTACCAGGAATTCGAGCACCCCGAGGGGTAACGTTCAGAGATGGGGACATAGCGAGTACAATGCCACGGAGTGCTATAACATGCGGGAACGCCTGTCTGTGGCCCAAATCAGTGGATGGATTTGTTTACGTGCCTTACATCATGTCTCCTCTCTATGGTATAGATCTGAACTAAAATGTTGGATTGAACTGAAGCTGTTTCTTCTGCCAACTTTTGCCTTTTCACATTAGATGACATGGACAGGATCACCATAGAAACCGGGATGCAAGACATTTCTGCTGGAACATGCATTAAGTTTGTTCCACGTACACATGAAGCCAGCTTTTTAGATATTCAACCAAGATATGGGTAAGTGCTACTGTTCCAGATATATCTTTTATACATTTTTTAAAGATTGTATATTTGTTATTGCTAATTTTAAGTTTGTAAAATGACATGATGTTATGTTGTATCCAAAGCTGCTGGTCTTTCCTGGGACAGACTGGAGGAAGCCAGACTTTATCCCTGCAGACCCCTGGGTGCATGTGGTCTGGAGTGGCCGCACACGAATTCATGCATGCTCTTGGCTTTGTACATGAACAGTCTCGCTCTGACCGCGACCACTATGTGACAATAGTATGGAAAAACATCATGCCAGGTTAGGATTACACATTTACATTTCAGAATATATATTTTTATTTTGTTTCTTTTAGTATGTATTACTTGTTTCTATCTTTGACAGATCAAATACATAACTTCAGGAAGCAAGCAACCAACAATCTGAACAGCCCCTATGACTACAGCTCAGTCATGCATTATGGAAGGTGTGGTTCCCTATAGGTGACATAATTAAAGGCTCTTAATGTTTTGGTGGAGTACTACTACATACATTTATGCTTCCATGTAGATATGCCTTCTCTGAAGATGGTGGACCCACAATAATACCAAGACCTGATCCTTACATTCCCATTGGCCAGCGAGATGGACCAAGTGCTTTGGACATACATAAAATAAATGTTCTCTATGACTGTGGTAAGTGGCTTGTCCATGGCTTAAATACACTGGGATGTTGTACTGATTTTCCCTAACACTTTTATGACTCTTTTGCTCATCACAGGTGTCAACGAATAACTGGTTACGGGATAAACATGTCTTCTTTCTTTTATAATACACCTTATCTTTTAAAAACATAAATGTATTTAATTCTTGTAATTCTTATTTATTTTGTTACAAATAACAGATAGGTCTATCAGCGCCCAACTACCATCATTCATTCATTTTCTACCGCTTGTTCCCGTTAGGGGTCGCGGGTGACTGGAGCCTAACCCAGTGACTTTGGGCCTGGACAGGGGCCAACTCGTCGCAGGGTTAACAACTACCATCATTATGCTAGAATACAGAGACATGAATTCTGGGTATCCCTCTATTGTGTAATATTGTAATATCGCTTGCTATTTTTAAATAAAGGAATTGTTGCAATGATTTGTAAGATCTTTCTTTCTGGTTGAATGTGAGGTTTAATTCATGGGGACCTGCCCCCCTTATTATGGGGATAAAAATCAGGTGTCCATATTGTCAGTCCACAATTGAATGTTTTTTATTTTTAGTTTTAGTTTTAGTTTTATGATTTTAACCCAAACCCAAAGTAAGATGTAAAATAGGTAACGGTTGTCAACTAATGTCAATCAAGTATTATAGTTAGGTTACGATCGATCTCCGGGAAATATTTAGTTAATAGGCATATCATTATAACGCCTAAACACTTGCCACATTAAATACCCCAACGATAATTATAAGACACTACTGTGCCGCCACTGCTCGTATGCTCAACTGAGACGGGTGGGTTTCGTACTTACGCCCGCTGTTCCGCTTCGGTCTTTTCGAGAAGCCAGAAGGGGGCGGAGCTCCACCGCCGCAGCTTCACGCGCACAGACGCTCGTCTTCTTGCACAGCGACGTTCTCTGCAGCTCGGCGCGGTCATTTTCGGCTAGTAACCATCTAACATTTTATCACACAAAGTCTCACAAACATGAGCGATAACGAGAAAGGCTATGGTCGGGTAAGCAAGACTCTTTTTTCTCAATCTTTCTGTTTATTATTGACCAAAGCATGGTTTCGATTTCGGTTACCTAGCCTATATCATAATGCTAACGCTATTAGCTAACGTAGCTAGACACTTTGTCCGTTGTTATGAAAAACGTTTATGCGACGTAGCCAATTTGTGCGTGGATCTCAATGTTTTGAGTTATGTGCATAAATATTGCTTTGGGGTGAGTTAAAACTTGCGTCGCTATTGAAACATTGTTATTTTTGTTCACGCTGAATTGGAGGAGTGTACGTGCTCTCAAGATGGTCGTAGGCCGCAGGGCCTCCAGTGTGCGGGAAATGGAGACGCACTTCTAACCCATGGATCTGTTAACGTAACTTCCTTGATCAGCGATCGTTTATCAGATTTTATATAATTCCAGATGGGATTTGATGCTGTATGCTTAATGCATGCTTATGATCGAGTATAAAACTCTCGCTAGAGAGCTGAAACGTTATGAAACATTCAAAAACATTGCGTTACTTGCACCTCTTTTGGCCTATGTCGCTGTGCCGCAGTAAACCCTTGTAAATTCAATTGATTGACCCATCGCTTAAAACAAGAAATGGATCTCCCTCAAGAAAGAAAAGTAGTCGGAAGCCCCTTCTCCTATCTCCGTCGTGCTTTAACGTGGCCGTGGTTTTTCCCCGACGCCTCTGTTTGGCCTCGTGTGAAGTGAAACCCGAGCAGCCATGGCGCAAAAGCCCGTTCCCCCAAGTGAAGGCAAGGGGCAGGGTTTTGAAGACCACCTGATTAAATACAGCGGATCTAATGACCATCCAATATTTCTTGCTTTCTTACTCCAAAAGTACTCTAGTGTTTGCTGGGTTCTTAATAATATACCCACAATACTTGTGTTTATCTCTAGAATACAAATTTAAACCGAGCTGAATGGTTCCCCGTCACACTGTTGATGTTACGAATATTCGGATGTGTCGGACAGTTTTGTAATTGTGAGCTTCTCTTAAAAGTGAAAACTCAGACCGCCCAAATTCTCGTGTAACATGTTTTGCATAATGTGGTCGGGAGCATTCTCATGCATGTGATACGACTGTATTATTGATCCGGGTTTCAAATTTGTAACTATAGTCATATTCTTCATGCTTTTCTTTTTTATAAAGGTTAAGATTGGACGAAGAAAAGGCTGAAGAACCTCTTTATTATCAATAATATGAAGCTCAGATGTGTGAAGCTGAATTTGTGAATGCATGCTAAAACATGAGGAGGGAAGAAGTATGGGCAGTGTGTGAAATGGGGGAAGTAAGAAGAATTAAGAAATGTGAAGAAAGAAGAATAATGTGGCGTAATGAAGTGACAGAAATAAAGAAGTAAATGAAGTAATCTGGAGAAGGTATAGGGATAAGTCATTTTTCTAGTCTGTTTGTCAAATGCGTGCATGTTCTTGTTATCCAATGCAACACAGAGTAATTTGTTATTTACACAACTCATACTTTCTGTCATGTTGACAAATTAAGTTGTACTCACACATATTTGATGCTTTCATTAGCAATTATGTTCCAAAGAGCTTTATCTCCTTTCCTTAACTGCACTTCTGAACTGTCCCTTTTCATATTCTTCAGACTAGCTTTATCCATAAGTACACACACATGTTTAGGTAAGAGTGTGTCCTGTGACCAGCGCTCATAAGAACTGTGTGTGTGCGTGTGGTTCGTTCAGGAGTCCCGCTCTGCCTCAAGGAGCGTGTCTCGAGGCTCCCACGGCTCTGGAAAGTCTGCGAGTCACTCTCCGGCTCGTTCTAAAGATGGGTCTCGGCATTCTCGCTCCAAATCCCGCTCCAGATCCAGGTCTAAATCTGGGTGAGTAAACCGATCTTCTTTCTTCAGAATAATGCCAAGATGAATAATTTAAAAGTGCACTTTTTATGAAGTAATATTGACTTGTGGTTGTGATGTTGGTTTGTGTCAGCTCCCGTCGCGGCTCCAGGCGTCACTACAGCCGCTCTCGCTCCCGTTCACGCTCGTACCGCAGACGCTCCCGCAGCAGGTCCTACAGTGGAGAGAGACGCCATCGGAGTCACAGCCGCTCCCCCATGTCTAACCGCCGCAGACACATTGGAAACAGAGTATGTAGTCATCCTATTAATTTCATACTAGTTCTAAAACTGAAGATTTTAGATTAATTGTTGTTGTCTGCAGGCAAATCCCGACCCAAACGCCTGTCTGGGAGTGTTCGGTCTGAGCTTGTACACCACAGAGCGAGACCTGAGGGACGTTTTCTCCAAATACGGCCCTTTAGCTGATGTTAGTATTGTGTACGATCAGCAGTCGAGGCGCTCCAGGGGCTTTGCCTTTGTTTACTTTGAAAACACGGCTGATTCTAAAGAGGTAGGTAGCATCAGTTAATGAAATTATTTTAGCAAATGAAATGTGTGCGTTTATACATTTTTCCTGTTGTTCTTTCAGGCCAAGGAGAGGGCAAATGGCATGGAGCTGGATGGGCGCAGGATCAGAGTAGACTTCTCCATCACAAAAAGACCCCACACTCCAACACCTGGCATCTATATGGGCCGTCCTACATAGTAAGTATAAAATATTAATACAAAATGATACAAATGATGTGGCCTCATTGTAAATATGTTGTTTATCACTTACTCTTTTCTGTTTATCGATGTACTGTATAACTAAAGCGCTTGTTTTTTTTGTGTAGTGGTGGAGGTGGACCCAGTGGACCTCGCCGGTACTCTCGTGACTATGACCGTGGGTATGAGCGTGGGTATGAGAGAGGAGGAGACAGAGGAGACAGGGGAGACAGAGGAGAGAGAGGCGGCGGCGGCGGTGGTGGTGGCGGCGGCGGCTACGATCGCTATGATGATAGGGATTACTACAGATCATACAGGTAAGTCTCTGAGCACTGCCAGTGTTTAATTTGTTATTCTTAAGTCTGTATAATGAGTTCATTTGAATGTCTTCTTTCAGGAAACGCTCTCCGTCTCCCTACTACAGGGGTGCATACAGGTCCCGGTCCAGGTCACGATCCTATTCTCCGCGTAAGTTTGTTTCACCGTCCCATTGTAACTTTGAATGGAGCATTTTCTAAGTGTCTCACTCTGTTTGGTTTTGCAGGTCGCTATTGAACGATGTAATGAAGTTGTCAAGTATGAGCACAGAATGAGTCTGATATGTTGTTGTGTGGTTGAACAGTTCATTTTACAGTCTTTCTTAGATGGTCATCTAATGTCCATGTGCAGTAACTGTATACAGTAAAACTTTCATGTGAGCTGTCATGTTTTTATTTTATGTTACCCCTCATGGTTACATTGATTTTTATTTTTTGTATGCCGATTGGGTGTTTGAAGAAATTAAAGGAAGTTGCATTTTCCAGTAAGACTCATGTGATTCAGTTTATTTAATGTTTAGCTATCAAACGTTTGGGGGGGGGGGGGGGTATAGAAAAGTGTATAGAAAATTAAAAAAAAAAATTGGTTAGTCTAACCTACACACTTTTTTTTTTTTGGAATGAAAATGTAATTTTATATAGGTTAGAGAATATGTATACATCCCCCCCTGCTGGCTAAAATAAAATGCACCCACAAAATAGAACCTAAATTGTGTGTTTTGTTTTGTTTTTTTGGCTTAAGCTGAATAACAAGAACTAACAAGTAAACGTAAACTTGTGTTTCCCACAGGTACCTATTTACTATTTCAGTGTTTTTGTGTGTGTGTTTTTTTAAAAATATATAGTAGGTTTAGGTTTTTTAATTTAACAAAATATCCAATTCAACTAAACTGCACTCACCAAGAGCTATTACAATTTTTCAATCTGTAAATTAATGTAACTCAAGTCTAAATGGTGCTATAACATCTCTTAAATTACTATGATTCCAAGAGAATGTGCGCTGTGTGAACTGAACACTCTGCACATGTCACTGTTTTGTAAACAGACCTAGAACTGGACATTGTTTGCTCCCATTTTGCCGTGAACAGCACCGATAGTCCCTGCTGCCGCCTGTTCCTCTCTCCGCTACGGTGGGGTGGCAGTACTGCTCCGGCACGGTACATACGATCACATGCAGAAACAGTCATGCGACGTAAAAAGCAAGGGCGATGGCTCCTCCCCTTTGCTGCTGCTGTAGGTACAAGACGTTTGTGCAGGATCGCCGACTGCAGCTTGGGCCCCTAACCACGCTGCTCTACTCTTTTCAACCTTTGCTCAAAAAGCCTTCATATGCGTCATGTTCTGCACACACCCCTCGTGAATTCACCTGCAACAAATGGAGAATAAAGTAAGTTGTGGGCACATCCATAATCACAAAGAAACCTTGGCTAAATATTTGCCCTGTAACATTTCAGTATGTTTGATTTTTTTTGGAACATTTCACAGGTTTATAGACCAGGAGCTCTTCAAGCTCACGTATTTAAAGGATAATTTTTGATCTGTCTGTAAAGACTCGGTGTTGGTGTAAAAAGTGCAACACAAACATCAATAAATTCTTTAAAAAAAACAAAACTATATAAATTAATAATTAGTGAGTATCCAAGTAACTGCTTTTGTAAAGTCTTTGTCATTTTTGTCACTTTCTACACTAGTTAAATAGCCACATTTTTAGAAGTCCCTTAGATTAAATAGTAATAAAATAACAATGATAATGACCAAACAGAATTTGAAAGTCGTCAAATTCAGCCAGTTTTGTTCTGGTGTGTGATGTGTGATCCACCTGCTACAGTACATCTAATTATTCAAATTTTAGGCTAAAAATGTCTTGATTACAAAATGTTCAGCAGTAGAACCGGGCTACTGTTTCGGTTGACAAGAGCTCTTCATAAGTCTTGATTTTCCACATTGTAGGCTGTACTTCCAGTACACAGCCTGGAGCAACCCTAGACATATCACAATAAATAAAAATAAATAAATGAAACAAATAAGAGAACATCATGGCACTTCTCTCGATGCAAGTGAAGCAGGAGGGGTCCCACATGCACCTCCAAACATTTTTTTCCTGCAGATTTTAAGGGAGATTTTATTTAGAGGCGGTGCTTGTTGGCTCCAGAGTAGCGTCGTAACGACACTTTTTTTCTCCAGTCCCTGTTAAAAGAGTTTGACCAGGGCCAGAGTTGGTGCTGGGGGGTCGCTGATATAAGCTTTCCCGGGGGGCACTTGCTGCGTTTTTTCCAGCAGATTTTTTATTTTATTTTCTTATTTTTATTTTTGTACTTCTGTATATCGCCACTCAAGATCTGATACCCCTTCGAGATTTTCCCTTTCAGATCATGAACAAACTATATGTTGGGAATTTAAGTCCGTCGGTCACTGTCGAGGACTTGAAGGAGCTCTTTGGGGAGAGGAAGCTGCCAGTGGCCGAGCAGGTCTTTCTGAAAACGGGCTATGCTTTTGTGGACTTCCCCGACCAGAACTCGGCCATAAAGGCTATAGAGACTTTATCTGGTAAGTGTGGCTTTGATAAGTCCTCAAGTGATGCTGCACTGACACGCTGAGCGCAGAAGCCGCAAAAATAGGCAAATGCACAATAGTATAGGGACACGAGGAGGGTGAAATGTCATTTATTGCCCGTATTTTGTGCCTGGGATTTGGCGTTCACATCCGTATGCCATCCGAGTTTAGATGAGCGGACATGCAACAAACCTGAATAAATGATCGCGCACACAGCACAGAGAGCGAGCCAAAGCTTATAGTGGCCGTTTGCCTAAAGAAAACACAAGTCGTGCTAACCTAATTAACAATAAGTACATTTGGGAGATTCCGATAGTGTTCCTGGGCGCTACTTTGCAATCACCCGCTGGAATGTATGGGATGGTCTGACGGTTCGGGTAGGCATAATTATTTTTCACTTATTTTTTATCTTGATTTTATTGAAGAGAGCAGGCTGAAGCGAGCGCGGAAAACTTGTCAGAGCCGTATTCCTCTGATGTCTGGCTATGTTTTTACGAGGTGTCTTGGAGGTGGGTCGTGGGGGTCCAGAGGAAAGGGCTAATAAACAGGTAGCTGAAGGGGGACGAGGTGAGACGCTGCTAATTCCGTGCTGCGCCAGCATAATAGTAACGTAAAGCCGTATTGAAGCTAACCCGAGCAGGGAGCGCTTCGGAGAGTGTCGCCGGCTCAGTCCACATGGAGAATTAAGAAACACCTACCTACCGAGTAAAGAGTACAAGTCACTCTTCTTTCCGACCATCTCCGCTTTCACGTCGCATTCTTTACAGTGAGCAGAAAACATACCCCACATTGCACTCAGATGGTTGTGGGAGTGGAAAGCATGGCTGCCCGGTTCCCCCGTATTACTATTAACGCTTTTGCCCTGTTTTGGCACTTCAAACTTTATTTTCTTTCATTCACAGCTCATTATTAAATGTAAACATGTCCCCGCCGCCGTGCACGCACAGTAGAAAATAGTCTCAATGGTCTGTGTGTATGAATGGGGACGCACCTACTTGCTGAAGTGATTCAAAGTGTTGTGCTGTAGGTCTACCAGCTTGCTTTGTTACTTTAATGGCACGACTAACGTTACATTATCAATTTTCCGTCCCTACAGGTAAAGTTCAATTGCACGGAAAGGTGATAGAGGTAGACTACTCGGTTCCCAAAAAACTAAGGTAGGCCTACAACCTTTCACACAAACACACACTCACTTTTACGCACACACACACAGTCGTAAACCTATAGAGCCTGAGCCCCATGGCAGACCCAATGTGACCTGTAGGCTTCCGCTGTGAAATATAGCAAGTACATTTCCCAAAATACATTATACATTTGGTCTCAGTGAAGTAGGAAAACGAAAGTGCCCAAATGTACTCGTTTTTTCTAGAACGCACAGGACGCGACACGAGGGCAGAACTGCTCCCCTCCATTGCTCACATGGCTGCTGCCATGTTAGGCCACTTGAAGACACAGACATATCAAATAATTGCTTCTTAATTGCATTTTGTAAGGTGTTCTATTTAACTTCTCGAATGGTAAACTAAGTATCCCATAACCTCCCCACTGCAAAGTAGACGCAGGTTTCATGGTGTGTGACGGGAAAGAGTTAATGTTTGAGATATTCTATAGGACTGTTTTTAACTCCTCACTCGCCGTGTCAATCCCAGTCCACTGTTGACATGTGCTGTGTCCTTCTGCGGCACTTTCCTCTTAAAAAAATGTATAAAGTCCTTTTCTTGTTGCGTGACTTTGGTGTAATTACATGCACATTATATGGCCTATTGCGAGAAAAAGAAGAAGTTACGTTCACTCGAAATGCTTTGGCTGTATGTTCAAGCGCGGAGATGCCATTGAATGTAGGCAAAGAGTACATTGCGTGACCAAAAGGTAAATATTCAAGCCCCTTGTGGAGGACCACGTGACGTATACTTTACACATTTTCAGCAGTCCTCGCTTTGGGCGCTGCCTGCTGTTTCTGCGCAGTTTATACTATTTTATCCAGCTTCTGTGTCATTACAACGTGTATACAATTGTGTGTACGTTTGATGCTATAATTGGGATCGCCCATATCTTGTTTTTTCGCTGTATGGCCTGTTTTCTGCGGGGTTTTGCTAGAAGTAGTACGCAACATGGTGTTCAAGCCTGCGCCACTCCCCACAGTTGTGCACGTAGGCCATGGCAATGTTGGGAGAGCCTCATGGCAGCCATGATGGCCATACACGCTGCCTGCAAAGGCTACAGGCGGAATCACATGAACAGTGTCCATACATGTGGCTGCATGTGCCCAATAGGAGGCTGAGCTGGGCTGTGTGTGCTCTACACAGGCCTGTAAACCTAATCTCCGCCACATGAGCGAACAGTGCGGAAGAGAAGTGGAGCCTGTGTTACGCACAGGTGTACGTGTGCATCTCTACATTGATTTATCACTGTTAAATGCTCTCTAATTAATTAGCATACATGCAGCACTTAAATTATAATTAATTGTTAAATTAATGTTATGAAGGAATTGCAATTTAGATTCATCTTTTTGTTACGTAAATTAAATCATGGCATTGTGCCGGCAGATAAATTGAATATGGTTAGCAATGCACGTGAATTTATATTTAAATTAAATTTTATTCATGAGCTTAATCTGGTCACTAGTTTGGAAATAATTGTAAAGTAACAGCATAACGTTTTAGAGGCAATTACAGTGGATTTTGAAGATTTGCACACGTATGTGTGTGTATAGTCAAGCATGAATGAATCAATCAGTTCTTTTTGTTTTGTCTCTGAAGGAGCTGAGTGTGGCCCCTCGTTCTCAGGCCTGCTGCTGTTTTTAGTGCTGCTTTAGTTTGCATTTATGTCACTGAATAAGATTTATTTTATTTGTTCAGCCCACAACTGGTTAAGAAATAAATAGTTTATTATTTAGAGACCCAAAATAATCATCTTAGCATGGTGGGTTCACAATTAATTATACCTTTAAAGTTAATTTGTTTTGTTGAAAAGGCCTTAAAATCATAAAGTTAGGAAGACTGTGGGTTAGTCTACAAAATCAGTCAGATTAGTGGTTTTGTATTCATGTTTGTAAAATAACAGTAAAGTTTGTTAACATGTATTTATTTATTCAGTTTTGTTTATTAAGTTATAGATACAATAATACTCCAGCACATTTTTTTAAACCCACAAAATCTAGCTGCAAATTAAAAAATACAAAAAAAATCTAGTATTTTAATAAATACATTGTCAGCATCAGGAATAACTGTAGTAGATTATTGGTTGATGCTGCATTTGTCGTGTTCTTTTTTGTTTGAGCAAAACATAAAAAATTCCATTATACTTGTATAATAATAGTAATGTAACTTTTGTATATTCTGTTGTAAAATGTTATTTGTTCTTTATGTAAAGGAGCTTCATAAGTTAAAATACTTTCTGTCTGTTATTACTAATGTAATAATAATTACTATATATAATATGTCACGTTGGCTTAACAATTTAACAATAAGTTATTGTAAAAATATGTATATATTTACAAATCGAAGCATTTCCCCCTGTTCCTACACGTGCATAATCTGTGTGTGGGTGCTAATTGATATTGCTGCTACATAAATGACAAGCTATGTGTGCGTATTCCACAAAGGTGTGGAAGATGTGGGCAGAGTGAGTTCTCACCGCCGGGCTCATCCGAGAGTTTATAATGAGCGTGTGAAGGCTGCCTTTGACTTACTGCTGTATTCATGTTATTAATGTTGTTAAATTATTCTCCTGCTACATTTATTTACTATTTTATTTTATAAAACGTCTTGGATAATCACCTCTTGGAATAAATATGTCTACACATGAAGGAATATGTAAACACTCAAAGAAGTGTGGTTTGGTTGCGTCCCAAGACTTTTCATCCACTAACATCTGATAAGACTATATTGATTTGACCCATTTCTGAGCTGTAAACGCCTGCATTGCAGCACAGCGCACATGTAGATGTATGTGTCCGCTGGTCGAGTCTAAACAGCGAAACACAATAGCCAACAGTTGATCCACTCTGAATCCATTAATGCTCCCTGCTTGATCCTGGTGCAGGGAAACACTCTGAGCTGTCCGGAGTGATGCTGAAAGGGTCCTCCTCTCACTTCCTCTCCTGTGGACGAGGCCTCAGTCACATCTGACCATCACTATATCCGATGTTTAGACTGCATCCTCAAGTGGTCTCCTAGCTGTTTATATTTAAAACCTCTCACGTTTTGAGTGACTTGACTTGCTCATAAAATGAAACTAACACATTTGCTTTGTTAAATATGCATTGTCTACCCTTGATTAATAATAATAATATAGGTCATGTCAAAGTGACGGATAGAACATGACGTATAGAACATAAACACTAAAATGGTATGCAGTATGTGCACGCTGACCTTAAACAATCAATATATGTCAACATTTATGTCTTTAAAAAGATTCCTTTTTACTTGTATGCTGTGGACTTCTGGAAAATAGCGATTTCTACGAGCACTTATTAACAAATTAATCTGGCTTTCTATTAACACTTTCCCTTTAACTTCTACGAATATCGTAAGAATGTGTGAATGAATGAATGTGACTGACTTCATGCAAAAACAGTACATGCAAGTTAGTGTGTAGTGTTCAATGAATAGGAAAAAACATAATTTGAATATTTTTTTGCGAGTTTGTAAACGTTTTACTTGAAATTTGAATATTAGGTTTGAATATTTAGTGTTCACTTTGCTAGCCATACCACACTAACGATCATTGCTTTGGTAACTAATGTGTGACGCTTGTGTGACGCGTGCAATTTATTTAATCTCTTACTGTCAATTGTTTATAATTGAAGGATTTTCAGACAATTCAACATGAAAACCCTGACTTGTTCTGGCTGTCTAAAGGCGAGATACTGTTGATTATATGACAATGAGACGTGTAGTGTGGCAGAATTTGTGGAAAAGACAAAGGAGAAAAAAAAAAGAGATGGTGTGAATTGTATCTTGGATTCTTACTTTGGTATATTGTTTCATGTATTTATCATCTTCGTTATTTTTGATATTGTCAGCGCGTGTAGGTTTGGTACTTAATTAAAACATTAAATAACTAAACATTTGGCCATTTTATGAGGAAAAAACATTCATGAGCAACACAGAGTGGGACTGAGCAGCAGCCTTTGTCAGTAAAATCCTTTGTCAGTAAAAGCATGTAGAGCAGTATTCAGAGTCTGGAGGAAGAAATGTGCCTATTTTTGTGTTAAATGGGAATTATTATAAAATCTGTCTTGTTTCTGTTCAGTAAATTAATATTGAAAGCCATTTTATTTGTTTTTAATAAGACAAAGTAAAATTAAATAAAAACTGGTGACTGATCAACATGAGGCGAATAAATGTGATTCCTTTTTTGTCATATCGTCCAGCTCTATTTTATTTACATGAAAAACTAGTCCCTCTGTTCAAATAGTTTGCTGCATTATTTAAACCTGTATTTGTCAAGTATTGTGCATGTACATATTCCATCACCACCTACTTAGTAAAGCACTTGTTACGTCTTTAAAGCAGTGTAGCATATATTTTTCCTCCTAGAGTCATAACTCCGCTTCCTACTGCAACAGAGTACATAGCTTAAGGGCTGAGCCAGATGAGATGCAAGAGAATTGTGAATTCATTGTGTGTCTGTATATCTGACTTGTGGGATCGCTGCGTAAGCTTCCGGAGATTTCCCTTTTTTTCCTTTTTTTCTTTTTGAGTTCGATTGAAACAAGCGTGCAGCAGCGGAGCTCTCTACTTCACACCAAGTTGTCATTCATATTTTTTCTGCAACCTGTTGAGCGAGTAATTCACTTTACAAAGTCATTTTGTGGCAGACTGGGCAAAACTGGACATATTTTCACAGCTGCCTGCACTTGAAATGAGCAGTCTTTTGTTATCAAGGTTTAATTATTTGTTTGGTTTTGTTTGTTGTTCCAAAGGAGTACTAAAGAAATTTAGACTGACCTGACACAAAAAATATTATTAGTGAATGCATTTAGTAATAGGGAAGAAATAAATATTAATGTTTAATGGTCTCTTGTGCCTAGCAAAACAGAACTATATTTAATTGACTTAGTCTCATGTTTGGTTATTCCACTTTGGATGTGTCAACAACAGTTATTTCCAAAACATTTAACTTGACTCAGCGTAACATTGTCACTTGAAATATACTTACTAAATTTGTTGCTGTTTCGTGACTTTTTATGGTACGGATTTTGAAAGTACTTTTAGTTGTATAGAAGTTGTCTAAATGCCCAAATCTCTATATTAAGTAAGTATAAGTATTTTTGAGAAATAAAAACAGATTAAGCATACACTATGTAACTTTTTAGCCAAAAAAGAAACCAAAACAAAAGCATGTTTTTACTTTTTATAATTTTGGATGGTGTTAATTCTACAAAAACATATAAAACATATAAACGTGTCCTTAATGTGAGCCATAAACCTCCTCTTGCTTGTTTCTATGGAGATGTTGTGCCTTTGACTATAATATCCCACAGTATGGCATAAAGTATGTTTATCTTAATGGACAATGTCCTGACGTATGAATTTAACTTTCTATTTCCATGGAAGTATGCAGGTGACTTTTCATTTCCAGAAAATGATGCCTACTCTGCCTTTAAATAAATGCTAAATATATTTAATGCCATGTGGAACATTCCAAGCAAAGCAATAACATTTTCATGAAGATAACCAAGTGGCCAGAAAAGTTACACAGTGCACCTTTAATGTTACTCGCAAATTTTTGTAGAGCTAAGAAAATGGCATTATTTATTCTAGACCCCGTTTAATTGTTTTCTTTTCATTTTTGATTCTTTCTTCCTTTAGAATGCATTTGCTTACACGTACGGACTCTCAAATATCTTGCTTTGATGCTGAAGTAACTCCTAGCCGCATGCCGCTGTAGTTTGAACCCAAGTTTTCTTTTCTCAGTCCAGTAATCAAACACGTCCCAGCTGCCCTTGTGTTGGACCAGTCTTCGTGGATTCTGCCGGATGTTGAGTTTAATATTCCCTCTCCCGTCGGCTGTGCCATGGGTGCCCTGGGTGTGGTCGCGGTGCGGAGGTCTGTGGAGCAGGTGGAGATTCCCCGCTAAAGTCCTTGTCCCCTATCAACACCATTGCCCCCTCTCATCGCAACTTAAGAGCCCCGGGACGGCTAGTGAACAGATGAAATGATACGGTGAAAACTCCAGTGGGTGCGTCAGATGGTAGCATTCAGAGATGGGAACGGCATTGACCTAAAGATTCACCCGGGTCAAGTGTTCCGGCTAATCTCTTCGGACATGTCTATACTTCAATATAACGGTTAGATTGCACAGATGAAGTTAGGTTGTGCTCATGGGAACCTGTTGTCTGTCTGGTCCAATACCATATTCACATTTAAAATTGTATCAGTGTATAAATCCATACCCAGATACAGTTAGATACTTTGAACAAATATCCATACTGAAAATAATTACATAAATGGGATAAAACTGGACCTTTCATGATTAGTTAATGGCCTTGATTTTATTTTTATTGCGGTATCAAAGTATGTATCAAAAATTTACCATATTGAAATAGAGCTAAACATCTTTGTATAATAATAACAACACAGCTACAATATAGTTGTACTGCAGTTTTCTGACTTTTTTCGATTATTATTATTTTTACTTTAACCTTTACTTACACTGGTGGGACTCTCCAGATGATCAGTGTCCATTCATTTGCATTTAGCTTGTTTATGCATTTTTGTACATCCTGGACAATGAGGTATGTCGAGGTCAAGATTGACAAAAACGAATGTCTTGATATATTTTTTTAAATGATCTTGTTTATGATTTTGACAAATTTTTGGCTGTGTATCAGAAAGGTGTAAAGGCCTTCGTTGATGTTATTGTAAATGTGAATAGACAGTAAAAGGAAGTATAAAAGTACAGAAATATTACACATTATGCCCTTTTTATTTTTGATTAGTCTTTTTGCAAGCTTTAAAACATTTCTTTTTAAATGATTGCACCATATAATCAATTTTGCGTATCTCTAACAGAACTATAGTGATTTTTCTGTATACAGCATTTCAGAACTCAATTTTGCTTCATTTGATGCTAATTTTTCCAAGGCTGAGAATGTGGAACTATATATATTATTGTTAATACCAAACAATGCACTTTTGTTTTGGTTTATTGGTAGACTATAGAGAACCAGTATCTATCCAATGCATTTACTTGTGAACTATTACAAGCGGTAGTTGTAATGGCATGCAAACTACTCTGCACAAACTGTACTCTCCGTAGTCTCTGGAATCCATTTGCAAAAAGCCATTTCTGATTAAAGTTTTACATATCACTTTTAAGCAATATCTACGCTAATGATCTAAGAATTTAAATGGGCGCTGAATCACTGCCTGCTCAAATTCTCCAATTCAGTTAAGAACGAAAACTATATCCTTGACTGCAGTTCTTTCTTAAATCGATGATACAGTCCGCTGCTTTACTAGAAATACTGTCATCATTTGTAAATGCTAATTAGGGCCATTTCTGATTTGTTTTTACTACATTCAGTAGAATAGTTAATAAAGTCACCCTTTTTGTCAACTGAATCACCACTCATTGTATACAAGGGCAAAGACAGCAGCAGGCAGTTATGTGTGTTTACAGGTCCCACTTTACGCTATTGAGTCGGATGCGGGTTGCCGTGGTTACCAGATTGCGTGTTGTCCTTAGTAACAAGGGAGCATCAGTGATGAACCTTGTACAGAGCTCTACGGTTATGTTATGGTTGATACACTCATTCATTCAAGTTTACTTGCATTTTAGTTGAGTTTTGAGTTAGACAAAGCGTGTCGTTAAGTGTTTAAGCAAATATAGAAAACATTTCACGCTGTATACCGTTATATAAAATACATTTCACGCTGTATACTGTCCTGTTAAATAAGGACTATATAGGCCCAAAAAAATCCTTTAAAATGTGAAAGCTTTAGCAAGATAGTGATTCATAAGAGAAAAAAATGCCTATTTCACATTCTTGTCCTAAACATTTATATATATGAGAGTGGAGATATTACAAAATTAATGACATTTTGGTTACAATTATTGTGAGAGAAAAAAACTACACTTCTCTTTGTTCTTTCAGAAAGTTCAGCGTGACAAAAACAGCCCGATACTGTATACAATTTTGGTGTATTTTTTGGACTATATATTTAATTAACAGTGCTTAATTTGGCTTCTAAAACTATCACTTTTATTATGTTTAGTTCTTATTTATGACCTAAATAATCACGATTATCACCAAATCACCGATTAATCTTGACCTTCCTATTTGTTAGAAAGTAAAGCTGCACGATTTGGGAAAAATATCTAATTGTGATTTTTCTGACCAGTATTAGAATTGTGATTAGATTTGTGATTTACATTTTAATTATGTGTCAAACTTATTAAAGAAGCACATGCACATGTTTTGGAACACGTTTGCCGCTTAAGTCTTGTTTTTGTCGCTTTGAGTCGCACTTTGTCACTTTCAGTTGCATTTTTGTCGCTTTGAGTCACGCTTTTGTTGCTTTTAATCATATTTTTGACGCTTTTAGGTGCATTTTTGTTGGTTTTAGGCATGTTTTTGACATGTTTAATTGCGTTTTTGTTGCTTGTTTCAGAACATGTTTTAACAAATCTAAGCTACGAGGTTTTATGCAGAATAAAACAGGACATTTTAATTGTAGAGGAAATTATTGCACTTTGTTTTTGATTAATTGTGCAGCCCTATTAGAAACAGAATGAATCAGTTGTCAACTTTTTGAAAACTTGAGCGGCGTGACCTCAAACGTAATTCTATATACATGCAAATTACGTAAAAAACACAAGCTACAACAAGCAAATAAATCTCCTGGAGTTTTCAGTTCATTTTCAACTTTTCAGCAAGTCCCTGTACTATAATTTTCATCGCTCCCTCGTGAGAGCAGTTTTAGCACGGACTGGAGCATGTTCTTGCGTTTGGCCTTAAATCGTGTCGTGCGGCTCGGGCTCAGCAGCAGCGGTCAGAGTGCGGACTTTATATGACTCTGAATGCCACACGCGTCTCAGCGAGGTGTCCCCAGAAACGCGTACACGGAAAACCACACAGTGGCAAGTATTGATGTCGTCTCGCCACAAAGAAGGTTCATATGATGCATTTTGAGATTTACATTGTTTTGGAGTTGGATTTTGTAAAAAGTGGAAGTGCGACAAATGGTGAATATATTAGAAAGTGGATCCTTGGGTAGTGGTGTGCGAAGAGGGTGAAGATTCATGCTGCGGAAGGGTGTCGACGATGTTTTTTCTTAGGTTGGGTTCACACATTCTAATATTTTAGGTTATACACTACTGGATAGATTCAGCTTTTGAAAGAAATGTTAAAGTTGGTCATTTATTGTTTTGAGTTCAGTCCATAAAACCATATAATTATAGTATATCCCAATTCTTTGTCTTGAGTAAGTGAATAACAGACTTCCTGTTATATGCACGATTCATTCTGAAACTGATGGACAGTATCTTCAGTTTCATCTTCGTTTATTTGTGCTGCCTCCCATTTTTTTGTATTGTCTTGAGCGGACAGACTCAATAATTACAAATATTATACATAAACCAGGTTTAAAAGAAAACAATTTCACAAATGCTTGTGAAATAGTTTTCTTTTATTCCTATCGTCTAACACATTACGATTCCTCAAATTTGTGACAAAATGAAGTTAATTTGACAAAAACAGCCAGATAAAAAAGTTCTTTATTTTTTAGTTCTTACAATTATATTGTGACCTGAATAATCACAATTATCTATGTCGTTTTTCAAGTATCGCACAAGTGAATAGACCATTAAATCAACCACAAGGGGCACTTTTCATCCTCTATAGGTCTTTTTGTAATAGTTGTTTTAAACATAGATGATACACTATAATTAAATTTTGCATATCTCTGAAACATTTGTGATGTGAGGCTTTTTTTTTTGACACATCTCCCACCTCTAGACGTCACACCATTGCAACGAACTACATGAAGAGGTTTTGTAGCGTTGATTCATCTTACTTTGGATTTTAGACTGACTAGCTGACGCAAACAACCATTTACATTCTTACATTTCAAATTCCCTCACATCCTGTTTTTGACAATAGATCCTCTCACCGAAAATACATGTCAGTCGCACAGCGTGGCTCGAATACAGTAGGAAAAAGTGCTGAGTGGGCCGTCCATCTATGTCACAACCAGCGCCCGGCCGTGACCTCCCGTATTCACAAACCCACAGCAGACCTCCACTTCCACTGCTTTTCCATATTAATGCACACAGAACAAACCTCCCATAGTAACAGTGAGTAAATGTCCGCGCACACTATGCCATTGTACTAGCCCTGTTTCACTCTTGTCACTGTAAACGTTCTTGTGTGTGTGGCAGGGGGAGAGCACCGCAGATAGGGGGCAGCATTTCTCACCCCGCAGACCTTTAGCTGCATGTGTGAGAGAAAGAGAGAAGACTGACAGGCAAATTATAACTGCTGCTTTTGGGTGGAAAAAGATCTATATTTCAACATCGAGTGTAGTTCTGGGCTTGATTGGATTGTATGTGTGTAATGGGTTTACAGAGGCCAAGTGACCACAGGCAGACGGGTACAATTTGTGAGTTTGAAAACTGTGAGTTTTCAAACAGGTGCAAAGACAATTTTCTAATGCTTTATTTTTTATTCTTTTAAACAAAACAGAAAACAAAAAACTAGGGCTGCAGTCTATTAAAGAAATCTTTGGTCGACTAAAGACATTAGTATATATCTATGTGTCTGACTAAATCTGCACTCACAAGACAAAAACCCTAAGGAGTGCAAAAACATGTATCTACATAGAAAAGTGCAAAAATGTAAAAAGACAGATTAAACTCAGAATTCATTCCCAAATTACATGCATGTGACAAAGTGCTGTTGTCACATGCAAATCTGTATTATCTAAATAAATAAGTTGATTTATTGACTAAATGCCATACCGTCTTACAAGAAACACAGAACATGAGAGTGCAAAACTAACTAAATTGTCCAGCGTAAATGCTATGTCCCATTTAGTCCAAAGTCTGTCAATTTTCAGTGGTGATTTTGTATGTCAGTTATAATTTATGCCCAGTCTTTGATTCAGTTTGTGTCACAGATTTTTTTTCCTACAGCCAAAAGTATGCTAAATATGTATCCATTATTGTGTCCATGGCAGGAGTTTTGCCCAATCCTGTGGTACTTTATTAATGTCAATCCAGAAGTTGCGAATGTGGGACAGTCCCAAAACACACAATAATGGCGGGTCACTTTGCAATCACAATTTCTATGGCAGCAAATGACGATACTCTTCCATTAAGTGTCATTATTTCATGTGCCTCAAATGGGGGGCAATGCTTTTCAACCACGCCGCAATGTACCTTTTTGTACCACTGCGGGGCCTCAGTGGATGCTAGAATACATCACAAACATCAGAATATACGTTGAAGGAATAGATGAATGACTGTTAGAATATACTTAGCAAGTAGAGGTGTGAGCTATGTAAAAAACTGATAATATTAGATATATTCAAAATTTGAGTATGTCGAGTTTGATGTCCATAATAAGAACTATCAAGAAGGGTGAAAAATAAAAATATAACAACCTTTCCTTGTTTAAAAGAAAGAGAATATGTATGTCACATTCACTTAATGTTACAGTCCTATCATGTTTTATGCAATATTAAACCCTAAAAAAATCCTTTACAGACACATTTGTGATGGATTGCATTAACATCGTCTGAAAATTGTCATTGAGATAAACCCAAAAACATTTTTTCTGTAATGATCGCACACCACCAATAGCAAGATGCTGTAATATTTAAAAGTGGATTGAGTAAGTAACAAATATTGAATAGTAAAACAAATTATTATTATTATTTTTTTTAAATCATCAAAGTAAAACATGATTTCCTCTTGTAGGTTCATTTCTTTGCCTGTAAATGAACATGTTTACATTTGAAGGGCATCCTTGTTCAAAAGTTAAACTGATATATAAACAGACAGCTTGAGATAAGGCTTGAATTATCCTGTCAACCTGCGCCAAAAGCAACTGACTCCGAATGAGTAAATGTAACGTGCACATTTAGGCTAATAATTGAACGTGAGCGGGAGTTTCTGTGACATTAAACCTGTAACAATTTGCACAGAGCTAGAGCAGTGGTGGAATAAGTACTCAAGTTAAATGTACAGATACAGGAGGCCGAAGGGTACTAAAGTCAAAGCATCACATAAAATCTAATCATTAAAGTACAGTAAAGTATGTACAATGTATGCAGGTGCATGTATCTTCTAGATGAAGAATGATTTTCAGTAAACAGAAGCGACTGAATCTATTCATATTTTCAGTCAATTTCTATTCTATATATTTTTGTTCAAAGCTGGGACTTACACTTCCGACAAGATGTCTCGATAAACATTCTAAAAAATAACCCATTAGACAACTGAGACAATTACAAATCATTAAAAAAATAACAATTTGTACCTAAGTAAAATAAGTAAATATAGTAGAGTACAGTACAGAGTAGAGTAGAGTAGAGTAGAGTAGAGCAGAGGGAAGTAGCTTAGAAACCTATTTTCAAATGGACTGACTGTAAAATATACTGTATTTAAAGTAAACCCAACCCAAAAATTATACTTAAATTGCCTGCTTTTCAAATGGTTACCTAGTTTGGTGCAATAGAAGTGGTATTGCAGTATTTGCCTGTAGTATTTATTTATTATAGCTTGTAGTTTATAGTTACATTTGTCCATTCAAAATTTTGACACATAATGGATACCATTTTTGTACAGTTTAAACATTTATTTAACAAAATAATGTTAATGTTATCATCATCATCAAGTTTATTACAAAAATATATACAGTAAAATCCTTATACACACAAACATTTTTAATAAAACATTTTTGTAAATGGGACACCCCTGAAGCTATCTTTAGCTTATAAGTGTGGCCCGTGATAATTTGCATAAATAAAATAACATTATTAACATTTACTGCTGCCAAGTATCTGCCTGCTATTAGAATTTCATAAGTGAAAATATGTCTTTCACATTATAATACTTTGTCAAGTATTAGTTGTCACATCATAGTATTGTGTAATGTATATGGATTTTAACCCTTGTTTACAGTATGGTTGCTAGGCAACAGGTGTGAAATTACCTCTACCCATGTCATATTTGCTGCTCATGTCCAACCAGGAAATAACATTATAAACTTCCTTAAAATTGTCAAACAGGGAAAAATAGGCAAAATGTGTAGTAAAATCTTAAATATAATCTTGCCCACTGCATTTAGTGAAATATCCAGTGCAGTACCTTTACTTTTACTTTCTTGAACTGTGACAAAGTACATCATGCAGAAATATTCCACCAAATGGTTGAAAATTAACTTGACTGTGCACCTTAGTA
This sequence comes from Rhinogobius similis, assembly GCA_019453435.1. Lineage (NCBI taxonomy): Eukaryota > Metazoa > Chordata > Actinopteri > Gobiiformes > Gobiidae > Rhinogobius > Rhinogobius similis. The sequence goes on along the minus strand of CM033633.1, from coordinate 26,834,083 downwards.
ATTATCGTCCAGCGTATTTGAATGAAGAAATCTAAACTGATATTCTCTTCACAGATAGGTTTCCAATAACTGATTTCTTTCTTTTTTCTGTTCAGTTAAAATTGATCACGTTAGCCCTGGTGCCAAGGCCTCGCTGTGGATGTCGGGATATTTCTGCTAAATAGATATTCATTTTTCATTCTAGTTGACCATCTGCTCTTTTAACGTGATTCGTCCTTCCTGTTCAACTTTTCTTTGACTTAAATAATTGATTCCCTTTTTTTTTTCCCACACGCCAGCGCTGTCAGATTTGGTATATCACTGAGCATTTGTTAGTCTAAAGTGGACTGTAGAATAATCCTTGCTCTTTATGCCCGGCAGGCTGTTGTTTTTTTGCAGCTGGGCCTAAACTGAATATGATTTTTTGATCCCACAGGAGCAGAGCAAATGTAGGGCAGGCAGGTGCGAGGGAGCAGGATGGATGACAGGGCCGGGCTGTGGCAGGAGCAAACCCGCAAGTGACAACCGGGGAATTGAATTAGCAACAAATGCAGAAAGCGGAATTTCTACAATGTCGACACAAATGTTTGCACCAAATCCTTTTATTTTTGAGACGAGGAGGTACATTGGAATTATGATTTTAAAGTCCATGACATTCACCTAGGGATGATGATTTTTTGTTACATTTATTGTGAGAAAGAACAACACTTCCTTCTACTTCTTGACTAAACTTTGTGCAGATGTTAGGCTAGAAGAGAATAATAGTTGCTCAATTAGATCAATTGTGGGGAGAGACATTCAGCAAATTGTTGTTGCCGGGAAACGATTGCAACTACTACTGGACTATCTACTAGTATTTTTTCTTGATGAAAATTGTGTTGAATGTAATTTATCAAGGAGGGGTGGAATAATGTTATGACTGCAGTAAAACACATTTGGCATTCGAAAACATTTCTCTACAAAGAGTAAACTCCAAGCCTCCGATGACTTTTAAAAATGGCACTTGTCTGTTTCTGCAATCAGTTATTGCTTCAATTATTCACAAATACTTCAGTTAACAGATTCACACAAGGATTTAATTGAATAATTTATCATTTTGGAGTGTCTTAAACCTCTGTTCTAAAAAAGAAAGCAAAAAAAAATCACCATTGCCAAAACTGTACCACATTTTTTACTGAACGGTCTGATTTAGTCATGTTTTTGTGACCCATGACCATTAACAGCAAAACCTTAAATGTTCTTCACTTCCCTTTGTCTAACATGTTACTATTCCTCAAGATTGGGACCAGCTTTAAAAGATGTAACTTTCTGGATGACAAAATACAGTTAATGACAAAACAGCCACATAAAAGTACTAAACATACAAATGGTCATGATTTTTCTTTTTTTTTAACTCTTATGATTATATTGTCACCTGAATTGATCCCCATTATCAATTATATGAATAATCTCCACATCTTGACACTCCACTAATCTTAAGGAGTTGAAATTTTGTTTGACTTATTTTATACTTTTATCAAATAAAAAGTTGTAGTTAAAATTTGCGGTGGACCATATATCTTGTTTTGAAGATGTACGTTTGAATATGGAGTTGTTAAAATGCATAAAAAGAAGCTCATTAAAATTAAAAAGTTATATTGTAAACTTCCAAATAAGAATATAAGGTAATATCACTGCACTTTTGTGATCTATTTTGTCGACATTTCACATTTGTCTGTCAATTAAACCTCGACTAATGCGTTTATTAGTCTCGCCTCGACTAAGACCTGTTTTAACACATCTATTGGACTGACATAATATCATTTGACTATCGTTATGGGCAAACTTCTTTTAAAATATCGACATATTAATTTTTGTCCATATAGCCCACCCCTAATTAAAATATTTTTTTCCAACAAAAAAGAAAAAGAAAAAAACAATTTGGTATTATCTGTTAATAATTTGTCACATATTTAACTAGTATACCTTCTTATGTGTATATATATTTTTTGCCTTTTAATAATGATTAGTGATGGACAATATTGACAAAGTAATGTCTTGACCATAGACCGTATGTACGCTCTATGGTCTTGACTAATGAATAATAACGATAGTCAGTAGAAATGTATTAAAACGTGTCTATAAGGTGAGAGTTTATTATCAGACATATTGTAAAAAATTACTCACAAAAGTTCAGAAATATCACTTTAAATCCTTAGTTGAGTTTACAACATCACTTTTTTCACTTTTATTTTTAATCAGCTCTTTTTGTAGCATAAACGATTTAGTCAATATTCAAATTTTTACATATCTTCAAAATGACATTCAAGACATTATCTATATTTTGACATATTGCCCACCTCTATTTATAATATAAAATGTTAAAATACATTACAAATACTTATGTAAGGACGACAATTTACAACTAGAGCACTTTAATGTTAGGAAAAAAAAAGATTGGATCTCCATCGGGAATAACGGAAGCTCTCTTAATTAGATTTTTAGCGGCATGATCCGACTTGAGCCTCGCCACATTTACATTTTCATCATTTGTAGGAACGGAAAAACGTGAGCGCGGAGGCTGAGGCAAAAGGCGTATCTGTAAATAGCTGTTGTTTTGCTGACCGCTGGGTAATATGTCCCCGGAGAAGCTGAGAACGTTACGTTGAGGGGTTCAATGTGTGCGTGACTCACTAAACAGGCAGCGCTGGAGGTGTCCCATGGGTGCAGTCTCCGATGCAGTAATGTGGCCACAATGTACGCCAGGCAACACCGAGGCCCCGAGCTTTGCAGAAGATATTGCGGTTTGTAAGTGAATACACACATTTGATTTAATACACTCATACTATATATATGCAGTGCTATTATTTACTATTGTGCGGTTTGTAGATTCAATATATTGTGCAGTGTGAAGGTAATAACTTTTAATATACAACACGGTTAACTGAGAAAGCCTTGTTTTGGGATGATTGTAATATTTTCTGCGGGATTATGTACTAGTCTGACCTTCATAATAGAAAAATAAGGTCAATAACAATATCTGGCACAGATGTATACATAGAAGGTGCGTCTGAAGGCGAGTTGTTGAACGCCATTTCTTCACGACGCAATAAATTTGCTGCGCTTGTGATTTTGATTAATTATATGATATGCATGATGGCAGAGAGAATAGAATAATAGAATAGAGAATAGAGAATAATAGTTCCTAAAAGCGGGCAATATGTCGAAATTTGGATAATATTAACGCATTAATGTTGCTTTCAAGATATGCACAGTTAACATGTACATCGATTAACAAAAAAAGGGGGAAACGAGTGGGGAGAGACATTCAATAACTTGCCGCCGCTGGGGAAATGATCGCCACCACTACTGTAAACTATTTTTCAGAGCCATTGTAAAATATCCTGAAATAGCTACAAGATTTAGATATACTTTAGTGACCTTTAAGCTTGTTGTGTATCGACTGGATTCATAAACGGTGCATCAGTATGGACACAGTGTTGTCATGTCATCGCCGCCATCTCCTTCTTCGTGCATGCAAACTGCTTTCAGACACTGACTGATGAACGGGCCATCCCTGTCACATTAATTGAAGGCCAAAGTGACATAAATACAATTAAAGCAGAAGTGTGCGGCCACGGTGGAGCTCGTCCTCGTGCCAAACCTACAGGCATCCTCAGGCCGGCAGGTTGGTAAATATTTGATGCCGGAGCAGCCATGCATGCGTCCTTGTACAAGTTAATAGGTTCTTCGCCTGTGAAGCGCACCACGGCTGCAGCTTCAGTGGCAGATCTCATGCATCGGTTCCATGGGTGCTCAGGTGTGGTTCATTTTCAAACGGCTGGAGGGGCTGTCACACCCGCACTGCTGCTACAGGTTCCGTGTCTTTGCTCACATCCATTCTGTGCGCTCTGTGCAGTCCTCGTGTGTCACTGTAGCATGTAGTGTGCCCTCCATGTTGTTGTCTCTCACACAATGTCACAAAGTAAAACTGCTCCAGCGTGCAACCAACTGCACTGTGCCCTACTGTATTTTATCCCTCAAGATCACTGTTTGATGACGAAAGGTAATTCAAAATACCAAAACATTTCTGATGTAATACAATGTGTTACACTCTTGTCTTGTTCATATTAGATTACTTAACTATGAGGCATTTTAATCGCATCATTGTGGGAAAAACATCCTTCTTTTGGGACTCCCCAGTAAGTCTTGATACGTTTTATAACCTGGGCTAAAACATGTAAAATCATTATACTGTGAGATTTGTATATTTTCCCACCCTGAACAAAATCACACGTGTCTTTACAAAAAGATTTGTTGAGTTCTAGTATCTGATCTGTTTGTGTACGCTGTACTCACAACTTCATTCTTTGGAGTGTATTCTAACATCACAAAACCTTTTTCTCAGACAGTTGTACTATCATTTTAATGCACTCAGGATGAATATTATACAGATGCACCCAAAATGGGACACATCAAATAAATGTTTACAATGTGAAAATACTGAAAAGGCTTTGTAGTTTTATCCTAGAAAACAAAACATTTGTTTTATGTATTCTGTGCAGAGCAGACACACATTTATTTTCACATTCCCATTCTCATTAAAGTGAACAGCCTGAGAACTGTCTGGTTTGGCAGATAATAAATCCTGAGATGCTGTCACTAGTCATTTCAGTGCTTCAACTGGCCTTCTGGTATGCATAGTGTATATATCTAGTATTTGAATTGATATAGTCTGTTTTACATTTGCAAAAGGGGTCCAAAGGTGTTTCCAAAAGCCTGACAAAGGAATGATATAGAACCTACCTGTATCGACTGTCACATATCACACAAGCTACTGCTGGGTCTGTCGATGTGGAGTAGCGTGTCAGCTCGCCCGGTGCCTGCGTTCGCGCCCGGCTCCCTGAGTGGCAGCCAGCAGTTCATTTGGAGCTGGTTTTGTTTTAAGTGGTGTGTGAGGAGTGACTGCAGGCAGGCCCTTTCCGCTCGCTCAACGCTGCGGCTAAATAAATTACAGTGATATTGAAAGACGCGCTTCAAAGAGGAGTTTGATGTTGACAGGACGTAAAGATGGCTCTGCGGGGGACACAGGACTCTAGGGCCTGTTTGTTCTCCTTTAGGTCTACTCAGTGGAGCGTGAGACCAGCCTTTGTCTTTTTCTTCACATGACGGTTAGGATCTATACAGTGGTTACACTTTGATCTGTTCAATTGTCAGCAGACACACCGCAGCCTTGAATCTCAGAGCTCAGGGCGTTTACAGGAAAGCCATCTTAGCTCCATTAGTTAACTTTAACAGTATCTACAAGTGTGAGGCACGTGTGTTTTTTAAAAGAGACATTTAATATTTGACATGTTGCATTTTATGTTTCACAACCTGAAATAATGTTATAGAAGTTCAGTATTTTTTAGGATGGTTTATTGGGAAACAACTGACCATTAAACAGTACAATTCTGTCTTCATACCATTGTTGTGCATCCTTTTGAAAAAATACTGTTACATTTTAGGTGACATACATCTTGTGATCAGCAATAAAAATAATACAACATAGGTTATAATCAGGTACTACAAAATGATACAAACTCTGTGTACTGGAATTAATTTGTCTAAACTACTAGAATCCCCAAAATAAAAATACTAATTTGACCTATCATCTACCATAGTAGATGATGGATGGAACTATGTTTTCGAACTTATTCATGTTTACATTTTCTTTGCAATAGTGGGGAGATTTTTTTTTTCAATAATTTTTTCTATAATGTGATCAAATTTGAGCTGTAGAGTGTTGAATCAGTAACGTCTGTAGCTCATTATTGATTAATTCTGCTATTTATTTGTACATTAAAGAAGTGCTTACTAGAATTATCCTGCTTGATGGTTAATGTGTCAGTGGCAAATACTATCAATTCAATTGTTTTTTGTGACATTTTCTGTAGCAATATATGTGCTTCAAAAATCGTTATCATGTAAAAAGTATTGCAAGTGCAGTGACTATATTTGTGAAACACATTTTAGAAGCATTAGCATTTCAGGGAGAACTAAAATCTAAACTGATAAACTAACACAAGAATAACATAAATTGAACATGATTGTAGCTGTATAAACTACAACAGTTTTCTAAAAAAAGACAGAATATTTTGTACTTTGCAAAGGTCATCTACTTTATAATCTAAAGTAATTACTAATTGCAGCATATGAAGTTTAATTATTGCACCAACTCAAATTGTGATATTGTGCAGCTTTACACTACCTACTACTCTGAATGCGAGAAAAAAAAAAACGCATTTGGACTTTACAAACAACACATCTACAGTAAACCAGCCTTTTTCATGCTGAGAGAACAAAACAACTACCAGCGCTTGATCCGAATCTAAATGGAGTAAACCATTTACACGCACACATAACTGCTTTAATTCAATTAGTCAAAATTGTTGAAATGTTCTACTTGCATGAAAACACATTACCAACCACTGTTCCCAACTCTTCAACTTGACATTTTGTCCTGCTCCTGTTATGACAAATGACCTGATACCCATTAAAAGGCATGTTGTGGACGTGATCACAGCGGGTATCTTTAAATCCCAGGTTTCGGGGTCATGCTCCTACCTCTCAAACGCCGACATGTTGTTTAGAAATGAGGGTAAGCAGCAGCCTGTTGTTTGGTCCCGGTCGTGATGAAAAGGTCCTTAAACGCTTGCAGATTTGTTTTGGTGGTTGTTGTAGACAGAGCGAGGGTTGGGTGGAATATTTCTCAAATGAGTGGACCGGATTGTTAAAATGCTTCACGAGTTCTTAGCTCCTAAATCTTTTGATATTAGAGTTAAGTGTTTGACTATAAAAACTGACCTCCGTCTTTTAGCGTACAGCGGAAATGCTGAATACAAAGAGGCTGTTGTGAGAAACAAGAGGCCGACTTGATTCATGGTGAATGGTGAATGTAAGGTTTAGCATTGAAATGAGGAGAATAATCACTAAATACGCTGGCAAATAAGACAAAAGGTCAAATAACTCCACATCAGCACCTTGTATTATTAACACGAGAAACGATAACATTGAAACATTGATAATTTGATTAACTATCATTTAGATTGTTTGAAGGAGATAAATTATACTTTTTTCAGGTACCTAATATTAAAGTACAACATAAGTAGATCATAATTTTACATTTTGTTCATCGTAAACGGCAAAATTGCTAAAGACGGCTTACTATTAGACAAAGGTGCACTGACTTCCTGTTCAAAGCTGCAAAACTGATAAGCCCCGCCTCTTCATAGTGACACCGTAACAAGCCGCAGATGATCACATTTTAGAACCCTACATGTATCACTTAGAATGTACATTTTTCTATTGATTGCAGCTAAATACAGTGATGTGAGCCGAACATGCATGAAACAATCAAAATACAACTTTGTGCAAACTAATGGTGACGAAACAATGTTGTAACAAGATTAAAAGCTCATTAAAGCTGATTTTTCTTAATATGTCACCTTTAATAAGATGAGACAATGCTTCACAAAAGACACAATTCCACGCACAAACTTCAAATTACACAACAAAAACAAGAAATGGACTGTAAAATAAATATTGATCCTATAATGTGATCAGGCGCGTTACATTTGTTTAGAAAACGTATATGAAATGTGCGGAAATATCAATAAAAGGAACAAATCGGATTACAATACAGTATATTTCTACATATACACCAGACTTGACTTTAATCTTATCCTTTCAGCTGCTCCAAGGACCAAAACTCTAATATTGATGTCAGCGCTGAATATTTACCTAAGTGTTGGCGGGGCATTGATTGGGGCTGGCACTCTCTGAGCTTCCCATAATTGAATTAGAATATTACATTCCCAGCCGTGGCTTGGGCATCTTTCATTTCCCTGTTGCAACCTTTGTAATATGAGCGATCATTGTCTCCTCTGCCAAACTGTCTCGTATGTGCCCCCATGCAGCCTGACTCCGGCGAGTAGGTGGATTTGGAGCCATGTTAGCTGCCGGGATTAACGCCGGACCGGGATAATGCCTCCTCAGCCACTTGGAAGTCATGTGACGCACGATGATCTAAGGTCTGGGGAGGAGCACTATAATGTAATTAATGTATTGAAGGTGCTTATCCATTTGGCTCCGCCCCCTGAAGAGTTAGACACCCAGACACACTATGTACATACAAACCCTCTTATATCATCCGTACAGTCTGTTACTTAAGACACATTTGTAGAGGTTCTTTTAGTGCAATATAGTAATCAATAGGATGCTTTTTGGATTTTTCATTTACTGTATAATTTTACTTGGTAACACTTTCAATGCATAAAAATCACAATTATATACTGCGTTGAAATTAGAATTTTGAATATATCAGTTATAGTGAGAAATGCAGCAAAGAAAGTGTATTAAAAATAAAAAATGAAAAAAGTTATGTTGGTATAAAATAATATTTCTGCATCTGACTGATTAAACCTAAACAAATGCGTTTAAAGACATGTTTTAACACATTTCTGTTGGATTGACATAATATTTTTTTCACTATTGTTATCGTGATACTCCAAAAACATAAATTTTTGTCAATATCGCCCACCCCTAGATAATATATGTTATCTTTGCAACGTCAGAGTTGTAATTTTACCCATTCATTTAGAAGTAACCACTGAGAGTGAGATAGTGTTCACATAAACTATTCTTTTTGTTTATTACTTTTAAGATTTTCTAGCCTGAAGGCTTGGACAGGACAGGTGTAGCATGAAAGGTGGAGAGAGAGTATAGACATTCGGCAGCTGATTGACGTCGAGATGGCAACAAGCACAGAGCACAACATGGCTACACCTTAAACCACCGACCCACCTTCTGGATCAACCAAAGTAATACAGTATTAAAATGCATAGATCATAATCAGTTTGTCCAAAGATATTTTCACATCCTAATCGCATACAAGGCACACCAAAAGGTTCTCTTCCAGATGCAACAATTACTCTTTTTTTTTCCCCTGAACACCCAGTGACGACCCGACGTGTAATCTATTTCCCACGGTCTGATTTAGTAAAACACCTGAAGGTTTCCCCCTCACACTTTTCCAATTGCATTTTATAAAGGCTAGCGCACACTTTACAATGACACGCTTGACATAGGTGACATAGGTTCATAATATTCTCCTCACATGTTCAAATGACAGCATATGGCCATTGAGATGCTGCACACGCTCGGTCCACACGGCTCGGAACACCCCCCCGCGGCGCTCTCTCCACATGTGAGATGACTGTGCCGTGTCTGTGTGAATGTGCCCAAATCTGTGCTTCTCACATGGCTTTGTTCTGCCATCTCGTCACTGACTCTTTGCCGCTTACTGACAGTGTTTTCCCTGTGCATTAGGAAGTTCCCTGATGATGGAGAAAGGGAAATCTCTGGAGGGAGTGGTTGAGCACGTAGGCTGAATGTTTTGTAGGGCAGGGCAGGGTACTTTGCGTTTTTATGTTTGACTCACAATACCAGCAATGTTAAAATGTAAAATATAAAATCAATATATTGTACAAGATATTCAATAATAGAACACTATTTATTCTATTTATTTACAATCCAATTCATTTTTATTTGTAAAATTACTAAAAACATAAGTATCAAAACAAGAAATATGATATGGTCAAATAAGCAACGCATTTTCAGTTCTAACTGTTCCAACTTAGTTAAGTAAAACATAGAGCCATAATTAAACGTATTGGATTTATGTAGCGTGTTCCATGACACCCTTTACACACTTTACACTGCATTATTCATTCACTCCATCGTGAGTGATGATAAGCTACTGTTGTAGCCACAGTGGCCTGAAGGCAGACTGATGGAAGTGAGGCTGCCAGGTGATCGGCCCCTATGATCCCCATCAGTTACTCACGCACACAGCAGCCTGCAGTATCAAACAGGCTGTGTCAAAGCGATAAGGAATGTCACGATTTAACTGATAATTGAGATTTTTCAAGTCACAATATAACTGTAATGATGATCATAACAATTTAAGAAGATTTAGAAGAATTTATTATACTCCAAACTAAATTTTAACAGCTCTTTTTATCGTGTTTATGTCACATTTATTTTCTTTTTTCATTAAGCTAATCCAGTGGTTCCCAACCTTTTTAGTCTCGAGTACTTCCTCAGCTTTGTCTCACACTCAGGGTACCTTTATCTTGAGTTTCAGGCAAATAAATGGGTTTACTAGTAACATATAGTCAATTACTACTATTATATTTTTGTTCTAATTATATTTGTGGTCCAAGATACTCCAATAAGATGCTACATTTACAGCAAATAACACTTTTATTCAGATAAAAGTACTTCATCTCATAAAACCTGAAACCATTCTAAGTATACCCTGGTAATTGCTCACCACCCCTTAGCGTCCCTGTGCCCCTGGTTGGGAAACACTGAGCTGGTCACGTATAGACACATAGACACTACTTCAAAAATCAGAACGACTATGTGACATTGTGACATGTTTTTTAATATTGTGTCCCACCTCGGCCGGTACCATTGATCCTAGTGTACCAGCTCCTATAGCTACGGCCCGCGCTTGTTTAAGACCTTCTGGCAGATTAAGGGATGAGACCGAGCTGAACATAAAGCAAGAGCCATGTGGATCGGCCATCGGCAGAATGAGCCGGAGGAGTTTGCGTGAGGGGACGGAGAAGAAAGAGGGGTAGGCCTGATGTTGTGAGTACAGCCGTGTGTGTGTGCGTTGTGCGTTTGTGCGTTTGGTGTGTCCCCGGTTGGCTCATCGCGTGCCTGCCACTGACTGTGCTGAGTGTGTGCTTTGTGACAGCAGCTCTGCGGAGTCTTGAAGTGGCAGCAAGGAGGAGGAGAGAGCTAACGTGACTCTGCACACAAGAGCCAGGGAGTCGCAGAGGAAATAATGAGAGTGGACTTTTTTTAGAGGATGTAAAGAGAAGGGAGCAGAGATTTAGTTTTTGCTTAGGTGCTGTATCTTTAAACTGTTTGTAAATATTATTGTCCTGTCACAGCTTGGCACAGTTTTGAACAGTAAACAGTATGGTTTGCCTTTACAAAGTGGCTCGCGCAGGTCAAATGCTTGTTGTAGCTTTTGCAGCATGGTTTGTATTTTTAACATTAGAAAAACAGATGGTTTTATCTTATTTTTTTTATAAGTAGTAGGTGGTTAAGCAATTGATAATGCTGGTATTTAGTTTAGGTATGTTACTTATTTATTTATTTAACATTTTTGACTCAATCATTTCAGTCAAACTAAAACATGCATGCCTTTATTTAACAGTCAGAATCTGTCAAATCAAAAGATTAAAAAATCAAGGCTAATTTATGACTTAATGAAAACAATAAGTACAATCTGACTATTTGATTAAAAAACACCTTTCATTAAAAACTGTAAAGCTTGGCGATGTTTAGATGGGCGAGTTTAGTTTAGTTATTTAGTATGACATTGATTATATTGATACTTTTGTAATATATTGTGCTGCCCGTTTTGGTATTGCTGTTTTGTAGAAATTAGATTTTTATTTTATATGATGATAAAAACTAGTATAAAACCTTTCATATTGGCATTTCACAGCAGCAAGATTTTCATTTGCACGTTTTTATTTTCTGAAAAAGGCTATTTGGCATGTTTGCAGGACAATGGAGAATTACTTCAACTTGCATGAATTAATTAAAGACTGTAAAAATAGCTGGTTAATAATAACAGGAACAGAAACAGTATATTGGATTTTTTTTTTTTTTACAGTCCATTCACTTGCGGCATTTTTAGCACATTTCAGATGGATTACTATAATGTCATCTGAATATTGTCAGTGAAATAATCCAGTAATCTACTGAGGCATTTTCTCTCTTTTGTTAAAACAAAAGACAAATAAAGTAAGTGGACTACAATCCATTTATTTAAGGACAGCTTTATCTAAACATCTTTGTATATTTTCATAGTCTATTCAAAATAAAATGAGATAAGTTCTATTTATAGATATATAAATACTTTTCTGATTCTGTATTCATATATTATTCTCATTTCCTGCACAGACTTGTTTTAGAAAAGTATTATGACTCTTAAGGGTTCCAAGATACTGACAAAGAATGCAGTTAGTGCTTATAACATTAGTGCAGTGGATTTGCAAGCATAGAAATGTTGTTTCACAGCTATTCTCATAATTATTCTCCTGTGAAAACCCCATTCTCTGTGGTTGTTTACATTCTCTCAATGTTTCCTAGCTCTGCAGAACATCACTATACATCGTATGCAAATGTGTCGTCTGTGCATGATTTACACAGCCCTACTGTGGCGTTGTCAAATTGAAATGCAGTGTGCCAGCTTCATGGAAAATATAAAAACACTAATTTCATTGTATCAAAAGGCACGACGAGTTAAAATGTGTTTTGTGGCATGCGGGCGCCCCGTGGCATTTTAGGATTGATTGGAAATTAATTGACGATTACACCTGAGAACAGCAAATCGTTTAAAATCTGCTGCGGTATGCAAATGACTGTGGGGCTTTTATTAGACCTGTATGTCGGGCTGATAGTGCTCAGGATGCAGATTTGTCTCTCCTTTACTCAATCTTAGAAAATAAATCTGCTATGGTTCACATTTGATCATATTGTGGTTATTGGAGATAGAGTCTAACACAATGACAGTGGAAGGAATGGGGGTTCAACTTTGGGTCTTGATAAAAAAACAAAAAAAACAGTTTGTTAGAAAGTTGTTGTTGCAGAACACATATTAGGCAATATTGTGCTTTTAACCATGTTAATATTTTTCCTCGTCAAATACATACCTGGAGTTGTATTAATCATGTACAAACATGCATGAATCAATGGAAATAAACTCGTAAAAGTTGATTTTGTCTTGTAACTTAATTAATAATGCACTATTATTTTTTTACCACAAGTTAGCTCATTTGGGGTGGTATATGGTACTTAAAACTTGAGTGAAATTTAGAAGTTTTACTCCATACATGTTTCACTTCAAATACTGTACAAAAAATAGTAGGTATACATGTATCGCATTTTCAATCTGAAATAGCTGAGTGTATTTCCCTTTCATGGTGGAAGTTTGACCTGCACGTTCCGACTGAAAAATGACGCCAAATCTTTTCTTTATTTACTATTGCATTAAACAGCCGAGTGCGTCCCGACAGCCAGGAGCAGGCAAAAGTCAACTGGATGGCTGCCTTCAATTAGAGCGGCTCGTGTCGACCTGCCTGCCTCTCGCTCGCTCGCCATCCCGCCCTGCCGCCCGCTGCCACCGAGAAAAGCCGTGCGTGAAGAGGAGCAGGCATCCAGGTGTGCCGCTCCGCATTCTGATGAGGAGAAACTGGCATATCCACACCTGAACGCTTACATGCCGAAATGAGTGGCAGCTTTTTCATGCCAGTGTACCATTCACACACTCAAAATATGTACTTGAATGGTGTTCTTCAAGATGTGCGAGGCAATTTTTGATGAACTTGAGAAACAAAAAGCAAAGTGAGGATTTCAGTAGTTTTGATAATTACAGCTTGAAAGCGTTGCATGTAACTTAACTGCAGTTTATTGTTTGGAATTGGTGTACAGCTGATGCAGCCTGGTGAATTTAAGATTTTTTGCAAGTTGTTATGGCAACGCTGGTGAAATTGCATCTGGATTTGTATGGGTTATTAATTTAAATGACACACAATGTTCTTTTTGTAGGGCGCTTGTTCGCTTTATTGGACTAAAAGCCAGAAAACGACCTGCACAGACAGTTAATACCAAAGTATTGTGGGGACGAATGGAAAAGGGGCTTGAGGTCTTTATAAGATTGGCAAATGGCATTTATTACACAGAATCCTTATTTGTCTGGCATAACTTTTAAATTTTATTCTGTATTTTATGTTGCAACACTGAGATTTTCTAATTGTGTGTCAAAAAAAGGTTGGTATCACTTTATAATAACTACACCTTTATTAAGCACGATTCAGGATTACTAACTACTTAATTAAGGTTAAGATTAGGGTTGGGGTCAGGAATTAGGGTTAGAGTATTACTTAGGTAGTTATTAAGCCTGAATCATTCTTAAAAAGATATTTGTTCACCATGAATTAAGTCTTATTTTATACTTTACAAAGGCATGAATAAGTGTAGTTATTATAAAGTGTTAAGAAAAGGTTCTCTTATCCTGTCTTATCTCCACCAGTATTTCTCTACTAAAGGACAATGCTTGACAGAAGAAACATGACGTGTAGACTCATGATACTCAGTTCTATACTCAATATTAATTTGATCCACAATGATAATAAAAACTGTTATTTTTTTAATCAATAAATATCCTTAAATATTAGCCTTTTCATAATAGTTCTGATAGCTCAAGATTATTTTCAGAATGGATACTTGTTGAAATGAGTATCTATTTTAAATACTTACCTTACTTCCATCCAAGAACCCATCCCAACCCTTGGAATTTTCCCATTGTGGGACAAATAAAGGTTCTTTCATCTTAACAGCTAGATGCCAATTTTAATACATCCCCTACGACCTATTCCTATACTCTTCTTATTTCCTACATGAAACTACAATCAAACGGCCTTGTCTTGACAGTGTACTCTGCTGCCTTCCCGTCTATACAGCCTGGACCGCACTAAAAAGTGTTTGTTGTAGGTTTGTGTGACAAATCTCTTTGGCTTGAGAACAGTCCCACCCATGTCATACAGATCCTGTTATCTCTGCTCGAGCACAATTAGCAGAGCCGTGCGGACAAGTGCTTAGACACAGATGGCACCGGCCCCTGTTTAATCCAATGAGAGGAGAGTAGGACCCATATCCAGTTTGTAAAAGTGGTGCAGAGGGACTCCGTCCTGAATATTGTTGACTTGTTGCTTCCTCTGTGCGATTTTAAAGGCAGTTAAGTGCTTAAGAGCTTAAGGGTCGGAGCAAGAAATTAGGTTAATTCAGATTAGGCTGGTCTGCTGTTGGACTAAGGACCTCCAGAGTTGCTGACCAACCCACCCAAAGCACTATAGTCCATTTTGTTTCAAGCTGAAAGCATGTGACTTTCTTTAAGAACTCAATTATTTTTTCAGTGACTTTATTTGAATGCCAGTGTATTTCAAAATGGTTTACTGAAACAATCTGAAAGCATTTTTTCACTGAAATACAGAATATCTTTTGCATGCATTGAAAATTGTGTAACAAGTTACTTGAATAGAGAAGTAGAATTTCACTCTTGCTTAATGCTTGATATAAATTGCTAATATGCAGCGTTTTGCTTGTTGTAATTGCTGATGTGTTCTTTGGAGGTTTTGACAGGTTCTCATGTCTATGACTTCATGTGATGGGATACTCAAAGTACAAAGACAATTCTAAAACAGAATCCTTCTGTGTCATCAATAAGCGATTCATCTAAAATGCAGGGAGAATTTGACACACAACTGCCAGTTCAAACAATCATTTAACAACATTATTTTAATAATTTATGTGGATTTTGGCCTTTTTTTCCAGAATGGTCGCTAGGTAACAGTTGTGGATTTACCTCTACCTGCTGTTCATGTTCAACCAAGAATTACGTCACAGAAATGGTTAAACTGGGGAAAATATAAATGGTGTTATTATATTTTTATTTTTCAAATTGAAATTATAATTTTTCTGTGTGTGGTTACAAATGTTTTATTCATTTATTTAAATTTCAATAACATCAGATTGAACGTTGCAGAATGTAATACATTTTGGGTGTGCTATCCAAGGATTCCAGAGTGATGACAAATTGGGATGCGTCCCAAAGCAGTTACCAATTCAAATCAAATTATTACATCTTTTGAATGTGAAAAAGTCCCCAAATAGTCTGGAAGAAGTCACGTGACTGAAACCCATGAATGAATGGGTCACCACCAATTGGATTAGAATGATGTAGTCCAGTGCTGCGGTAGTAGTTCCACTGATGTACAGCCTCTTCGCCTCATCCAAATGTACGAGCAGAACGCTACATGCACCACAGAGCCGCGGATGTGTTAATAATCTCATAACAGTGCACTCAGGCGTGAATTATGAGGCCATCACAAAGAGAGACGTTACTTGAAGGTATACGACGGCCTGTGCAATATGAGCATGTAATGGCTGCATAATCACAAGGCCCGCTGTGATTGATGACGGCCACACACGCTTTCATTTCCCTGTTTTATCTGCATGGTCTGGCCAGATCAGCTTTCGTTTCAAATGTCATCAATAATATCGCACGCATTGGGAAGTTAGTCACTAATGCAGCACCAGCTCT